>PYAF01001383.1:92657-223988 GCA_007407185.1 Glycine tomentella | reverse complement strand
AAGAATATTGACTAAAAAGTAAATTATTTAAGATATCAAGAATTTAACAAACATTTATTATTTATTTTTTAAGATGGGAATGAAAGTATTAATAGACATAATAAATGATTAAAAATAAATAATTTCAATTTATAAAGATAAAAGTAAATTTTAAAATAATTAAGTTAATACTATAATTGTGGATATTTCAGATGGGAATTAATAGAAAAGTATAAAAATGTAAATCTGATAGGTAAAAGGAAAAATCTTTAAAAGGGATTTTCTTTAAAAGAATTAATAATTTTAACTGTTTTAAAATACAAAAATGTTAAATAATAATAATAATAACAATAATCCTCAAATAATAATAATAATAATAATAAACTATGTATTATAAAAAAATACTATAAATATTGTCTTTATCCTAAAAAAATATGAAAATGACAAATTATACCAAAGTGTTCTTTTCTTACAAGATTTGACTTTTTCTGTTCTTATTACCATGCTATTTTTATGGCGTGTTTATTAATTTATCCTCACATGTCTTATCTTAATAGATTTTCTTTCAAGTTTTATTTTCTTGTCTTTCCCTTTTTTTTTATTACCAAACTTTTTTTATGGATTTAAATATGTTTTATTTCTGGTAAATTGGTGTTTTTTTTGGTTCCCTTAAATTTATTTTTCTAATTTTAATCATTATAAATTTGTGTATTTTTAATTTTAATCTATATAAGAGATTTTGTTCACTTTTAGTCTCAATAAATATGTTTTTTCAACTTTGATTTCTGTAATGTAAACACGAACTTAAGGGACTATAAATAAATAAAAATTAAAATCTTGTAGAGATTAAAAGAAAAAAATAAAAACCTAAAAATATTTTAAAAAATAAAATATCTAACAGGAATTAAATTGAAAAAATAACAACTTATGGGACTAATATTAAAAAAAATAAACTTATAAGGAAAAAATATAAAAATACTAAGGTATTGGAGAAAAAAACATATTTAAGCCCTTGACTTAAATATGTTTAATGGAGTGTTTCATCCTTACACGTCGTCCCATGCTAAATTTGTTACATGTTTTTTTAACAGGTTCTATTCTATTATTTTTTTTCCACCAATTTATTGTCTAACATTTTCTATATATCATGAAGCACATGTGATTTTAACTCTATTTGATAAGATTTTTCTTTCAATTTAAAAGTAATTTGCAATCACTAAAAACGTTTGAAGCATAATAGTTTTCTATTTAATTAATCTAATTTTAATTATCTGATACATTTACTCTCTCTCTCTCTCTCTCTCTTCTTGGTAAAGACCCCCAAATCTCTAATTTATGCCACCAAATGATAATTTACATTTTCTTTACCAGGTAAACTTCATTTTTTTTCCTATGGTTCTTGTGAAACCTCATTGAAAATGAATCAATATGAATGAAGAAAATTACTATTGTATTTGTACTTCCTTATGTGATCCAAATATTTAATTCATTTTTTAAGTATTAATAAATCTTTCAATCGTGTGCACGCCATTGCCAAAAAGCATGTAGCTTCACATGCAAAATAATATGATTCAATTGACAAAGAATTGATATTTTACCATACAACAAAGAAGTATAAATGCTAGGGGCTCATATTTAATTTGTACACAATTATTTCATATTTAAATACTTTATTTCAATTAAAACTTATTTTACTTTATTGTGCATATACATACACTGGGTTACTTAACCATTAATTATGTAAAGATGTGTTTCCAAGCAACGTGCAATAAACATTTTTCTTGTACAGTTGGCCTTTTGACTTTCGGAAATCTTAAAGTTATATATAGTGTAGATGTGAACGATTGAATTTAAAATAGAAAAGTTGGGAAGAGTACTATAAAGTTAATCTGGTTAAAAATTGGAACTTTAATGTCGTGAATATGTATGCGTGAAAGACAATGATGGCAAGGGTCATAAATTATTTTTATAATGTTATTTAGCGCAAATAGATTGCTCAAATTAGTATAATTATATTTGGATAACTTTTCATATATATTTATAAAATAGAAAATAAAAATAAAAATAAAACAAACTTTTCTTATAAGCTAAAAATAATTTATGCACAAGTTAAAATAGGATTTTTATAAAAGTTAAAAGATTTTAACGTCTCCAGAAAACTTATTTTACCTTATACATAAATTAATTTTAGATTATGAGATAATTTTTTTATCTTTTTTTTTCTTTCTATAATTACATATAAAAAGGTTTATCCAAATAAGGTCTATTATTAGACTTGGGTTTGCTTTAATTGATGTATATAAAAAAGTTTATCCAAAAAAAGTCTATGATTTAGACTCGGCCGGGTTTGCTTTAATTCAGGTCTAATATGGAATAAAAATTTAGTACTAAAAATATGAATTATACATCAATATTTTATATCTATTTCTAGAAAATTGATGTAGTATATGAAGTGATAACATTTATATAGTTAAAACCTACATTTTAGATCAATTGCTAAAATATTAATCTTAAAAAATATTCTCTATATTAGTTTTTGTTGATGTTTTATTCTTCTTAATTTTTTAAACATTTTATCTTGTATTCAATAATTGCTTTCGATCATCTTGGTGATTTCATGAAGATCACTGCCAACAAGAGCCAAGTCATCAGTAAGTATAAGTTTGGTCGTGAAATTAGAAGCATTAACAAATAAAGAGTAATTTGCCTTGGATTGGGTATAACTAGAATCTATAGAAGGATTTCTAGAGTTTGCAAACCAAGTCAAAGTCTTATAGAACTAGACCTTGAGGAAGTTTCATATATACTTCTTCATGAGAATCAACGTGAAGAAATATTGTGTTAACACTTAATTGGTGTAGGTGCCAATGGTATGCGGATGCAAGAGAAAACTAGAATTATTGTCATTTTGGCAACAAGACTAAAGGTTTTCAACAAGTCAATCCCACAAGTTTGACTAAATTCCTTGGCAACCAAGTAGGCTTTATGCATGCTTTTCAACTATACTATTAGATTTGTGTTTCAACTTGAAAATCCACTATTGCCATCATTTTTCTTCTTTTCAAAAGGAAGAAAAGATGAGAAGCTAAGTTTGATTCTTCCCCAAGCCCAATAGTTTGGCTTTAGTAAATATCATTCCAATCTTTGTGTATTGCAACGTTTTTGCATAGGTGGTGGTTTTGGACTAGAATAAATTGATAAAGAAAAATGTTGTTGTGAATGTGCGAGATTATCATAGAGAAGAAAGTAAGTAAAAGGATAACTAACTAGTCTAACCTTAGACTGTGAAGATGGTGGTGTTAGTGTCCTTCGAACTTTGGTTGACTAGCTTAGTGTTGAGTTCTTGTCCAATTAATTTCTTTCTTTTAGAATGTAGAGTTCCAGCAAAGCATAAACAACCAAAATATTTCAATTGAGATATCTAGGACACGCTTGTGTAATGATATTGTGAATGGTTGAAAAGATATTGTGATGTTGTCGATTTATTAAGTGGACAACATAAGTTATTGTAAAGTTGCAAATAATTTTAAGCAATTATGCTTGAAACATAGACGCAGGTTGTGATGGAGATTTTTTTTTTTCCATGTGTATAATGCACAAAGAAAATTTAATGTTGTCGTAAGTTTTTCTGATATTAATAATTATTTAATGTGCTGAATATTTTAATAATTTAATAGAGAATGACTTTTTGTCATTAACTAATTAAAAAAAATATTATTGTCCTTCATTTTCTTTATGACTGTTTTGTTCACTTTGAGATAGAATCATTCTGAATTAATGGCACCCAAGATCGACAGAAAATGAATTTGAAAGGGTGAGTTTCGGTGTTGGTCGAAAGCCGTGGATAGTTGAAGCATGTGCTTTGGGTCTCCTATGTGCTAATTACATCTTCCTTAAGATTTTCTATTTCATTTGTTATTGTTTGGGTGTCTCTTTTTTTTACATTGCCTCGGGCCTAGGCGAAGAAGAAAATCACGAGACTTCAACTTTATAGAACTCGTTACCGTTAAACTTGTTTTCCAAATCACGCGAAAGAATCCTTGCTTGCTCACGCACTGCACAAAGCATATGTTGTCGAGGCACAGGGTGGTGGTGTCGCGCTTTATGGCATCCCAGTTATGGGGAAAAAAAAATTAATATATTATTTTTTTAAAAAAAAATTATGAATTTATTGTATTTTCAAAAGTATTTACGCATATATTGTAGTCCGTCGCGTCCTAGCAAGACACGAGTAGGCGCAACAGGCGTCCAGTGCGCCCCAATCAGGCGCGACTCACCTTGCTGCAACACTTGTCATTTTGAGGCGCAATGTACTTAAATCTTCCAATGATTATAACTTTTGACTGGAATGTCTGATGGAGGAGTACGATATGTCAAAACGCTCGAAATTCAGTCTCTTATCCCTGGGCAAATTTGGTCAACTCTATTTTCCAAAAAATGCCTCTAAATACTTCAAAATTACGATTTAGGATTCAATCAGCCGAAAATTCCAAATAGTCTACTTTTTTACTTATTTAATTAGTTAATTTAATGCTATTTTTTATTTTTTTTAATTACTTCTCTTAATTTCGAGTGTTTCGACATAAAGTACGTCTCTATTGAATATTCCTATAAAAAATTATGACCGTTCGAAGTTTTTATATACAAAAATAGTTAGACCATTTGAAGTACGATATTCAAAAATAGCATTAGTACGATTTTTCCCCAATGGGGACATTTTTTTTTATTTATTTACCAAATGAGACAGGGTAGTCAACAAAAAAATTACCACGTGGTACGAATCTTTTTAAAAAAAAAACATATTGGTCGCTAAAATTTAATCGCTAATTTCGGTCTCTATTTCAGTAGTTAAAGTGTTAGCGACCGAAATAGCGACGTAATTAGCGACGGAATGAGTCACGTCCAATGAGGGTGCGACTGGACCCCTATTGCGCTTGGTGGGGGTGCGACTGTTCGCATCTTGGTGAGGCGCGACTGACTGCAATATATGCGTAAATACTTTAAAAAATACAATAAATTCCTATTTTTTTTTAAAAAAACAATATATTAATTTTTTTATCCGAGTTATGGTTATGTTAATTTTCTAACAAGTATACCAATTTGTTAAATTAATATTAAAATAGTAAGATCAAATTTATATGAACCAAATATAAGAATTCACCTCATCCAATCCAATCTAATTAGATTTTTATGGGTTAGATTTAATGATTTTATGTTTAATGAACCAATTAAAATTGGATTAAGTGATAGATTTGGAATTTTAACTCCAACCAAAACTCAACCTACTCGACATACAATTAAATTATTAATATAGAAATCCTATGCACACCTTATTTTAAAGGTAATATATTATTTATCTTAAGGTAACACATTATTTTGAAATTTATGTTTTTCTATTTATTTTAAGATAATACATTATTTTATGAATGATAATGTGAGTATATATTTGTGATTTTTCTATTTATAATATGAAGAATACAATGTTTTATGAATATAATTTTTTAAAATATCCTTAGTTGTGTCGAGAAAAAATACCTTTACTGTTTTTGAGTTTGAGATTTTTTTATTTAATTTTCCAAAACTTGAAGAAGTAACAGTTTTTTAATAGTTCAACACAGGATAATCAACTTAATTGGCAAAATAAAAAAGATAAGTCTAATTCAATCCAACCTAATTAAGTTTAATTAAATTAGATTAAAAAATAGATAAAATTCAATTCAATCCAGATTACTTACATCTTAATTAATAACAATATTACTCCAATCACCGACTTACTATTTAGCCAATATATAAACTATATTTATTCTCTTAAAAATAACTTTTATTCAAAATAATTGGTAGACAAGATTGTAGGTAACTCATTGATATCACTCATCTTTACCATTCAATATTACATTTACATAGTGACATTATAAATTGGTCACCATAAATAATCTAATGTACTAGTACACGGTAGCCTGCATATTATTTACGTTAAAAGTTGAATTTAAATGGCATCTGATCTAATTAATTATTAACAGTGTGTTTAGGCTTTAGCTGTCTGTTAAAAAAAAAAGTGTTATACTAGTTACTCCAACGAAAGTAAAAAGTTCATTAGACTTAATTCCAACGAAAAATTAAGAATCGAAACCGGTGAGGATAAAAATTAAAAAAATTTGCACAAGTGGGGGTAATTCATTAATTTAATAAAGCATGCTCTCTCGAAAAGTTGTTTAGTCCTAAGTTCGTATCACTTTAAAATTAATGGAAGCTATCAGTTATGATAATGATGTTGCCCTTTAAAAATAAAATTGATTGAAGCTCAGTTCGGATAATGATGATGTTGCCCTTTTACTCGTTCACTTCAGCATCATCATCATCTCAAAGTTACTTTGCATTCGAAAGGGAGAAAAATAGAAAATAATCTCTTCCTTTTATTGCGTCATGTTAATTATGATTTAAACCCACTGACTAAAGCATTAATAAATACTTTTTTTTTGTTGTTGTTGAAAAGTCACAATGTTCTTTTTTTTTTTTTGGTTACAATCACAATGTAGATTATTATTAACATTAAAATTATATTTTGTTAAGAATATATTTTAAATTTCTTAACCACTTAACGGTAAACGTATTGATGAACATCTAAAAAATTATTAAAAATGTTTAAATTATTAATTTTTGTGTATATATACATATAAAATATTTTACGATAACATATTAAACCAAATAATTTTATCAAATACTACCTTAAAGTTTTAATTAATTAGAATAATTAATCAAGACAATTTTCTGTTTGGTTAATTTCGTTGAATCATAATGTCCCTGCGTGTTCGTTATGTCTTTTGATGTTCATCATGATTGATACAGGTCCATTTATGTTTTAATAAAATGCTTTAAAGGGACCCATTTTCCGAAAATCAGGCAAGTTATTATGACTATATTTAGGACGTTGAATGCGACGAAGCAGTTTAGAGAAGTAAAGTACTAACATTTTCCAAATGATTAAAATGTACTTACAATATAAAAAAAAATTATCTTCTAATCGTAATTATTATGTATAATATTTTTAATGTATTATGCATAACATTTTTAATGTATTATGTATAATATGTTATTCACTTATTTAATAATTATCTTCTTTTTACCAAATTATAATAATTATCTTAAAATTATAATTAAAATAATCTATGATGAATTAATAACTTACAGACTTCGATATACAATATATGTAAATTAAAACTCAACATTTTAAGTTAATATATTATTTGATTTATTTATCTTAAAATGAAATAGAATGATAAATGAGATTGTAATATATATTATTTTTTCATTTATCTGATCACAAATTCTATCCCTTTTAATTTAAACTTTTACACACTTATCATTTTTACATTGATTTAAATTCATTAACTTTAGTCATTGTAGTATAGGGGTGTTATTCGTGATCCTGAGTTAACCTAAATCGGTTCAAACAGTTTAGATTGAGTAATTTTTATTGTTGGGTCAGACCCGAATCAAATTAATTAAATTAGTTGAGTTTTGGGTAAGTCACGAATTTTAATATCCGAACCCATTGAGGAGACACGTTAATTTGTATTAAATTATTATTATTAATAATATATGTAATATATAATATATTTTAAATTTTTTAAAATTAAATATTATTGATTATTGATTACATAGACTTATCGACAAAGTGAATAAACATCATCACATTCTTAACCTTTAGAATCAAAGCAACAAGAGTTTTATTGATTAAAGTCACTTTAGATGAACTTCTAAAAATATTTCAAATCTATTTACAAAGAGTAAATTGATCTCATAATGTTTCATTGATTTTGGTAGAAAAAAATGTTTGAAACTCATCCTTATTATACTCATTGAAATTTCTTATCTCGAATATGGTATATTTAATTTATCATCCCCCATAGATAAATAGATAGAAGTTAATGGAGTGGAGTGAGGTGTAGTATCATCACAAAATTTTATTTTTAATAAAAAATCTAACAAGAAATTATTGTGTCGAATAAAATTCATTTAATAAAATTTTTAACTTATAAAAGTATTATGTTTTAAAAAAGAATGGATAAAATTAAATGTTTTGATCCATTAATCCAGTACAAATTAACTGTTCAAATGAGTTAGTTTGGATTGAGATTTATTTTTTTAAAAAAATCAACCTAAACTAACCTATTTAAATTTAATTAGATTGGATCGTGAGTTTAATCAAATCCAACCCAAATTGACCCAATTAAGTTCGTAATGTAGGATTGTTACAATTTTTTTTCTAGCAATATAATCGCAAAAAGTATTTTCTTGACAATGGTTTAACTCTAAGAAATTTCTTCCACAATAAGAAAAAAAGAAACCACAATTTATTCTTACCTCACAAAGAAATTTCTTCCACTCAGTAACATTCAAATATCTCATTCACTTGACAGCCCTTATATTTTATAAAAAAATATGTTCACAGAAAGTCTTTAATAAGTCAAGAAATATTGGCCAATCTCTTCTATATAACCATATAATAAATTATAACGTAACATATTAGTTAAATGTTTAAAAAATATATTGTCATCAAATTGATCCGACTATTAATAATTACCCAAATTCATGATTTTAGGTTTCTATTATTAAGTTCAGTGGCATTTTAAACTTATAAAAAAAATAATTTGATACCAAATGTTTCGAATTTAATGTGTGTGTGTGTATATATATTAGAAAAAATAGTCCTAGGAAATTAATCTTAAATTGGTTAGTAATAATAATATTAATTATGTTTAATGTCTGGCCATCTAACAAGGAAATTAACTCTCAGAAATCAGAATACTAGTGCTATAAGAGTTTTATTTTTTTAAATGATACACTCAACTTGGTTAAAATCAATTCATTAGTTCAAACTTGAAATGACTTTCATTCACCAAGTTGTCATACATGTACATAAAGTAACAAGTAATAATTCTCTTTTTGTAATCCTTTTAAAAAATATTAAGCTAATGAAGTAGTGCTGGTCACAAGCCTTCCAGTTGCAATTGCACCTCATGCGCAACAAATTTAGGTGCGCAAAGCAAACGACCCAGATTCGCGGACAACATATAAAATAAAACAAAAGTTGTGTAGTTAAAGCATTGATAATAAGAAAATAATAATTTTAAATTATCTTTACGATATATATACTTTTAATTTTTTTATTTATTCAAGAAATAAAATATTAAATATTTTTAACATTTTAACTGGATTTTATTTATTTTATTTAATATGTAACTTCCTAACTTCTAACTTGTAAATTTATTCATTTAATTCTGTGAATTTCATTTAGTTTTAACTAAGTCTAATAAGAATAATATTGCACATATAGGAAGATATAAATTCTTACAAACTTTAGAAAAATAGAAAAAATAAATATACAGCTTTATTTGCATGCGTGTGCGTCTGTTAGAGGTGCAAGAGAACTACAAAAGAGAATTAGACAAAAATAAAATAAAATTTAACATAGAGGAAGAAATAAAAGAAAAGGAAAATGTATAAAAGATGGAAGAGGAGAAAGACAGAATAAAAAAAATGAATAAAATAAAATACATTTTTAATTTACAATCTTAGCCATTCATATATAGTTATATAATCTAGATTTGTAGTTCTCAAGAAGCTATGGCCAGAAATTAAGAAAATGGTGCTATCAAACAAATTTTCTAATTGTCTTTAAGAAATCTATATGGAGGTTACACTTTAAGAAATCTATAGCTTTGTGAAATTTACATACATATATGCAAGAAATAATTAAAAAAGTGGATTTTTCAACCAATTCACAAAATGGAAAGATTTTACTAGAATATAAAAACGATTCAAATATTGCGTTTTTTTTTTTATAAAATTAAAAAAAATATTTTTTTTGGTAATTCTCTTTTGTATATGAAATTGAAGTGCATTTTTTTTAGAATTGAATAGGAGAGTATGAAGGATGCTTAAGTTTAAAATCTTTGTCCACTCTCCCATTCGCCACCTAAGGCTTTGTATGATAGAGAAATTTTAGAGAAAAAGAGAGGGAAGAGAAAGGTTTGGGTAATAACATTTATTTGTTTTGGAGTTTTAATTTTTAAGAAAAAGAATTTGAGGATTTTTAAAACTCCTCCGAATTCCTCCAAACCATTAAAATTGTTGTCCCCCTAGTTTGAAGATTTTTAGAAGGAAAAATAATAAAATTACTATCTTATCCCAACTACAAATTCAAAATTAAGTTTTACTTGTAAAATATAGAGTGTATTAATTTTTGAAGTAAGTGTAAAATTGTAAAAATATCTTATTAATTATCAATTCCTCTCTCTTAATATATTTTTAATTCTCAAATAAAGAGGAAAAAAATTTCCTCATTTTTCTCCCTTTCTTTCTCCTCCCATCCCCTTAAATCTCTTTTCCTTCCTTTTCTTTTCTAACTCTCAAACAAAATCTAAGGAAAGGTTGCACCACCTCTTCTTTTATATTGGGTGTCCTCCAAAGATCCCCCTCTATCTTGCCATGTGTTGCAATATGATGCATCCTCTTGGCCACACATTTAGGTAAGGTGCTTGTCGGCTCTTTGTTCAAGTACATGAGCGTACGATAATATCATTTTGTCACTCTGACATATCATGAGAAGGAGTGTGTCTTTTAACATGTTGTCACATCCTCCCAATTTGGTGCATGCTTGTCTTATTGGTTGTTACGGGATAGCAGGAGGGTACAAGAGTTGTCTATAGTTGGCCAAGGAGCTACGACGATGAGTCTAGAATTCACTTGTTCATAGTGCTTTTGAATCATATTGTGCCTTATTGCTCTTATAAATTCCCAAGGTAAGGTCAACCCTAGTTCTTTAGTCATTTGACTAATCTCCAAGGTATATAGTTAGCATTGTTTTGGATGATGGGCTTACAGTCCTCCAAATACAAGACCTAAGGGGGAGGTGTTTTGAGTCATCCTCCTCCTAATCCATTCTATGCATGTGTCAATCAATTCACAAGATTGGTCTTCCACACCAACCCATCATTGCGTGGGAACCCTATCTATATAAGGTACCTTGATATGACCTAAGGTGTGAGCTGCATTACTGTCATCCATCCATGACAAACTCACTTTCAATTCTATGCACTAAATCTAAAAAATATTGATGGAACCATTCATAGATCAATATTGATTATGGTATTATCTAAAAAATAAAATTTATAGTTATTTATATATACTTATATAATTAATTAAGATTAAAAATAAAATTTAATACTACCTAAAAATAAAATTAGATATTACTTAAAATTTAACATGAATTAGAATTCGGCTACTACTAAAAGGTGTTTATTTTTAAGGCGCTAAGCCTAATAGGTGTAGGTGCATAGAGTAGTCATTGTCGTCCAATCCATTTATGTGTCAATCGGCCAAGGACCAGACAATGCAATTTGAAAAGCCAATTTTACAATTGTTAAGTGTGTGTTTGGATTTTCATTTGAAACCCTTCAAACGAAAATTACGCATTTCAAAGTAACAAAAGTAGAAGTTCCGTGTTACTTCTGTGGAAAAGTAAGTTACATTTAACGTAACTTTTTCTTAAACACACCCTAAAGCCTGATATTGGAAAATGGTATCAAACAAATTTTACAAATCTATATAAAACTAGTTTTAAGAATTTGCCAATTGTCGTTAGGTGTTTGTACTTATTTCGTAGGCTTGTTGCACGAAATATTTTAAAATGTTAGGATCAGAGCAGTTAAAAATTTAAAACTATAAAACATCTTGATCCCATCAATTTGATTATTCAATTGATTTAATTATTCATTTGATTAGTTGTACCAAATTAAAAAATCTACTTAAATGTCATCTCTTTCCAATGTCACTTCATCACTGAAAGTCTAAGAAGGCCATGTATGATCTCTGTTATCTGAGTCTTTCTATCATCTGATTCACATAGCCACTACTCTGAATGATTTGAAGTCACTGTTTCATTATATTTGCCAAACCTCACCATTCGTTAAGGCTAAAGTCAATGGTTTATGGGATACCCTTGTTTGTCTTATTTGCATTCACTTTGAGTTTAGCTTTTCTACTCTCGAAGTGTCTATCAAAAAGTCAAACAAAAAATGTTCCAAAAGGGTCTCTGGGGTACCCTATCATCGGAGAGACACTTAGTTTTCTCAAAGCACAGAGACAAGATAAGGGTTCTGTTTGGTTGGAAGAACGGATATCCAAGTATGGCCCTGTCTTCAAAACCTCCTTAATGGGGTCCCCTACAGTCTTTGTAATTGGACAAGCAGGAAACAAGTTTGTCCTTGGTTCACCAGATGATGTGCTTTCTTCTAGGAAACCCCTCACCCTGCGAAAGATACTTGGAAGGCAAAGCTTAGTTGAACTTACAGGACCAAGGTACATAATTTTCAACTCAACTCACTGATGCAGCTTAAGTTGTCTGTATAAATGATTTGGATGAAATGTCAAAATAATTCTTATATGATGATGATCTTGATTCAAATGATGACACTTTGAAATAAGGTGTTTAATCTCTGAATGGATGGATAATGGATAAGAGATTTTTTGGATTAGTGGTAGTATTTAGATAACTCAGGACTCTGATATTAGTACTGTTATAAAGGGAGTTACTGGTGGTCCTTGTTTCAAATTCAATAGGAATGAATTTGAAAGAGTTGTGGTTAAAAAGATTAATTTGTGTTAGGGAATGATATTTGTAAGTGAGTTTAAAAGAATTGATTTTGTTTTGAATAAAAAGTAAAATCACTTTAGAAGTGTAAATATATATTTGCAGGTCTCATACCCAAAATCAATTTATGTCTAAGGAAAAGTTAGAAATTTTCATCCTCTCAAAATTATTTCTACTCACTGCAAAATTGATTTTCAAAATCCCAAAAAGAAATTGCAAAAAAGAATCAATTCCTGGATAATCAAATATTATGATCTCCACTGTGATTCTCACATGTAACCAAACAGGATACTAGTCATCTGTTTTGAGGCTTTGTTAATGTTTGATGCAGATACAGGTTAGTCAAAGGGGAAATGTTGAAATTCTTGAAACCTGAATGTCTTCAGAACTATGTCAAAAAGATGGATGAATTGGTGAGTGCTACATTACTGAGAGAATTCAGAGAGAATGAAACAATTGGAGCTGTGGTCTTCATGAAGAAACTGTCCTATGAGATAGCAAGCAATGTATTGTTTGACATTAAGGGTGAGCACACTAAGGAGGCTTTGTTTGTAGATTTTACTTTGGCATTTAAAGCAATTCATTCTCTTCCCATCAATCTCCCTGGCACCACGTTTTGGAGAGGCCAAAGAGCCAGGGCAAGAATTGTAGACAGGATGCTTCCTATTATGAACAAAAGAAGGGAGGAACTGTCAAAAGGAGTTCTAAGCTCCACAAATGACATGCTTTCTTGCCTGCTTGCACTAAGGGATGAAAATCATCAACCTCTACATGATGATTTAATCACTGATAATTTTATTTTTTTATTTGTTGCTAGTCATGACACATCTGCCACTCTTATGAGCTTGATGATATGGAAGTTATCTAGAGATCAAGAGGTTTACAACAAAGTTTTAGAAGGTAACACTTGAACTTAGAGTTTAGATTATGCTATGGTGTGCAATTCCTAGGTATAAAATAAAAATGAGAATTAGTCCTTTGGTTGTTTTGCTAAATTCTTTTTATGCAGAACAAATGGAAATTATAAAGCAGAGGGAAGGAACAGAAGAGAGGCTAACATGGGCAGAGATACAAAAGATGAAATACACATGGAGAGTTGCTCAGGAATTGATGAGGATGATCCCTCCTTTGTTTGGCAGCTTTAGGAAAGCACTTAAAGACACTAACTACAAAGGCTATGACATACCAAAAGGGTGGCAGGTGATATTAAAATCCTCAAAACTTCTTAAACTATATTATTTTTCTTTACACTATCATCTTTTGGAGGTAATGTTATTCGAGACATTATCTGGTACTAAATGTGAGTATTTCTTCTGCAAGGATTAGAATCGTGATTTGTCACGTTGTTGTAGGAGACTAATTAACCCTTTCACTAGGCCTATATGTTGTTGGTCTTCATAAATTAATTAGTGACATCATTTTTGGACAAAGTCTAATGTTAAATTTATTCATTGTTCAGGTGTATTGGGCAGCATATGGAACGCATATGAACGATGATATATTCGAGAATCCACACAAGTTTGATCCATCTCGTTTTGAGAATCCAACCAAGCCAATTCCACCTTATTCTTACATCCCATTTGGTGCAGGGCTTCATTATTGCATAGGAAACGAGTTTGCCAGGATTGAGACCTTGGCTATTATTCACAACTTTGTAAAGATGTATGAATGGTCTCAAATAAACCCAGAGGAAGCAATCACTCGTCAACCAATGCCATATCCATCCATGGGTCTCCCAATTAAGATCAAACCCAGATGTTGTAGTATTTCTTAAACTTATTGAGTTCTTGTCCTACCCTTCATTGTTTTTTTTTTTTTTTTAAAATATTATCGTTGTTTTTTATTATTCTCTCATGTAAACTAATGGTATACATATCTCTTTTTTTGTTGGAGATTCTATATTTACTAGTAATATAATCAAAATATTATATATAAGTGGAGGATAATGTCACTCAATGGTTTAATTTTGACATAAATATATTTTTGATCAATGATATGATATGTATGATCGATTTTTTGTTTTGTTCTTCAATATTTTTTTTAAACTTTTTGATTTTTAATAAATGTTTTATTTTGTTTTTCCTCCCATAAGTACTATTTAAATCACTTCTCAAAGCATTACCTAAATAAATTTGAGGACCAAATAAAATTAAAAAAATTATTAATTAGGGATCAAAAAGGTCAAAAAAACATTATTGGAGACCAAAAATAAAAAATTAATCATTTATTAGGAATACAAATTATATTTAAGTCTTTAATTTTTGGAGTTAAGTTCAAATCTAAAAATGCAAAGACTTACATTTCACCAATTATATATTATGGGGCAGTAGGTTTTAAATTAAGGACAGAAATGCCTTACTATTATTTTATTTTTATTTATTTCTACTGACCAAAATTATATATATATATATATATATATATATATATATATATATATATATAAGCCAAAATTAACTATGGATACCACGTGAATTTTTATGTGATGCCCACACAATTAAAGACAGATAATCAAACTTTGGAAATACCTCTCTGGTTTATGTGAAACAGAAAGAAAGTCAAATGTGACACATCTGGGTGAAAAAACTAGCTAGCAACATTGTCGTTTAGCATATACTTGTGGAATGCAGTCATGCACTATAGCCGGCAGGCTTAGCAAGCTTTCAATATTTCAACATTTACTCATTTTGTCAATTTGATTTGAAGTTTTGAACTATTGTATTTGTATTCGTCGTTTAAGAAAACAAGATAGTTGGCCATTATTTTGATGCGAGACTTTGGTAGTTGATAATATTGATACCATTAACTAGATACGCAAGAAAAGACAGTGAAAACAGTGATATATATAAAGAATGAAATAGTAGAGCTTTCAATTAAAATCGAATCAATAAATTAAATGACACAATTGATATGCCGCTAGTATATGTAGTTTTTAGAATAAAATAATTAAGAAATTAAACATAAAATATCAAATAAAGGCTTAAAATAGATATAAATTGTTTTATAATTTTATTATTAATTATTGTTATTTTAATGTCTAGGAACAAGAAATAGAAGAAAAGAAGCAAAATAAAGAGTGAAGCAATTCTGGAAATTCAAAATCAGCTTAAAGATAGGATAAGAAGAAAAGATATTAAGATTATGAAAACCTGACTATAAATAGAGAAGCAATAGACACACACAGGGATACACACAGAGACAGAAACATAAAAAGGAGGCATTGAAGGAGATCAAGAACAGAGAAGGATCGAGAAGAAAACCAAGATTGAGGGGTTTGATTACTCTTCTGCTTTGTATTCTTTCTCATCTATTTTATCATCATTGTATTGAGCTAGACATAACCATGTCTGGCTAATTCCTCTTTGATTGTGGTGAGGTCATAAGCTAATGTGAACTCTTGTGTGGATTGAATTGATATTAATGAAGCTCTTTATAATTGTTTCACTTTATCAAATTCTGATTGCCATTGATAGACTTGATCAATCTATTAGGGGTTCTGAGGGCTAGAATTCACAATAGGAATATTCGGATTTTAGTTTTTGAAAGCGGTAAAGTAACATTTTGACATTACCTAGAAATAAGGATGAAGGATTGCAAAGCATAGTATGCCAACTTAAAGCTTAATTTGAAAAGGGGTTGCTAAGGGATTAGAATTCTTGATTAGGATTAAAGGGTTAAAATAACCGAGAATTCAGGGTTTAACTAATTATATAAGACATATCTTTGAGCAATTATATTAAGTGACATTAATTATCCATTCAATTACATGGGTAGGGAACAGATTGCACTTTCACCACAATTCTTCTTCATAAATTATGAAACCATCATCAATCTTATCATTTTATTACTTGAACTATCGGTACACTACTCATGAGTTACGCATCAAATTTTTGACGTAACAACAATAATATAAAATAATGTCACATAAAACAAACTCTGAAAAAGTATATTGAAAGGATATTATCAGGCATCGTACTAAAGTTTGGGATATTATTACATATGGTGGTATTTAAAGTTGTATATTGCTTATTGTAATTATCAAAGTTGTCTAGACATGACAAAGGAGACTTCAGTGCTGGCAATAGAAAGAGGACTCCTTCGGTTTGTAGGGGTTCTTGGTCTTGTGGAGGTCATACTATGGTGACCATTATTATAGCCTCTATCACCACTCCTCCTTGGTCCTTTCTCTGCCCAATTGAGTTCAACATGCTTCAATGTACTTGGATGCCTCCAACAGCAACACCCTGCCATCCCTGCCCTTTCTATGTACCTGTGTCAACAACCATATCCCACAAATAATTGATTTTAATCCAGTTTCTTTTATGATTTGTGGGAATCGAAAACATCTCAAAAAATTTAACTCATACTGCTGCTCAACCAAGATTAATTTGAAGCTAGCTAAGTATAGAAAGAGCCTAGAATAACAATTATCAACATATCCAATTGATGAACACGTTGCATAGTAAAAAGATTCTTTTTTTCTTAAAAAAAACAAAGCAAATCAAATATTATTAGAAGGACACGAAATGTGACCCTAAGCAAAGAGAATTACATAAATCAGTATACCCATTTCAAACATAAAGGCCAATTCAGATGCCACAACAACACAATTTAGCTGAGAAACACAAAAGAAGCGTTGAACCCCAATTTGCAAAGGAGAATGAACCATAAACCAATTTAAAAAGAATTTAATTTTGAGATATTACTTAATAGACTTTTACATTGTCAACCAATAAGTTAAATGTACCATTTCACAATTAGATGATAATGTAACACTATATTCTAATTAAATTCTAAAAAATACATTACATAGCCTATCTAATTTCTTCTAGGTTTAAAAAATAGGTAACTGGCAATCATCGTTAAAATCGCGTACGTAATGACTAATGAGTTTGCCATATTTTTCTTCTTGTTCTATATGTGTTTGATTAAGACCAATTTTGGCTTGGGCGTATGCGTGATTTCTTTTCTTCGTTGCTACAATAGAACTGTTGTTTTCTTGTGGGGACAAGAGACGGCAAACAAATGCAAATGCCGTTTCATGACTCATGTAGAAACAATTATCTAATAACCAAAGTCTGTTAGAGGTTTATGCCTAAAATCCAACGTGACAGGACATATGTTTTTAAAACTAATTAAACTAGCACTAATCTGTCATGGTTGTAAATGCTTGGAAATTTTCCCTAAACAATATGAACCGGTTCGGTATTGCCACGAGTAGTACGTTAACTTGAATGAGAATGTAGTTACTTGACAATTTTTATTTTTCTTTTCATATTTTGAAGGTACATAACTAAATTCTAATACAACAATTACATCATGTACCAAGGAGATTTTCATTAAAAAATGCCAACAAACACATTTTTTTAACATATTTTTAATTAATAAATGTGTAGATTTTACTTAACAAAATGTGAGACTTACTAAAGATCATAAATTGAATCAGTGATTTTTTTTAAAATAATTATATATAGAATTTAACATTTTTATATGAATTTTTTTTACCTTCGTAATTTTTTTTCCAAGTAAAACACTGGCTTAGGAAATTAATCATTACCTTTGGCTGAATCTCAATCCAAGGCACTCAATGCACTTTCTTCCTTCTGTCATTTCTCCCATGCCTATTTCCACACACTGCCTGCAATAAACCCTGCCACATACCTGCATGCCCCAGAAATATCATTAACTATATATCATAAAAGTTGTGATATAGCTAATTAATTAATTAAGTTAAACTTTACGTTAACTATACAGTCCCTTTCTTGTACACATTACATAGAAAGATTGAAATATTGTAATAATTTTGTAACATGTACTAATAAAATTGCCCTTATCAATATATATGAGTGAAAATAAAATTATTAATCTTTTTATTTCTGGAAGATATAAGACAGGTGAGACGGTCAAGAGAAAAAATATCGTAAATTCAACGTCTTTTACTAATAAACTAAAATTCTAATAAAGTAATATTTACCAATGAAAAAAAATTAATTTTTCCATTTTTAAGAACCATATAGTAACTAGTAAGGCACAAAGACATACCAGGCATCTAGTTCTGAAAAGATAAACATAGTTACTGCAAATGGTACAAATCTTAGAGTGAGGAATCCCCGGTCGCCTTCGTCGACCAGAACTACCTTTTCCAGAAGCAAAACTCTCTCCACTCTTCATACCATTATAACTCATGCTATACTCACCAGCCCTACTTGGTGCACCATCACTTGCATGGCTAAAACGACCCAATGGAGAGTCACCACCACCTCTATGACCAAAATCCCGACCATGATGATGATGTTGTTGGTGTTGATGGTGATGATTGACGTTGTTGTCATAGTGATGATGGCTGTGATAGGATGTCTCCAAGCCTTTTTTGAAGTCAAGACTAGGCACTGTGGAAAGAGAAGGTGATGGTATATTTGTAGGGTTGCTAACTATACCTCCTTCAAAAACGTGTTTAGTAGTGGCCATTGTGTTGTTTGATGAATTCACATTGGCTAGGTCTTGAAAGGTAAGGTTAACAGACTCATCTGGGATTCCTTGGTACAGTTCTTCAAGTTGAAGTTGTTGTTGTTTTGGCTTTGCCTGCAGCGTCTTCATTTGATCATCACCACCCATATTTGCGTTTTGAGGGTAAACGAAAATATGCTTTAGTTATGAGCCTATGTGACAGAAATATTTAAGGCAAAGGTAATGGGAAGGTAAAAGTTGTAGCAGACTTGTTAATTACGTCCATTGAAATAAAGACGACCATATGTGGCCAAAGTTTGCAAGGCCGGTTGAAAATTAATTAAGAAGATATAAGTCACACTCCTTAATCACTCTATTTTTAGTTTTTATATTAGGGAAATGTTTTTTTGATACCCAATATCATATGCTTATATACACCAACAGAGAGAAAAATAAAATAGAAAAAAGTGATTGATATATAATTAATAGGTATTTGATATAAAAAAAATAAAGATAAAGATAAATAAAAGATGTTAATTATATGTGTAAAATATTGAGGTGTTTGAGTATATATCATTACTCAATAGATAATTTTGGTTACTGGATGTCGTGAAATAGTAGCCTTAATTCAGACCATCTTGATGATGAAATTAATATACAAATGTTTTTGAAAGATCAAATTTATGTTGTAAATTAATGAAGACAACACATGTCTTTTTTTATTTAATGATATTTTCGAAGCAACAAGACATAAATGGAATGTTAGTCACGAATCTTATACATAATGAGATAGATGAACCAATTTCATATAGGCCTAAAAATGCTTATTGTGTATAAATGAAGAAAATAATTGTAATATCGTGCATACAAGTAAATTACAGATTAATAATATTTCTACTTTTTAATTTTATGTTTGTGTTTAATTTATATTATTCATTTTATATTAATATATTATGTTATTTTTAGTTTAACAGCTACTTTTATTACTAAATTATATTTTGTTGTTAATATTAAAATAATTTTATTAAATAAAAAATTAATTAATAATATTGTGTAAAATTATTAATTTATTTAATGATAAATGTAAAAAATAATTAATAAGTATTTTAAAATTTTAATATTATTTGATAAATTTTAAATTAATATCAATAACAAAAATATTAAAAACATCGAAACAAAAGCGTGTAAAAATTAAAATAACTTAAAAGTCGTCAAAAATTAATTTACAAATAAAAAATAAAAACATCTTTGAAATCATTAAATATGTTACAACTTCATATAATTTTTTAAAAGAAGTAAAATCGTCAATTTTTTTAGAACTTCATAATCAAAAGTCATAAAATTTCCTACAATTTATTCTTATTTGAATATTTAAAATTTATTCTCATTTTATAAGTTTCAAATAAAATTATCCCTCTTAATTATTCATCCATGATGACCATTAATTCATGGTACTATATCACTAAACTAATATTTATCACATTATAGCATAATTGCTTATTTGTCATCCACTCCTCAAAGTTAGGCTTGCAATATGGGGAATCGTTGAATTTAGAACGAGTAGGTTACATTCACAAACGGGATTTAATTTCAACGCTCTTTTTTTTTTTTTTCTGTCTAAAATCATACTACTAGAAAATACGCTTTCAATGTAAAGCCATATATGTATTTGATTCATTAACATTCATTCAATTATAATAATTAAACACAGCAATTAATTAAAGATAATAAATTCAGAAGCAAATAATAACATAACGTCATCATACGTCATCAACAATATCCACTTTACATTGTGTATTGTGAACACTCATATCACACAATTAGAGGATCAAATAAGCCATATACGTATATCTTAGTAAATGTATCTCAATAATGGTTGTACAAACCGAGAAGGTATCACATACCTTGTCAGCTCTCCATACATCGAGATCTCTTAGAATATACAATAATTTACATCAATATGTGCATCTTTCCCTTAGGAGTACAAAAAATAGGTATAACAAAACAATGAATCAACATGCTCTAAAAATAATATGCTTAAGGTTCACACAGAACCATATCCCTACTCGGACCTCTTGTCCTGAGATCCATCATCCGCTCGTTGAGCATCACCTGCAAAATATAATTTTCAACCAGGGTGAGATATAATCTTAGTAAACTCATCACACAATCTAGTCATCATGGCTTTCATAAAATACATCACATATATATCACAACACAAATGTCATCCTGTTGAGCACTACCAACATCAGAAATACAACACAGATATAACATATATATATATATATACACACATATATACACACAAAGAATTGTTAATATCAATTTTATCAAAAATTGATATTAAGTAGGTGATATTAAATTCCCATTTTATAGTACATGTCTCATCCATTGTACAAGTCACATTTGTGGTCACAATTCTTTGTCACGATTTTCTAAGATAGGCTTTGAGCATGACCTGCTTCTTTCAATGGAGTTTCATAGCCCGGAATCAAGAGAGTTGATGTCCGTAGATTTGGGAGTAGGAATTGAACCTTGGACCTCTTGGTTATTAAAAATAGACATTACCATCTCCTCTAATTTTTAATATTAAACATATGTTGCAGTACTTAATATTTGAGGTCCCTTATTTTTTTGGGCCCTGTGCGGTTGGGCACCTTGCATGGGTCCAGAACCGCCCCTGTCTCTTATGATAATCATGTGATCACATGGCGACATGACATAGTTATGGCAGACTTAGACGTCATTTTCTCTGCAATTCTTTATTATTTTCACTCTTAATTTTTTTAACGTAACATTTTTTTTTACTAATCAGACATACGTAGAATGGGTAAATTGCGGAATTGAGAGTTCCCTCACATAATTTTTCTGATTCATCATACATACACAACGGGCAGGAATCGCGGAATTGAGAGTTTGCATGTACAAATGGTGTTTTCTGATGGAGTAGCACCGAATCGAGGAATGGAGAGAATTGATGTTCGCATATGAGAGAGAGAGAGAGAGAGATTAGTTTCAATTTATCACTTTTTTGCATGCAACATTAAAGTAATACTGTTGAATAATAATAAATTTGATTTTATTAAATGGTCAAGTATCTAAAAATATTCTCAAATAAATATATTATGTCAAAATTTAGAAATTCTAAGTTGAAAATTTTTCAAATTTTTTTATTTATTACTTGTTTATATTATTTAAGAAGAATACCTCCTCCTTTTTTTAATAATAAATTATTAGAAATTTAAAAAGTTTATGTACAAAATCTAAAATAATCCATTTTAGATATCTCTATAAAAATATTTAGAGAATAGTTATATCTAAAATTACATATCATAAATATCTAAGTTATGAGAGAGTAAAGAATTCTAGAGAATAATTTGTAATCATTAGATAGATAGATAAGAATTGTGTTAACATAATTCTAGTCATTAATTAAGGAGGTGCTATTAATATAAATAAAAGAGTTCTTGAAACTATTTTATATCAAGAGGAAAAAAATTGTGTAATAATAAAGTATTATTTTTCTCCAAATCTTTCTAATTGTTTTATTTTCTAAAATATCCTTCTTCTAACAAATACTTTAAATAGTCTAAAGAAAAATTCAAACACATTTTAATTGTATTACACCATCAACATGAACTGAACCAATAACGAACATTTTAGAACTTTTTTACACTACATGACAGTCATTTACGTTTTACATTCAACACTTTGGCGATTCATTCGCCTTATTTATCTGAGCATATATATATATATGACATCATGCATGTTCATATGTATGCATGGGTTGCCTAGGTAAATTAAATTTTCATTATTATTTAATTTAAAGTTTGGTATAGCTCTGATGGTAATCTTGGCTTAGCAATTGCCACAAGTGGTTCTGCAAGAAGGATATCATCGTTGGACTCGGCAAGGTTGACTGATGAAACATTGGGTGGTGCACTCCAAGTGAAGCCATGGAGCAACCTGGCAAATAGCATCACGGTCATGGTGGTGCCAAGCATCACTCCGGGACAGCCACGCCTTCCTGTGCTAAATGATATGAACTTCAAATTTGGTTCTGTCAAAGCCACATCAGATCCATCACTCTTGAGGTGGCGTTCAGGTTTGAACTTGTAGGGTTCATTCCACACTTTTGGGTTTCTCCCAAGCTCTTGTCTGCTTAGCATTACATGGCTACCTTTAGGAATGAAGTAATTTCCCACCATTGTGTCACTCATAGAGACATGGGGAGGAATAAAGGGTGCAATGGGATGAAGGCGAAAAGCTTCTTTTGCACAAGCCTTTACATAGTTGAGCTTAGGTATATCTGATTCTTGGACCAGTCTCTCTTTCCCTACCACAGTGTCCAATTCTTCAACGGCTCGGTGGAGCAACTCAGGTTGGTTTATCATTTCAGCAAGTGCCCATTCAAATGCATTCGATGGATTGTCGACTGTTGCAAGTATCAATTCCTGCAAAAGCAGTTTAATTTTGAGTTTGACTATTACTTTCAAACTTTACTTTTTCCATGAAATGGAACCAAATCACTTGTTTAAGCATAAATTATTGTATGATTTAAGACAATTACATATTCATGATCGTAACCAATATACGTATCATTTTAATCCTTTTAGTTCTTACCACAAGGACTAAGAGAGATTAAAAATAATATATATAAATATATGAATGTTTTTAAGCATAAGTTAAGGGCTAAAAGGTAAACGAAATTGTAAATATAGAAATTAAATAAATAATTAAACGTCATATTAAAAACCCAACATGAAATATGGTTTGTGTTTACGCGCGTGTACGTGCAAGTGTTAATACAAATACGAAAAACAAAGAGAGAAGTGAAATATATTACTATAATTTGTGCATTGATCTCCTCCAATGTCAATGATGGGTTATTGCTGGCATCTTTCAGAGAGATCAGAACATCAAGCCAGTCCTCTGCATCAACCTTTAATCCATCATTCCACTGTTTAATTCTCTCTTGAACTATGGGATCATGATACTTCTTGATGATCCTCAAAGATTCCTTCACTTTCTTTTCTTGGCCATCCAAGTCAAGTCCCCTCAAACATGGCATATAATCAGAAACAGAAAATGAATAAATGTAGTTGAGTAAATCGAAGATGGAATCAATATGTGCCACTTCCTCAAAACCAGGCCCTCCATCCTCTCTACCCTTCCCAAAATACCTTGTATTAAAAATAATTTTCCTGATGAGGTTACCACAATAATGCCTTGAAGCACTTCTGATATTCACTAGTCCACAAACACCATCATTCACATTTTTGCACTTGTTGTAGACGTAAAACATAAGGTTGTCAGCTTCTTCAGTCCTTTTGTCATGAAGCCATAGGTGCTTGGGTGGAGAAAGCAAATCATTGGTAATGATTTTCTTCATTTTCTTCCATTGGTCCCCAAAGGGCACAAAAATTGTTGTTGAGTATCCGCTAGTGATGAGATCACTTGACATGCTTAGTGGTCTTGATGCAAAAGTTGCATCTTGTTTTCTCAAGAACTCACTGGCAATGGTGGGGCATGTCACTGGGATGACATAGGCATTTCCTAAGCGGATACACGCAATTTCGGTGTTCATTTTTTTCATGAGATTGTGTATCCACTTATGTGTAGGTTTGTTTGCAAGCATTTCAGGAAGGTTCCCAACTATAGGCCATGATTTTGGGCCTGGGGGTAGTTTTGGTTTTTGCTTGTTGGAATAGCTCTCAATGAAGTTGTATCTTAGGGCTTTGATCATAATGGTAAAGCAAGTGAATATAACAAGCCAAAAAGACCAAAAGCCTTGAAGATTCGACAATAATAGAAAAGGGGAGCGAGCCATGGCTTGGAAAAGGGGTTTTCAGACAAAAAAGAAGAGCAAGATGAATTGCTACTTTGGCTACGGTTTAGAGAAAAAGTGGATGATTTCTGAAGAGAAGCTTGATGCCTATTTATAATGTAAGCTAGAGGTGCACGCGAAATACCTTAAAGATATGCATTATGAGGTTAAATTCTTCTGGGACGGGATTTCGGGTAAAAACTTCACACATAAAACACGTGCATGCATGATTAAATTCTTTAATTTGGATATGCATATGACGTGAAGTATATAAATGTGTTCAACATGTTTAAATTTTGGTATTATATTTATTGTAAAAGCTGCAAGAAAATGTAAAAAAAAAATTATAAATATATGACGTGAAGTATATAAATGTGTTCAACATGTTTAAATTTTGGTATTATATTTATTGTAAAAGCTGCAAGAAAATGTAAAAAAAAAATTATAAATACCACAATTTTACTATCTTAATAAAAATCTTCTTTTTTTAATTTCTTAAATAATATTTAAAAACATTAGTTAGCATTTTTTTATAGAGGCCACCTTTGCTCGTGGCGCCTTTTCGTTGTAGTTGGACCATTAATATTTACCCGATTCAATTAACCGTTTATTTAACTGATATAATAAATTATTTATACAGTCTTATGTTTTAGTTCCCGTGAATAATTTTTGTTTTGTCCAATTAAGCATCTTATAAAACATGTTTTTCGTCATGGCTACAATGATGTATACTATCACAAAAGGATAGAAAAGATTTTGAATATAAAAAAAGGATTGAAAAGATTTTCGATCACATAAGTACTCATTTTTCGCAAGGTATGAATATTATACTAATTAAACTGGTGCATGCACTGACCAGAACCGAGGGCAAGCAGTATACGTGAAGCCATTTAATGAGCAGCATTTTTACTTTTCCTAATCAAGAAAGAAAAGCGTAGAAATAACTTGATCACAATTCTTCTTCAACCAATCCTGGACTATTGAAGAAATAACTAGGTTATTACAATTGCCTCCAAGCAGTTAATGATGCTTTGTTGGCTAAACAAGCTAGTGGCGATGAAATGTCACTACAAAATAAATGATCTATTTATATAGAGAAAAAATTGTAACTATGAATAAAAAATTTGTAGTTAAATATATATTAGATTTTGTTCTATGGAAATTTTTTTCCTCAACTTTGAAAGAGTATATAATTACAACTAATAATGTCATTATAAGTTATATCTATGGATGTATTTTTTACCTATAATCAAATTTAATTGTCACTAGAAATGGTACCTATAATTTGAAATGTATCTAAGCAAAAGTCATTAACTTATACCTATAACTTTCAAGCGTAGGTAAAAGGCAATAACTTGTACCTACGACCACTAACTGTAGGTAAAAGTTATATAATTATAACAAAATTTTTGAGTTACACTCTCTACTACAACTTATTTAGATTTTCCCCAGATTAGCTTGCAATAAACAACATTTAAATTTTAAATTGTTGTTATTCCACTGTAACCTATTCGGATTTTGTTTTGTTCCCAAATTAGCTTGCACCAAATAACATTTAAACTTTTAATATGGTGAAAGATAAAATTTATAAACAAAACCAAAAGCAATGTCTTTAGATTTAGGACATGTTTGGATGCACTAGTGTAGAAGATCTTATAGAAAAAGAACTTATTCAAGACTCACCACGCTCTTTTGCCCCCTCTCTGCTTTCTCCATCGCGGTTCTGCGAAACAGAGACGCTGGGCCAAGGTGCCAGGCATTGTGGCCCATGGTTTTCTCGTAGTGGCGGATGTACTCCTCACCGTCAACTATACAGTTCGGTGGGTCCCACTCCATGAAATTCTCGATGGGTTCGGGGAGCAATGTGGTGGCGGCCATGTAGATTTTGTAGGATTTTTCGTAGAGCAGTGTGCAGCCTCGCGCCAGTTAAGGAATCCCGGACGGATAGGAAGATTGGCGGCAAGGACGACGCAGAGGTCCGGCGGGAACACGAACCCGAACTTGGCCTTGGCACGTGCTAACTCTGCGTTGGAGAGACCATGCTGCACGTATATGCCTGAGTCACGAGGAAGACGCAGAAATTTAGAGGAACAAAAGAGGGAAAGAGGGTTCATAAAGGTCGAGGACAAACTTTGTCATTTTAAAATTTTTTGAAGACATTATTGTGCAAGTATAATTTAGGAAACCGATTTTCTAAAATTACTATTCAAGTTGGAAATTTGAACTTTTAAAAAAGGTCTTTTGACAACTTTTAATTTTGTAAAAGCTAAAAAACTTAATAACCAAACACTCTTAAAAAATAAAAATAAAAGATCTTTTTCTAGTAGATAAGATGCTAAAAGATCTTTTGAATTGCATCCAAACAGATCCTCAATGTGATTCTAAAAATAGTTTTATATACCTTTCAAAGGTCTAGAAATTCAAATCATAAGTTAATACTTCATGTACTATCAATATCCAATTGGCATGTTTTGTGTTATCAATACAAACAGATCTTATAACCAATGAAAGAATATGTATATTATACTAATTTACTATAATACCTGAATACCAAACAATGAAAGTGGATAATAAACTTAACTTTCCCCATATGGAATTGGAGAACATCTGGAGAACCTGTGAGAGACAACATTTTCACTCTACCTCCCTAATTTGGAATTTTCTGAATAAGAATGTCTTCTTCCTTGAGAAGATTCTTGACTTAATCTATCAAATAAATTCTCTGAGCTTGTCATTCTTTATTGGATTATAGAAAGAACATCCATTATGCCATTTATAAACATCTAAAAATGATTTGATAATATAATAAATAAAAGGTGTCTCATAAACTTAAGAAATCACCACACAAAGGAAAATGACTAGCAGCATCAAAGTTAAGAAAATTAGAAAAACATTTTGTAGAATCAAACTTAAGAAAACTAACAATTTCAATCAGTGCAACTAAAGCTAAACCTGTTTTGCGTGTCATCTAGTCACTATTTTAGAATGTCTTGGATACTAGCAATAGTAGCGGAGAGAAGATTGTGTTGGAGCACTTGTATCCTAAAAATGAGAAAAGCTTTTAATGTTTTAGGCAATGCTGAAAAAACATTTTAAATAAATGTTTATTATTAGCTTTCACTGACAAGATAATTTTCTAGACCCTAAGGCATTCAATTTGTAGCTTATTCAAACACTACTAGGGAGATTTTGGCCTACTAGGAAGCTATAATAACATAATACAGTCATGACTCACGAATTCATTATTTTAAACTTCATTGACAAAACTGTGACATCCAATAGTAGTACAATCCTCAAAACCAGTAAACATAATTAAATTTAAGAAAGAATCTAATTGTGCAAAAATAATAACAAGCAATAATACCTTTGTGTGTGGGTGGGTAGGTGGGTGTGGGTGGATGTTTGTGGGTGAGTGTGTTTCCGATAGCTACCGAGCGTAGAGTTAGCTTTTGGCAGCTCATGAACCGATCAAAGGCAGCTCATGAACCGATCAAAGGAGGGGTTGACTGTATTGCCGAGCTTTGAGGAATGGGAGCAACTTTGGAATCAGTGTAAGTAGAAGTGGGTCACCCCACCCATATAAGTAAGTGGACGTGTGTGTGTACGCGCACGTGTGTGTATATTCATATTTAAATATTACTTTTAGAATCATCCTCCCCTAATTCTCCCTTCAACATATTTCTTTGTTCTGATTGTGATGCTATCTGACTTTCTAGCGGTCTCTGAAAGCTGACAAGTTGACAAACATATTTGGAAATGCTATGTTATAATTTATATATTATAACTAAAATATACCCATTGGGGTGATATCTTCAAATTGTCTTATTCAATTGTCAATAATTCTCAACCTACCACCATAAGCATAGGCAAACACTATTCACACACATAATATGAATATTTAATCAATCATGATGTAACTTCATGTATTTAGATATCAACAAATGCAAAAAAATATTTTCAAACTTTACATAACAGAATAAAACTAACCTTACAATGTACACTATTGACTCCTACTTGTACTACATATCAAGTTCTCAACAAGAATGCCATAAACATCTCAATCTTGAATATAAAAATACGCAAAGATTTTGGAATCATCATTCAACTTACCTACATGCATGAGTATTTTCCAATTAAAATAAATGCTTATTGGATGGATGATGCAGAGCACTATATAGACAAGTTTACTATTCTTAGTGGAAGAAAAGGATCGAAACATAAGTACAACTAGCATAAAAGTTTACCAAAACCAAAATGAACAACAAATATTTGATGAAATGCAAATTAAAAAATAAGAATTCACAATGGACATTCTTGGTATGGCAACTGGGGTTATGAATTTGGAACTGGCAGCTATGCTCTTACAATGGATGCATACAAGAATCCATTGAATACCCTGTCAAGCATGCCCTTGTCATCATTTTCATTCCATGGTTGGGGACCAAGAAGCCACATGAAGTGTGTCATTTCTCTTGACCTAGTGAGGAAGCTAACTATACCTGTAAATTCAATACATTTTGCAGAGATAAAGTTGTAGTAAGAGACTGTGCAACAGTTTCGTGTAACATAGCTGTGAATTTTGGGTAGGTTAAGTGTAAAGCTTTTGTATGTATTTATACAGTTTCATGTAACAACAAGTCGATTGTTTTGTAAGTCTCTTTTTATGGTCAGTACAACTAAGTTTTGTCAAGCTCATTGAAAAATATGAATCAACTTGACAACTTTGTTCTACATTTGTGCTATCTTGCAATTATTTACAGCATCAATTAAAACTGAGAAAAAGTCTATTAAATAAGCATCTTAGTTATGATAAGTTGACAACATTAATTCCTTGTAGACTAAAAATGAAATAATGACGTGATACTAGTTTACAAGTTCAAATATTACAAATAAGTATCAGGAATTACGTAGCCGACTTACTTGAGTTGCTTATAAGATGTTTGTACGATTATTTTCATCTAGCTGTGGTCGGTTGTTCAGGTGTACTTGGTTTAATTCAATGGCTACTATAACAAGTAGATTTCTATTACTTTGGCTTTGATAATTGTTAAATGGTCGACAAGCGCACCGAATTATCAAGTAATAAAGATCTGATAAGACCAGATGTCGATTTCCACATGGACTTTGCTTGTACTCAAGACTAATGTACGTTTGTTTTCAAGTAATTAATGAATGGATTTAATTGGTAAAATGAATGACATAAGATTAAACTGTACTTAAATGTAAATAAAAGCATAATGACTACAAGGAAGAGACACAAACACTCGGAATGCTGGGGACGAAATGAATATGAGATGACAACTGTTGGGAGTTTGTTAACTGGAACTAGCTTTGATGCGATACAAAGGGTTTTTCTCTATTTAACCTTAAATGTGATTACCTTCATCTACTAATATAATCTAACTTTGATTCCCCAAGTGCTAGACCTAAACCGCTTAACTTCACCCTTAATCCCTCAAGAGTTACTTTAACCAATTTGCATTACGATTAGAGATGACAATGTAACCTAGGCTAAACAAAACCATTCTATCCCTAGACATGATATTATTTAGAAGCATTTCTCAGTTCTTAAAGCAATAACCATTTTCCAATGTGTTAAAACCTAAAACAAAGCATACAAATGGGTGATCAAACCACAAGCATGAATAAAGCTCAAAGTAACAACAATAATGTGCAAATAACATTAAATAGATAGTTAGAACTTTACGTCAAAGTGTTCAGTTGGTGAACTCCCAACAATGGGGTTTTAGCTCCTCATTTCCATGGGGAGCTTACAACAATGGAGGTTAAGGCCATGGAGGAGTATGGGATGGAAGGGAAAAAGGTGGAGAGGAAGCTCCAATGGTGTAGAAGGATATCTCCCTTTCGACCTAGCAGAGCTCCAAGCGTCCCAAATGGTTCATTTTGTCCTTGTGAATCAATGAACACCTCATTTCCCTCCTTTTTTTTGCCCTTAACATTGCCCTGAGTTGTGGTGTGTGCTGAGCGCGTCCTTTTCACGCTCAGCGTGCCTCAAATTGTTCAGCTGGATAAGTGACCACGCATTGAGCGAGCTGATCATGTTGGACGAGTCTATCTCGCTGAGCGAGCAGCTATTGTTGCGCTGAGCAAGCCTGCGGTGCACTGAGCGGACAGCTCCAGATTTGAAATCCATCTTCCATGCCCTTGCATTGAAACTCTACAAAAAATACAACCAACACTTCATAATCGACTAGTTTAAGCATCCACTAGTTAAAAGCTCAGGAGAAGTTAATTCCTATATTTTAATCACAAAAAGAAGCCATAAAAGAAGAAAAGAATAGATAATTGTTGAGTAATTTACATGTAACTTTACGTAAGCTTAGCAATTATCAATAATGACGGACTGGCTCTCGCTGAACTTGAAAGGCAACCGATAGCTTCATCCTAGTTTGTGCATTTGTAGAGTTTTTATGGGGGCTGGTAATTGATTAACCAAGGTCTCAGTCAACATTGGTTCTTTGTTACCATATATGGAATGGATTTTGATTCAAGTGGCACAACTAGAACTATGGTAGTTAAAAGGTTACAATGATTGTTATGGGGGTTGATAACTCCAGCAAGTTAAATAATGCACACACAAACCTCTGCCTCCACAAGCATTAGTGGTCTACTTTCTATCTTTACACGCCCAACAATTGCAATTCAATGTTGACCCTGATGATTAACTACAATCACTTATTTTCCTGATTTTAATTATAGCAAGTAGCATGTTCTGCCTCCAGGAGTAACAACATATGCATGCATCGGTACTTGTTATGATAAGTAATTGGTTAAAATAATTCATGCACCTTCTATTAACAAAATAATTAATTTTTAAAACTGGAAATTCCAATACACTTTGAATAATACATTTCTTGAAACAATCAGAGGTGCCTAAAACAGCCAACATTGCATTTCCTAAAACAGCCAGAGGTGCAATTTATCCAAAAAATACATAATACATTGTCAGGAACTAATAAATGGGAGAATTAGAAGCAAAAATTGGATAGAATAAGAACTCTTTACTTCTTCCATCAAGCACAAGATCAAACAATGAAAAGCACATCAAGCACAGGTTCAAAACTCCATTCACATTAAATCTCCAAAATTAACAAAAATCGATATTAGGAATTAAACAAATCTAGAAACAAAATGAGAAAGACCATAAATTACTAGCAATAACATGAGTAAAACCAGAAGCAAAATGATCAGTGGGATAAAAGGAGTGGTAGATTCATGGATAACAAATCCAAGCATTTGAGTCTAAACCTTGCTTCGTGACCAATAACATTTGGATCTGAAATAGCCAAAAAGACCATGGAATCATCGTTACGCATACAAAAAAAAAAAGATTTTGCAAACCATTTCATTTCCCACCCGAAGTGCATGAGTGGAATCAAAAGCAAATAGTTAGGGTTTGGTGTCAAAATCACAATAGAACGAGAATGAAGAACTGACCTAATAATTCCTCCAGTGTAGTCATAGAAGCTCTCAATTACCAAATTTCATGATCTTTGAAGCCATCGCCAAATCCACATTGGCATTGCAATTATATGAATCATCCCCAAATCCATTGTTTGCAAACTCGTTGTGGTGACAGCTGACTCTAACGTTAGGTTGCACCAAAACACAGCACGTGCTCATAGTTCAAATGAAGCGAAGCAAAATCCTAGCAAAGCCATGGAAAAAATCGAAAGCCCTTTACTCTGTAATTATGTCTAAGCACTTAGAGCTTCTCCTTTAGAGTACTTCAAGTGATGAGCCTTGTGATTTTATGGCGGAAGCTAGAGCCTTATGGTGGTGGCGACAATTCTAAAGTCTTAGTGGAGACTCGAGCAACATAGCAGCAGAAGAAGAAAGAGATAGATAGGGGTTTCGAGGGTTTTGAAATAAATTTGGATTTTAGAGAAGAAGAATGGTTACCATAAGGGTTTGTTGAAAGGGTTAAAGAATTAGGGAAGGGTGTGTTTGTTCACAATTGGGCACCTCAGGTGGAGATTCTGTCTCATTTTGTTGTGTCTATGTTTTTGAGTCATTGCGGTGGAACTTAGTGTTGTAATCGCTGAGTCAAGGGGTGCCAATTCTGGGCTAGCAATTGCGACAAAGTAGTTTTATAACTACAAGTTGTTGGAGGAAAAGGTTGTGGTTTGTGTTGAGGTTGCAAGAAGGAAGATCTCTTAGGTGAAATGTGAAGACATTGTGGCTAAAATTGAATTGGTTATGGATGAGATCGAGAAAGGGGTCATGATGAGGAAGAAAATTGGTGATGTAGATATATGATTAGGGATATTGTCAAGGATGAAGATGGGTATAAGGAGTTCTTATATGCTTCTGAGTCCTAAATGAAACTAAAAGAGTGGAAGAGTAATTTTTTTTTTCATTTTAATCACGGAACAAAAAGCAATATTTTTAAGTGTAGTTTGACACCAATAATAGGAAATTACCAAACGAATATTATAACCTAATTTTTCATTTGGAAAATTATGTTCTCGCACAAAGTATAAATATTTTTAAATGTACAAATTATATTTTAATTTATAATAAAATTTAATTATAAGGGTGTCTTTACGTCAAATATTTGTATGTAGAAATCTTTATGAGTTTTATCTATATCATGTAGTTGTAGGTATAAGTCGTTTAAGATTTTACTTTCTTAAGTACTTGTAAATAGAAACATTTTAAAATTTTACATACATCGAATAATTGTAGGCACATGATTTTTGGAGTTTTACCAACATTAAATATTTGTAAGTAGAAATATTTTTTAATTTTATATATTTATATTATACAAGATTTTACTTACTCTAAATATTTGTAGATAAAAATATTTTTTAATTTTACCTACTATAAAATATATCTGTAGATATAAATGTTTGTAGATATATATATTTTTTTTTCTTGTAGTGTCTCGTGAATAAATGAGTAATTTAATTGATTGGCCTATACCTACACAATCTAATCGTGCAGCCGATTCATTATGTAAGCCTACAACTTTGGCATTAAAAAATTCATTGGACTATACCTACACAATCTAATCGTGCATATTCATTATATAAGCCCCATAGTCATTCCAATCTAGCTAACAAGTGGTGTTAAAAACTAAGGAAAAAAACGTACAACTTTAGCATTAAAAAATTATATTAATTGGCCTATACATACACTATTTAATCGTGCATATTCATATTATAAACCCATAGTCATTCCAATCCAGCTAACAGTTTTAGTGGCTTTAAAAGACTAAGGAGAAAAACCTACAACTTTACATTCAAAAATTGATTGGCATATACCTCAACAATCTAATCGTGCAGCCGCAGATTCGTACAATTAAAAACTGAGACGGAAAATACTTTTAGCAATATTAAAACCCATATTGGTTTGGACTCTTTAATCAACTGAGGAGACGTTCACTAAAAGAACTGATTTATAGAGTTCTAAGTAAATAAAAATATAGAAAAGAAGGGAAATGAGAAAAAAAATTTCAAGAGTATAGCTTGTTTTTATGCTGCAAACCTTGAAAAGGGAAACCTTTCGATCATGAGACATAATTGTTTTTAAAAAATCAACGTTGAAATGAGAATTTTAACATTAATTTGAAAAAAAATTGATGTTATAAGTGTTTAGACAATATTAATTTTTTAAAAAATCAATATTAAAATTGTTTTGTTACAATCGATGTTAATAATAATATTTTATTTATAAAAACGTTATCATTTTTTTATTAACATCGATGTTAAATTGATAATGTTAAAAGCTTTAACATTCATCCTATGCGTTACAAACACACACACAAAAAAAATAGGTATCTTAATTAATCTTGTAGTTGAGACTCTTCCAAGTCAATCTTTTGAATGGAAGTACCTAATCTTACTATCAAATTTATTCATGTGAACAAAAAGATTCTTAACAGAAATGATTTAATGAAGTCATGCACGATGCCATTATTTCACATAATTGTTGGGGAAGAAATCGTTCACACACATAGTAATAAAGAATATAAATAAGAGAAAAAATGGTAGTTTTGTACTAACTACTCTAGTGCATATACATTCATTGTCTATATCATATAACACTCACACAAGCATATTTTTGTCATCATATATATAGACGCACTGACGCACATATTTAATTAACTAATTGACGACCATCAAATTAACTAACACCAATAATGGACCTGTTTTTTTACAATTTTTTTCATAACCAAGACACTTTTTGTTTAAAAATATACTTTAAAAAGTTTTCTATATATTTGTTTTTGTTTTCCAAAATAATAAGGAATTGGAAAGAATATAAAATCTTATTAAATTATAAGTTTTTTCTATCCGTAAAATTATAAGTTATTTTGAATACATTCTAGTAAGATCCCAATTTTTTAAAATTTTTTATGATTGATTGTTAATAAACAAAAATTAAATAATGTTTTTCTTTTTTAAAAAATCTCTATAAATAATCACTACATTATTTTACATTATAATTACTTTTGCTAATCTATAGCAAACGAGTTAAATATTTGCAATACATATTTGAGTAATTATATAAAAATTTTATGCTAAAATTGAATGGAAAAAAAAAAAAACGTGAATGTAATGAAACTTGAAGAAAGAGTTCGACATATTTTGTGCTTACTACAAAGATCCTGTGCCCCATACATACCTAGTACACAAACGCTTGTGGAACAAATTAACACGCGGCTGAGAAGAAACATTGAAAGTTCAAACGGGGCCCAGAGAAAAGATCCTGTGGTACACAAACGTTTGTCGAAAAAATTAACACGCGGCTGAGAATAAACATTAAAAGTGAATTTATTTTGAGTTTTTTTTTTCTATCAATCATTTATTTTGAGTTTAAATCGAAAAAATTAACACGCGGCTGAGAAGAAACATTGAAAGTGAATTTATTTTGATTTTTTTATCAATCATTTATTTTGAGTTTAAATAAATATGTTTGGATTAAAATTTGAAAATAATTTTGCGAATTCTAGGATATAATTGCAACTCCCAATTGGAGCTCTCTCAAGTTTAATTTAATGCAAACTAGCTGGTTAATAGGTGCGAATGCATATGTCAATCTTTAATTTAATGCATATGTCACTCCCAATTTGTTTTTAAGTATGTTTGGTTTTAATGCAAACAAGGATATAATTATTTTTCCTAATTTATCACTCTCGCACGCACATCACAGTCAAATAAAAAAAATTTATTATAAAATTTGAAATTCTACTTTTTTATTTTGTTTAATATCAAACTATTTATTTTAACTAAGTATTGCATTATTTAATTTTTAAAATTAAAATATTTGGAGAATAAACAAAAGATGATAAAAAATTGAAATTATAATAAAATAGTTTGTTTTTGTTGTATTTTTTAAATTATATTCTTAAAAATCTTTAAATATTAAAAATAATTTTAAGCAATATAAGTAAACTCATCAAATCTTTATCATTCTTTAATAATAAAATTTTAAAAAATATTGTGGGTGTAAAATTTATGAAAAAAAATTGTGTGTGCGAGTTGATACACAATTAAGTTGCTACATATTTTTCTGATGTTATTGAATTATTATTTTATACAGATATTTTGATGATGTTTTGATAACTTTTTTATCGAACGAAGGTAGATAGATAGTCATTAAAACAACGCGCAGTTAGGTAGTATGTCAAATATTTGCACTACCTTTTCATTTCATTGACTAATAAAGTAAATGTCTCTGTAGTGTACATGTGCTGAAATACATATATTTAATATTTTTGTCGAGAATAAAACCAGTTGAACTGTTGAACTAATGAATTAATCATAGATAATTATAACAACAATGTAATAATTGGATTAGGTTTTCCTTACATAATATATAAAAATGATCGATTCAACAGTAAACCACTGAAAAATATGATCCATTTTACACTATTATTTTAATCTTAAGATCTATCAAGATACAGAATTTTATGTTACATATATTGATTTATTTTCTTAGACTTGCTCATTTTGTTTTACTCATTACTGTAGGATATATATTGTATAAAAAATAAGACAAGTAAGATTTTACATGCGTTTAATGATGTAGTATCAAATAAAATTATGTATGTAATCCTTTATTTATCATTGATTATTTTTCAGACTAAATTATACTCATATTTCTTGTATATTTTCTCAAATTTCACCTTATATTTTTCCTTTTTATATCCTACAAAAAATTTCCTAATTTTTTAATTTACATTACATCGAGATCCCTTTCCCTCCTATACAATGATTAATAATTTAACATAAAGTAAGCACATGTTAGTCACATGACTTTTAATGAAATTTTATGTCTAAAATATTCTCATCTTATTTTTTCTTAACTTATAAAAGACCTGTCACCATTTTATTGAATTGTTTATACCTATTTTTTCATGGGCATGTAAATAATTTTTGTTAATATATCTATCGATGCTTGTTGTTGTTGATGCATTACTTTGTAATCTATTCCTCCCTTTCTTAGTAGTTGATTTCTATTCACGATTTTGTTACGTTCACATCCAACAAAAAATAAAAAGTTGAGTTCACGTTCAAATAGACAAAAAATAAATAAAAAGAAGTAAGAGTCTTAAAATATTTTCAGGTTGAAAATTGTGACATGTCACTTATAAGTTAAGAGAAAGAAGATGAGAATATTTTAGACATAAAATTTCATTAAAAATCATGTGACTAACATGTGCTTACTTTATGTTAAATTATTAATCACTCTACAGGGAGAAAAGGGATCTCGATGTAATGTAAATTAAAAAATTAGGAAATTTTTTTGTAGGATAAAAAAAGGAAACATATAAGGTGAAATTTGAGAAAAAAAATACAAGAAATACAAGATAAAAATGATTAAAATATCCACGAGAATTGGATTTGAAGGAAGACATGAATGTTGCAAGAATCAATATAACAGTTTCGTACAGCAACAACTTCAACAACAACCCCTTTACCTTTCGAAGAGGAAATGAAATCACGAAGAGAAAGAGACGAACTCGTGAAGAGGGGAGAGAGCAACTCGTGAAGAGAGGAGAGAGAAACTCACGAACACGATAAGAGGAACTCGTGAAAAGGAAAGAAAGGAACTTGCAAAGAGGAAAGAGAAAAACTCATGAAGAGGGAAGAGATGAACAATGAAGAAGAATTCACTCAGAAGGAGGATGAACATTAGAATGGGATGTGAACCCAATTTCTGAAAATAAGTGGAAGATGATAATTTTGGTTTTACAATTAAAACGTTATGATAATTTTGTATGTTCATTGTTCACATATTTTAATTGAAGTCATTTAAAGACATTCACATGAGGAGATAAAAGTAATATATAATTAGAAAAAACTTATAAAGTGAAATTTGAAAAAAATAGAATGCGAATGTAATTTATTCTATTTTATATGCATTATTGTTCTATTTTTATGAGATAATAACCTCATTTGTCAAATAAATCTGTTTCTCCGGAAAAAATGACAAAAAAAATCTGTAAATTAAAATACACGTGACGTATTTTTACGTTATTGTAGTATATAAATTTGTGAAATAAATGAGGTTCATTTTCTGTTTGGTTAGAATCTTGTCAAATGACACGTAATGATTTACGCACGGATAAGTTGGAGGAGTAAGTAACAAAGTTGGAGATAAACGAAGAAAGTGCTGACCCACCACCCACAACTCTGAAGTCATGGATAAGTTTCCTCCTCAGAAAGCTCATTGGATTTCGTTGGAGAGATTCTTCTACACGTTGCACCACATCCTCACTTCGTAAGGAACTTGTGGACCTTCTTTATTGGGCCTAGATATTTTTGCTCCACGAAAATGGCCCATACGAACAGTTACATGGGCTTTAAATGAGATCCATAAGTGTCATCAAGACCAACGAACTGGCCCAATCAAGTGATCAACATGACACGGTTCACAATTTTCCTCCCACTAAAATTTTGGTATATGCCATTATCAACCAAAATTTCCTCAAAACCATAACACATTCATGTGGTACACAAACGTTTGTTGAACAAATTAACACGCGTATGAGAATTGAATTTATTTTGAGTTTTTTTTATCAATCATTTATTTTGAGTTTAAATAGATATGTTGGGATTCAAATTTGAAAATAATTTTGCGAATTCTAGATATAATTGCAACTCCCAATTGGAGCTCTGTCAACTTTAATTTAATGCAAATTAAACTAGCTGGTTGATAGGTGCGAATGCATATGTCACTCTTTATTTTTATTTTTTTTAAAATTTGTTTTTAAGTATGTACTAAAATGGATTGTAATATAATAGATTATTTTTTATTTTTTTCAATTTAAAATTTATTTTTCCTACTTTATCATCACTCTCACACGCACATCACAATCAAATAAAAATTTGTTATTATAAAATTTGAAATTCTACTTTTTTTATTTTTTTAATGTCATACTATTTATTTTAATTAAGTATTACAATATTTAATTTTTTTAAAATTAAAATATTTGGACAATAAACAAAATTTGATAAAAAATCAAAATTATAATAAAAATAGTTTGTTTTTGTTTTTGTTTTAAAATGATATTAAAAATAATTTTAAGCAATATAAGTAAACTCATCAAATCTTTATCATTCTTTAATAATCAATGTATTTTTTAAAAAAATATCGTGGGTGTAAAATTTATTTAAAAAAAATTGTGTTGTGCGAGTTGATACAAAAGTTGCTACATATTTTTCTGATATTATTTAATTATTATTTTATATAAATATTTTTATGATGTTTTGATAAATTTTTATCGAACAAGGTAGATAGTCATAAAAAAAAATGCGCAGTTAGGTAGTATGTCAAATATTTGCACTATCTTTTCATTTCATTGACTAATAAAGTAAAAGTCTTTGTAGTGTACATGTGCTGAAATACATATATTTAATATTTTTGTCAAGAATAAAACCAGTTGAACTAATGAAAATATCATAGAAAATTATAAACATAAATGTAATAATTGAATTAGGTTTTCCTTAAATAATATATAAAAATATGTATCGATTCAACAGTGAACCACTGAAAAATGTGACGGTTGACGGAGCAAATCCAAAAAAGGAGTATGAATATGATGGAGAAGATACGTGATAAGAGATAATAGAGATTAGATTAATTTGATGGTAAATAATTGTGTTCCACAAAAAAACGCTCTATAAAAATATACAATTTTTCATACACCTAGCTATTTAATATATAAGTTCTGAAAGATTCTTCAGAACAAATTTTCTTACACATGTTTGTATGTTTTAAATTTTAACAAGTCAGGAAAAAAAGTTAAGGAAAAACAAAATAAGATACGAATCAGAGTTAATTTTTTATTAATTAAATTAATACTTATAAATTTAAAAATAAATGTTTCAAGTATAATTATTTTTATTTTAATTAATTTCAAAAAATTATAAAATATTCATTTTTCTAATTTTTTTTATCATAATTTATACATTTTTTTACAAAATTACCATTTCAATGCGAAAATTATTTATTATTTTAAGTTTAAAACTCAGAAAAAAATTGAAATATATGTAAAAAATACAAATATATATATATATATTCCAAATATACTTTTCGATTAATTAAATTAAATTTCAAAATTTCAAGGTAAAGAAATTCAATTTTTAATATTTGATTTTTTTTATATTTCATAAAAGTAATCATGTCTGAATAAAAAAAATAATTACCAATTTTATTTCGAGGTTCATGCAAAAATAATATAAAAATAAAAAAATGTGACAAAAATTCTTATTAATATACTTTTATTATAATTAAATGAATTTCTAATTGATTTAAATGTAACACTTATTTTGAGATGGAGAAAATAATGTTAAATGTATGTAATAATGAGGTAATAAACGAAAAGTAATTATTACTACCCTCAACACTCAAATATAAGCAACAAAAAATTGATGTGTCAGACTAAAAACATAAATAAATTTTAATTAATTTTCTCATGATAATATTTTTAAAATATCTTTTATTTAATTAGAGTTATATTTTCAATAATTTTTTTTTCTTTTATCATATGTAATTAATGTAAATGATAAAATGAGTTAACTTTTTTTATCAAGACTGTCAATATTAAATGAAATTAACTAATTTTCTTTATAAGTGTGTATTAATTTTTTTGTTTATATTTCGATTCGAAGAAAATACTTTCTTGAACAACTTATAATTTTCTCAATTATATATTCTCCAATAATATATAAAGGTAAATGTCAATTAGTGTTCTTGGAAAAATTGGTGAAACAATTAAAAAGAGAATGATTTTTATTGGGTTCCGTAAAATTGTGATGGGCATAATTTTTTTGATGTTCTCTTATAATTTTTACGATATATAATTTTTTTTTTGTTTCTTAATTAATGTCTAAGAGTACTGGTTACTCATATCTATATGTGAATTGTTGTATTATTTGTTAATTTCACATAAAATGAGAGCAACTCCCACTATTGAAATTGTACTAATCATCCGAGTACGATCAGGTTCTTATACATGTCACATCTAGATTTTGAACTGCTACCTAGAATATACTACAACCATATATGAAATATCTAGGTAATTTCTATATCCCCTCCCTCTAATTTCTTAGCTACCCATTATAAATAGGCACCCAACTTTCGAAGAGTCACCAGAGTTTAGCACTAACTGATACATTGTGTTCTTCAGTTAAAACGCAGCGTTTTTTTTTTTTTTTTTAACACCCTTTTTCCAGTCGCTATGGGTTATGCCCCCGCTTTTTTATGGTTGCACCTTAAATTATTTCTAATTTCTTTGCTCATTATGATTTTTGGGTTTACTATTATCATCAAATTCTTGGGATATCATTTAGTTAAGAAGCCCAAATTGCCCCCGGGTCCCAAACCATGGCCTATAGTTGGTAATCTTCCTGAAATGCTTGCAAACAAGCCTGTATTTCGGTGGATACATAAACTTATGAAAGAAATGAACACTGAAATTGCATGTATTCGCCTAGGAAATGTCAACATAATCCCAGTGACGTGTCCCACCATTGCATGTGAATTTTTGAAAAAGCATGATGCTGATTTTACATCAAGACCACTTACCATGGCCACTGGTATCATGTCTAGTGGTTATGCATGTGACGATTGTTATTGTACCCTTTGGGGAACAATGGAAGAAAATGAGGAGAATCTTTGTCAACGACTTGTTCTCCCCCCTTAGACACCAATGGCTTCAAGACAAAAGGAACAAAGAAGCCGATAATATCATGTTTTATGTTTACAACAAATGCAAAAATTTGAATGATAGTGCTCTTGTGAATGTTAGAAATGTTTCACAACATTATTGTTGTAACGTGACTAGGAAATTGCTTTTTAATATAAGGTACTTTGGAAAGGGTAGGGAGGATGGAGGACCTGGTTTAGAGGAAGTAGAACATGTTAATGTTATTTTCTTGTTGCTTAAACATGTTTATGCCTTTTCTGTTTCTGATTATATCTCGTGCTTGAGGATGCTTGATTTGGATGAGAGCAAGGTAACGAAAGGTATGAAGACTATGAACAAGTATCATCATCCAATTGTGGAAGAGAGAATGAAGCAATGGAATGATGGATCAAAGACCATTGAGGAGGACTTGCTGGATGTTCTTATCTCATTGAAAGATTTCAATAATAATCCAATGTTGACATCAAAGGAAATCAAGGCGCTAACAATAGTAATACACCACTCCTTTCCTTTCATCATTAATTAGTAATTAACTCTATCACTTGCATGAGCACTTAATCACTTTTTCATAGTCATAATCATAATAATATTTTCGTGGAAGCTGTTGTAATATGTTTGGGACTTTTTATCAGAAAAAAAAAGTAATATATATGTTTGGTACTACTTGTACCGTTTCTTTGATCATTGCCTGTAAAGTTTGTTTTGCTGATAAAAGAATCATAATAATATTAAGAATAGGGAAATATAAACAATATTTTTAATTAAGAACCAAAAGAAGAACAAAATAATTAAAGTATCCATTATATTTAAAACATTAAAAAATATTTTTTTGATAGCAAACATAAAAATACTTAATACTTACGTTTCAAGTAATAAAAAAATATTTAAAACAATGCTTTCTTAAAAATTTACACATTTCCCTTGTATTATTTTTTAATTATATATATATATATATATATATATATATATATATAAGAGTATCATTATAGGTCAAGTGATTTTCAAGTTGAAACAATTTAAAATTGAAGTTAAGCAATTAATTAGTTTGCCTATAAAAAGAGGAAAATTATTAGTCTAATCTTATCTTTTTTGAGTCTTGGGTCAAACAAGTTAGCTCATTCTTTTTTTTAATAATTATTTAATCTTTATTTTTTTATGGACTTTTTAAAAAATTTGTCACTGATGGATAATGTTCCAAAATTAAGATCAAATGCTAAAATTCTGATTAATTTTTTAATTTTATTAAACTTTTACCTAAAGGCGAATCCGGTTTAATACTTAAGTTTAAGTTAAAATAATACATTTGATTTTAAAAAAATTATTGTATCAATTTTGTAAAATTTGCAGAGGGTTTGGTTACCAAAAATTATTTGCGTTCAAAATTTATAAGGTCAACTCAGATTTTTGGTGGGTTCAACAAGCTAACTTATCAGACTAAAAAAAAAAAAAAACTACACACATTTTGATAAACATATATTTTCGTGTGTACTAATATTTATACTAATTAGTATAATAATTTTGTTAAGATAAAATTTATAATAATAAGAAATGATTTTTTTTCAGTTTACAATTTTTTTGTCATGCATAAATGATTGAGAGTTGACTATTTTTTTTATTAGTCAATGTTTGTTGTTTATTTTTGTTAGCTAGAATGTTAGTGAGAAATTTGAGTCTATCATCTCTCTCCATCTCTCTCTATCTTTCAACTCTTAAACTCTCTTCTTAATATCAAATCAATCTTAGAACTAGAGAATCTAATTTATATGTGAGGATCACCAAAGAGAAATCATGATTTCAGCATTGAAAGAGTGCTTAAAATGGAATAAGGGATTAAAAAACTACTGACACATAGGATGTGGTTGATATACTTATCTTCCGTAAATGATGCTAATTAAAATAAAAACATTGTTCACATAGTAGGAAATCATTTAAGAAACTATATTCTTCACATTTGATATTTTGTTTCTATTGTACAGCCATCAACACTTTCACAACGTATATATACAAACCATACATGCATTCATGCTGAATAACTTATCAAGAAAAAATAAATCAAACATGTAGGAAATTATGCTTGGAGGAGCAGACAATCCATCAAATGCAGTTGAATGTGCCCTAGCAGAAATGATTAATGAGGCAGATTTGCTTCAACGAGCCACTGAAGAAGTGGCATGGATAATGTTGTTGGTAAGCAAAGAATGGTGCAGGAGTCAGATGTTCACCAAAGCTCAATTATGTGAAGGCTTGTGTAAGAGAAGCTTTTCGCCTTCATCCTGTTGTGCCTTTTAATCCCCCACATGTCTCAGCGAATGACACAATGGTTGGCAATTTTTTTATCCCAAAAAGCAGCCATGTACTACTAAGCAGACAAGGACTTGGGCGAAACCCTAAAGTGTGGAATAAACCCCACAAGTTCAAGCCTGAACGACACATGCAAAATGATGAATTAAATATTGTTTTGTCAGAACCAGATCTAAAGTTAATATCTTTTGGCACTGGAAGGAGAGGTTGTCCTGCAGTTGTACTTGGCACAACAATGACCGTGATGTTATTAGCTAGGTTGGTCCATGCCTTCACTTGGAGTGCACCTCCAAATGTATCATGCATCAACCTTAATTGCTAAGTCTAATAATGGTGGCATGCTTGATGAGCCAGTTGTGTTAGTAGCAAAGCCAAGATTAGAAGCAGAATTGTACTACATCTGAATAAGAGAAATAATGAGAACACGTCCTCTAATACCTTTTTTTCTACAACTCTCTCTTATTTTGGTAAAATTCTTGTAAGCCCCACTATATCATGTGAATTCTATTTCTCATTAATTTGGTGAAATTTACTTTAATATCTATTGGTGAGATTTATGCATTTTTTCCATTTGATCATCCCCTTTTTGCTTTATTTTGAAGTACGTAATTACTTTGAAGTGCACTTTGGAGAGATGCTTTGAGGCACTATCGCTGAAGTATGGGAACTCTAAAGATTTATGAAGTTACTAAGCTAGCTTGAGCGAGCTAATTGTGAAGCCCTGTACAACTCGTACTTGCTTAAGTGAGCCATTTTTGGCCGCTTAAGCGACCTTATCTGACATACCTTGCTTCGGCATATAAAAGACTGAATAAATAGTAGAAGGGCACAAAATTTAGAGGGGAAAAAAAATATGTTTATGTAAGTTCAGCCTAATTTAATATGTAAGTTTAAGTTAAAATTGTATTTATTTTCTTAAAAAAATACAATAGACTAATACTAAATTTTTGATAGATTAATTGGGTTGGGTCAAAATTATATTAAGGTCAAATTCCGATTTTTATGTCAAAAGAATGAATTAAATATGTTTTTTTATTTTTAATAAATATTTAATTTTTGTATTTACTTTCTAATAAATTTTTATTTTGTGTTGGATTTGTAATAAAACATTAATTTTGTTTTTCATTCTTGATATTTTGTTTCAATCTCTAATAAATTAACCAATTTTTTTTTGCTCCTTGATAAATTAAAATTTTTTGTTATAGTTTCAATCAATTACTAATGAAAAATTTATCAAGGAGTAAACACAAGTTCACTAATTTAAGGACTAACAAAAGAGTGAAAAATCAAAAATAAAATTATTATTTTATGAGAAACTTAACCCAAAAGCAAAAATTTATTAAAAACAAATATAAAAATTAAATATTTATTAAGAATAAATATATTTAAACCTAAAATAAATTATTGTTGACATTGTCCAAAATCAAGGCACAAACTATAGTAATTATTTACATTTTTTCATTCTTTTGTTTTGTTTCTATTGTACACGCATGCATCAACACTTTCACATTCACGTTTTAATTAATACAGACCATACATACATTCATGTTAAGTAGATTAACAGAAAAATAACAATCAAACATATAGGAACTTATGCTTGGAGGAGCAGACAATCCATGATCAAATGCAGTTGAATGTGCCCTTGCAGAAATGATATATCAACCAAATATACTTCAGCAAGCCACTGAAGAACTGAATAAGGTTGTAGGTAGGCAAATTAAGGATGGCGCAAGAGTCAGATATTCCAAATCTCAATCATATAAAGGCTTGTGCATGTAAGAAGCTTTTCGCCTTCATCCTATAGTGCCTTTCAATCCTCCTAATGTCTCAACCAATGACACAATGGTTGGCAATTATTTTAATCCAATATGTACTACTAAGGCTAAGCAGACATGGACTTGGGCGAAACCCTAAAATGTGGAATGAACCTCACAAGTTCAAGCCTGAACGCCACCTAAAAAATGATGGATATATGGTTGCTTTGTCAGAGCCAGATTTAAAGTTCATATCGTTTGGCTCCGGAAGGAGAGGTTGTCCCGCAGTCATACTTGGCTCCACAATGACTGTGATGTTATTGGCTAGGTTGGTTCATGCCTTCTCTAGGAGTGCACCTCCAAATGTATCCAGTGTGAACCTTGTTAAGTCTAATAATAGGAGTATGTTTCTTGAGCCACTTGTGTTAGTAGCCAAGCCAAGATTAACACCAGAGATTTACTACATATAAGGTAATAAATAAATGCAAAAGTAAATCGGAATGAGGTGGTGGATGTACTTATGTCTAAGGGGCCGAATCACGTTCTAGATATAGGCATGAGGAACTAAATCACTTAAATAAATGTGTTGTGGACATAAGCATGAAGATTAGAAGTATGTTAAATAAATTTGAGTGATCTTTTCCTATTATCTTATGGTGATGATGTTTTGCTTTATGATGCATGTGTTCTAATGAAGTGTGTGTTTTCCCGAACAAATTAGTTGTATTGTATGTAAGTTGTTGTGCTTTAAAAGGTCAAATGTTTTTATTAATAATGTGAGATGATGTATAAATAGAACTAATCTACATGCAAGAAAATACAATAGAACAACATAAATACAGAAACTGCCAAATTCTTTGAGCATTGCTGAATAGTACGAAGGGATCAGCTGGTTACGAAAATTTGACAAAAAGAATGAACATACTTGATTGGTTGATTTTTAAGTTAAAAAAATAATTCAAGATTTTACGAAAATCATGGGGTTTATACTGCTTTTAACATTTTTAGTACTATACAAATTCATACTATTGAGCTTTATCCATCTTTGTATGCAAATCCTTTTTTGTCTCTTTCCTTGTATGAAGAGAAAATTATGAAAATTAACTAATGTCACATTTGATTGTATCTTGAAGGGGATTTGTCTTTTACACACGTCTTGGAGATTTGTGCATTTCTCTGTTGTTTCTTCTGTTTTTTCAAAACCATCACACCTTCGATGATTTCTTCTTTGATATTTCTTTATTGTTATACAGCAATCACCATCCATCATTTGCACCAACAGACAATAATTATTTTCAATAATATAATCCATAACAAAATCTATAAATTACATCCAGTAGTTGGAATAAAACTTAAGCTGCAGATGTTCTATTTATACTGAACATGTTCGGTCATGCTAAAGTAGAGAGCCTGTTGAATTTAATCTTATCGAGAGTAGCTATCATTGATGTTAGATGCAAAGGAATTTAATATGCATTACGCATATATGAACTTATATTTCTTGTATGCGTAAATACAAAATTATAAAAATTATAAAAGTCAATATTGACTAAAATAACAAATAACGAGTTCAACTTAAAATATGAATCCATTAATTGGGTGTAACTACCACTTGACTTTGATCAAGATGCAAAAAGGAGTTTATTATTTGGAATGAGAGATGAGATTTGTAATGAATTTGAATTCAGTTTTGTTGTATAATATACAAATCACGGGCTCTGATCACTAAAGAAATTCTGGAGACTTAATTCTATTTCATCTTCTTTTGTTTACATATAGAAAGAAAATGAAGCAGATCAGTGGTGCCTGAAGCGCATAATAAAATGAGAAATACACTTTATTTATAATCACATGACATAATAATGGGGAGATAGACAAAAAAATAATATTGTATAAATTTTTGTATGGATTATTATGTTTAATTACCACACCTCTAACAAAAATTAACCAATGACAAATGAGAACAGTCCATCAGGGTCTCCAAATTAAGCAATCTCGAACCCATTAGAACCAATGAGAAATGAGAAATTTTGTAGGAGAAGATTTAGATTCATGTTGCATGTGTTACAAATTATTATAGGCTTAGAGCAATTCTGACAGTAATTCCCTATTTTACTTTAACTAATTAACAAGGAATACTGTTTTTATTTTATTTTATTTTTTTGCAATAAGGAATTATATTTTTTTTTATCATTCAGAATATAAAAAACAATGAATCAAATGGGATACACCCCAAGCACCCAAAAACAGTTTCAGATTTAAAGCAGGTGGACAAAGATCGAAAATCAACAGTTTTGCTCATTAGATGAGGCACCAGATCTGGCCAAGAAATCTGCTCAGCAGTTATTTTCTCTGTAGGTGTGTTGAATGGGGGGATTCAACTAAAAGGGGACACTTTTTTTTTATTAACCTTTGAGGATGAATTTTAAATTTTCGTAACACAGGTTACGGGTTACATATTTTTAAATTTTTTTAATTGAAATCCTAAAAAATTTAGTACTCTAGTATAATTTTTTTTAAGTGTGATTTTAAAATCCTAAAAATATTTAGGACTCGTAAATTTTTTTACGACTCTTACTCTTTTTTTTTAAAAAAAAAATTCCATATTCAACGTGTTGTGGCATTTGCACACACCGCCTGTATCAGGCTCGCAATCAAGAGCAAGCACGAGCAATTCAACGGCGTCGTCCTCGAAGTTTTGGCACTTGCACACCGCCTGTATCAGGCTCGCGAGGAGCTTCGCCTCGGGGGCTCCGCCGTCGGAGTCCGCCTCGCCATGGAGGAAGCCGTGCGCGATGAGCTTCTGCACAACATCAATGGCAGGATCCGCGATCTTCACAACGTCGGAGGCCGTGGCGGCAATGAGTGGGCGGAGGATCGACTCCGACTCGATGAGGGAGTGCTTTAACCAACAAGGTTTTAAATAGCATGCTATCGTGCCTGACCGCTACAGGATCTTTCGTGGCGGAGCAGTTTAAGGTAGTGGCCATAGCCGCTACAAGGTATTCCGTAGCATAGCAGTTTAATGTAGTAGACCAAATAACGGCTTGAATAGCGGACTCTAAGTGTTGATTACAAAAAATCCCTTTGAACAGAGACATTAGGGCTTCTTTGGACTTGGAGGTCTATTTTTGGGACTTTAATTTCCAAATAAAAAAAAAATTATAGATGCAGTGAAAATGATATATATAAAACTTGGATTTAGAGGATGGTGATGGTTGATAATTGATAATTCCTACATAGAAAGCTTGTATTTCACATTTGTTGATATTTTCTTGCATGTTTTTTTAAGAGACCTATCACTTTTTTTATTTTTATTGTTAATTATGAATGTCATTAATTTTGAGTATTTTTTTTATCACTTTTGAGTAGTTTATATGTACATAGTATACATTATATAAACAATAAATTAAAAAATCAAAATAGGTTCCGTTATATGCTACTCGCTGTAGCTTTTTCGGAGCCAGCCGCTACATGCCGCCGTTCGGAATTTAAAACATTGGATGCTAAGCCGGCTCAAAACCATATCTAATTGCAAAAGGCTCTCCATTAATACAAATAGTATAATTGCAAGAACCATAGAACCCAAGCACCCAATTGCCAAGGTTACCACCGTCCACAAATCAACCCGTCATAGCCTGCTTGACCTGGATTTTCAAAAGAGCTCCTATCAGTATTCAGAGTTTTACTAAATACATTATTAATGGCACATGTAGGTCTCGAACTTGTTACCTTCATGTTTTTAATGCAGCACTCCAATCAACTGGACTAATAAGTCAATTATGATAAAAAAATAATTAATGTTGATACATATATACTAAATTTTTTAATGTATATTTAATACACATATATAAATCTTTAATTGTTTAATTTATCTAATTTCTTTATCTTTTCTTATTTCATATTCTTATTTTATTAGTTAGAGATATTATGTTCATTTTATCAATTAGGATAATTGTTAGTTATGATCCTATCAAATAGGATTCTCTTTTATTTTAATTTTATCAATTAATGAGTTATATAATTAATTTGATTTTAATTTTATTTTGAATATTGAATTATTTCTCATGCTATTACTTTCGTAATAAATTTTTTTAATGTATATTTAATACACATATAAGTTTACATAATAAATTATGTTAAGAATATTAAAGTAATAGCATTATAAATAATTCAAACAATCAAAATAAAATTAAAATTAATTAATTGTATATAATTTATTAATTGATAAAATTAAAATAAAAGAGAATCCTATTTGATAGATCATAACTAATATTGAACTTGTATTAGAAATTTATATAATTCCCAATATTGAACTTGTATCCCTCCAATTTTTTACATTACTTCGAGTCCCCTAAGAGAAGTTGGTGTAACATTTTTTACACTTAAAGAAGAGGATTCGGTGTAATGAAAGTCCAAAAATTAAGGAGTCTTCTATAGGGTTCAAAAACGAAGAAATATTAAGTGTAATAAGGACAAACCTTAGGAGGGATTGTGTAATTTACTCTTGTAATTATACAAAACTACATGTTACTGCTACTAAAATGTACCGTTACTGAAGTATAATCTTCACTCCTCACTCAACAAGCAAAATATAATCATCTAGATTTGCACTGACAAACAGATTGAATCAGTAAACTTTTTGCTATGTTTCATTCATATACATTGTCAAAGAAAGAAATGTGCACCACCCACTTCCATGAAAAATAAAAAATAAAAACTTCAAAGATAGACGATACAAAAAATTACATTATTCTTTTAAAAGAACGAACTACTTTTGACCACCCCTTTGAAAGAAAAAGCAAAATATATACTGCGAGTGCAAGGAAAAATATAAAAGAAATCCAGTAAAGGAAACAAAAAAGGTTGAATAAATAAATAAATTGTTAAGAAAGATTGTTTTGACTTTGATTGGTTTGACTGTGTACCTCATCTTTTCTTTCCTGGTTCCACGTAATGGATGCAAAGCGTCTTCCATCAGAGAAGTATCTCTGACCTTCTCCATTAGATTGAGGAGTGTGCAAAGAAGAATTCTGACCAGTCTGCACTTCATTATCAAAGTTTCTTAGGCCTTTTTGGTTCATAAATTCCCCTACTGTATGGTTTGTTGCGGCGGGTTCAAGATGACTAGACATGTTAAGTCCTGTGGTTTCCACTTGCATGTCTTCGCGGTTGGGATGAGAATTCAGATCTATCTGTCCAGCACTGGACTCACCCACCTCATGTTGACTTCTGTTTAGTCCTGCCTCTTTCTCCAACTGACTTGTATTGTCTCTCGATGCTCCATTGGTATCCGGCTCGTCTTTTGGGAGAGTTTGATCTTTTTGGGCAGCATCTGCTTCGCGTTCGGATTGCCGTTTCTTCTTCCTTAGCATGAGAGTTTTGAACCGGCGCTTCACAGTCATGCACACATTGCATGTACATGTCGGTTTATGTCTCCCCTTTCCACTTGGTGGCTGAATGCACACAATGCAAGAGCAGCCGGGTCGGTGTCTAGGATGTTTGGTGGTGACTCCAGCTGATGACTCGGCAGTGTCAACGAGATTTTCTCCAAGAACTGCTGCACTGGCAAGAGCATCAAGACCAGAAGGCTCATGTTCTTGGATTGACTTGCTGCTTTCTACGATTCGCCGCTTCTTAAAATCTGGGAAGCATTAAGCACAGCAGAAAGATTCAGGAATTATTATGTTAACCATCCAGGACAAATAGAATACAACAGTCATAGTCCAATCAGCTAGAAGAAAGGGAAGGCACAGAGTAACAGCAAAGGAACAACTCGTTTTGGTTTTGGAAGTAAAAGTGCAGTCTAAGTCGTGGCAATAGATTTCCAACACCAAAAGTAGCCACTACCAGCATGGTGGGAAAAATAAAAGACTTCACCCAAAACAGACAAGGTTATAAAACCCTAGCAACTTATATGTAAAACCACACATGGAATCTAAGAATAGAATTTGGTAAGTATTACTTTGGGTTCTTTATATAAAACAAATAACTATGGCATCAAGACCATGAAAAATATTTTTAGTTAGTTTTAATTAATAATGTCAAAATTTTAAATTGATTTCAAAATATCCATAATATTAATAATATTAAAACAGTTTAAGTAGTGGTTATATTTAACGCACTACTCATAATTCAAGAGATAATTTTTCTCACCAATGAGTGTGGCTTGTATTGTTAATGGGCCAATGAATGCATCTACTTGCATGGGAAATGAGTGAATATCTCATTAATAGACTTCACAATAAATTAAGGATATAAAAGGAAATTGACAATTAATACATCAGAAAATGAGTCTATGTTTTTTATAATTAAAATGAAAAAATATACTGTTGGTTTTTTATGTAAAGGCAAAGCAGAGGTAGGATAATATTAATGCTAACATCATTCAACACATCATGAATGCAGAACTTGCATAGACATGTCATACATTTTAAAAATTCAATCAATTGTACAGAAACATCAACCTCAGCCATATCTCAAACATGACAGACACAGAGTTTATCCAAAACACGGATATCAAGATCACACCTTTGTTTTTCAGAAGATTTTCTATTTCCCTTGAACTTAACTCCTCTGGCGCAGAGCATGAACACCTGAAAAAAAAATGTTCACACCAAGAATTGTAAATTATTTTATCACTATCTTATATAAAGAAGTGATCTTAAAATTATTGGAGCACCTGCTTGAATCCCAAACATTTTCACAACATGTCCACTTGGGAGGAAGAAGAGCATCAACAGGCAGCTTTCGCCATTTAGAGCAGTCATCACATTGAGCCCATTGTTCCTTCCCCCTGGATAACAAGTTGAAAATTTGCTCACATCAATATGACAAGTTCAAATGCTCTTGTGGAGAATAACTAAGATATAACGCCTGATTATGATGTAACTTATAATTCTTGCATCGGCAGACATGGATCCAGGAAAATACCAAAAAGTTGTCAGCTGGATAAACAAATTCACAGGGAAGACTAACTCCAAGTGATAAACAAGTAGTAACCAGTTATGACATCCGACTGTGCGAAATACAATGCCAAATATGCAAAAAGATTGGATTCTTACCCAGATGAACAGGCACTGAATATGGTTCTCTTTCCAAAAACTGGGGGTTCCTAAATGAAATGAAGCATATACATCACATAGATTAGCCAGGGCAAAGAAAGTTGAACAAGATTCTCCAAACTACATCAGTCCGATTAACCTCATAATAGCTAACCTACAAAATAAAAATATGTACTGATTTGATACAGTTGTGCTTACATCATATTCTTCGAATACTTGGTCCTCAATTGTGACAATGGTTGGCTTGACACTAGGAGGAGGACGAAGCAAATCCTGAGCTTCTTCCCATGTAAGTTTCAACTCCATGGCATCTTCATTATCAATTAGCAACCTCTTACTTTTAGGCCCAATATTGCGAGTCCTCCTCTTCTCTAAAACGGAAATTTGTTGTTGTGGTGAACTACTGTTTGTCATCTCATTATTTTCAGTTTTAAGCAATCCAGCAGTTCCAGTACCCAAATGCAGATGTTCTGTATGTCCATTTAAGTGAGATTCAACATTCCCGGCCAATGAATGGAGAAGATCGGCATGATTACTTCCTGATGGCAGATTCTCAGTACCAGAAGAGATGGATCCCTTTGCTGAATTAGATTGTGCAGATGTGGAGGCATCCTGTTTAAACAATAGCCGTTTATCATATTCACCAACAGAAATAATAATAATAATAATAATAATAATAATAATAATAATAATAATAATATGATAATAATAATAATAATAATAATAATAATAATAAAAGATGTATTATTCAAAGGAGAACCACACAGTAAAATGGAAATTGTGTCAACCTGTGTATCTGTAGAATTAGATGCCTTTCTGAAACCCATAACAAGTTTGCCTCCAGGATCTATCCGACTAAATGTTACTGCATAAAAAGCATCATATAAAAGAATAGTAATTTCAGATTTGGAAGACATATTAGCCTCCAAGAATATGTGAAGTTTGACCCTACATAGTATTCCAATAAATTATGTACAAGAGATCAATTCTATAAAGACATGAATTCTTCCATTTGTCTTGAAAAGAACCTAGGAATAATATTTGTAACACAACTAGCCCGTCTAAGGGTCATATGTAACTATGATTACAAATTACAAATTAAAAAAAGAAAAAGCTACAAGATTTTTTTGGGGGGTAAATTGAAATTATAAAAGGATATATTAGTACAAAAACACATGTATTTCATATAAAATTTGACATAAATCAAAATTCAAGTTCAAAATTATGCAATAGGTATGTAGGTTTGTTCCCTAGCTTGATTCATACCAGTATCACCAGCACATAGTTGCATCGCCTGTATGCAAGGGGTCACACCCTCCAATACATACATCCTGCTGTTGTTATTAGGCCAAAATCTGAACTGAAATGTCCATTCATTCCCCTTCACATCTTGCATTCGCAAAGGAACACCTTCAGATTGTGAAATAGGAGGAAAATATGCCTGCAATTCACATGCCAGTTTGTATTATGTTCAGCAATTACTGGGTGAAGAGATTGAATTACAAATTCAAAGAAAATCAAACTCCAAAAATACCTCAGCACAGGCTTTTGGGAGAACAAGACGGCCAATTCGACCTGCATCACTGGCACTCAACACCTTCTCAAATAATGGCACTACAGTGGATTTCAAACTATCATACATTAAGGGAAACTACTGAATAAACCAACTTTATACTATCAGAGTCTATTATATATGTTCAAGACAACCAAATAAAAAATATAAAGGATACTCTCCAGCCAATCGCTCTAGCTCTTCATCAGTAATCCTCGGCCAGTATCGAGGAAGTAACTGATTCTTGCCCCTGCCATCTGCAGGTGGCCGAGCAACACGTGATTGAGACATTGTACCTTTATTTGTTTCCACATTCATGGTAAGCCCACTCTTCAATGGTTTAGGAAATATAGGGCGTGATCTTTGAAAGGGAGGAGATGTTTTTCCATCAAGTCTTCCTTCTACAGCCTCTCCAGCAGAAGGTGGGACAGAGTTGTTCCCTGATGCATTTCCCAGATACATACTCAAAGATGGCTGTGCATTTGATTCATGCATGTTTTTAATCTCCCATGTTGACCTATTATTTTCTAATGTAGCAAATGTCAATGATTGAACAGATGGATTCATCACATTTGAAAATCCAATTTCCCCTTCCCTGAATGAACTCTTGGCTTCTTGGTTGTTTTGCCCACGATGTGCAATTATGCCATCTCTTTGAGCAGGACTCCAATGGCTGGATTCACTAGCTTCAATAATTTTGCAGAATTGCATAAGTTTTCCTTCATCAACACCACCCACAAGCAGTCTGCCATCAAAATGAGCAGAATGGCGATCGCTCGCATTATTTTTTAACAACGAAACAGACACATTTGGATTTTCCGTATTCCTCATCTGCAGAAAAACAACAACGGAACCTGTGAAACTTTGTCAGAGAATAAAAAAGAATACACTTAGATCAACCCTCTTCTAAATTCTAGCCAACTACATGGGTCAAATAACTGCACTAATAGAATACCAAGGCACAGGATCACTAAAAAGAACCAACAAGCAAGCAGCAACAATGTGCTGAACAAAATTAGAAAAATATTCTATACCCAAAGTTTGAGGTCTTTCTAATGATCAATTTCATATAGGAATCTTTCATATCAGAAGCATATGCATGCATTCCATACAGATGATGAGCCAAAAGCATGGTGTCAGACATATGAATACTTGTACAATAACAGAGAAAGCACAATTAATAAAACATTGCTGAAGTAATGCCACTGCTTGAGTATTGATATTCATCTCATACATTCAAAGCCACATAAAAACATAATACAAAAACCAAAAGCCTACACATTTAAGTAGCTGGCAACCATTTTAATTACATAATTTAATTCTAAGAGACAATAGTATAACACTAATATTGGACTAGTGACATTATAGTCTCCTCAACTTCGATAACAGACAGCCACAACTCACAAAAACTAATACTAGAGACCACTATTGCATTCGATGATGTGATGAAAATTTAGACAACAATGAGTGTGATTCCAGAAGCAAGATTTAGCAACAAATTAGACAATATAAACCTATTCCATTAAACAGAAATTAACCATAAATTATTACTAAGGTGAAACCAAAATTTATGCTGGAAAATATCCAGATTAAACTTACCATACTAAGTTGGGTAGTATTTACACAGCTGACACAACCTATGCCACCAAAGTCAAGATACTCAAACAAAGATCTAGATATTAGGCATCCACAGTGGATAGGCTGCAAAACCAAATCAAATTGACTTCCATGACCAAAGGAGAGAAAGAGAATACCTAAATAGAATTTATATAAAAATAAATTATCACTTGACCTTGTTGCAAAAGTTACACTCCCTCCAACCAGTTTGTTGGCAGTGGAATTTATTGCAGAAAACTGAATTCTCGTAAGCAGATCTAAAGCATGAGGAATGACATGTTAAGGATTTTCCAGTGGTAAATATAAATAATCTATAAAGGAAATATTAGTAATCAAAATTCATGGCAACTGGCAAGGTTGCCAAAGGTATAACAGAGTGAAGATGTGAGCAGAGAAAGAAAAATATTTACATCGTCTAGAGAAAAGTTCAATAAGAAAACTAAACCTAAGATTCATTTAAGTTGGTGAAATTTTTATAGGAAAAATATCCATAGTTAAAAGTGGAAAGTGCACCTTGCAGAGTAAAGTATGGAGTTAATCAATAATCATAGCAAAATCTTTTTTTAACAAAAAATACAAGCATTTAAAAAAATTAAGGACACAACTTATTGATCAATAATCATGGGAAAATATGGTTTTCAAATTATTGATTACCATTTGCAGTCAACTCTTTTTAACATACAGCCTACATTATCAAGGAGCAAGATGCATCATTAAAGAGATAAAAGGTACTTCACATTGGAAGCAAGAAACATGGCATTAGAATCACAGCAGCTAGCTAGAATTTTATGAAACTATCTACCAGAAAAAAATATTAAGTGTAAGAAACATTTACTAAAACATACACTAAATAGAGTCAGTTAGATATATACACATAAATATAAGTACATCACATAAACTAAAAAATCCTCATCACTATGAGGGATAAAATATATGTTTTTTTTACCGTAAACAGTAACACCTATGACAACGATTACCAACAGTTATGCTAGAATCCTGGTTTTAAAAAATGGTCTGCGGCCGTGATTTTGGCCACAACATTAAGGCTTTTGGGTTCGCTGCAAACGTATTGCGGCCCATCAGCCACGTTTACATGCATTTTTCCCGCAAATGTCAATGATTGCAACAAAACCGCAACCACAACCGCAATTTAAAACCTTTTCCAGAATAGTAAAACTATAATAAAATATTGAGAATGAATCAATCAAGCCTTTATTGCAATTACATTGAGGAAAAAAGCAAGATATTTGCCACATTGGCATATCTAAATTACAACATAATGACACTTACAACGGGTCAAGGATGTCACCCTTCCACTCCTCCATAAATCTAGCATCACAGAAATAAGCCAAAACATTGGTCAACAAAAATATATATTATGAAATAAAAATTTAAAAATACAATTTATTTTTTACTGTAAGCCCTCCTCAATTAACAACCGTTTCAATCCTCAAAAAATAAAAACAACCATTTCATATTGCCATCGAATTAGTAAATACTATTACGTACTATAAATATTATTATCCTCTGAATTGGGCACTTAATGCTATTCTTATTCACGCCAATACCACTTATTCCTTAATACTATTACACACACACTTAAAACCAGAAAATCCCGGGAAGGGAAAATAAAAATAAAACCAAACCTTAAAAATACAATTGGAACCTCCACGAGATTAATTACATCAAATCAAAGCCCAAAAACATCTCTGATTTTGAAAACAGAATCAATATGAACGTGTCCCAAAATCATAATCCCCAAAACTACCCTTGCATCATCCAATCCCCCCAAAACTAACGAATAGATGAAATTCAAAGCAAAAGGACTCAAATTTACCCGCACTTGAAGCATAGTTGGGCGAATCCTCCAGATCGAAGAGGCCACCCCTTTCTCCATTCGTGAGTGCACGAACCATTCACAACGCAAATGTCGGAACCCATCAATCCAAATTCCAACTCCACTGTCAAATACACACTCCAAAACCCAAATCAAAATCAAAAACCCTAAACCAAAAACCAAAACTAAAAGAAAATAAACTTTTGACCCATCACTCACAAAATTACTCAGAGTCCATACAAACCCATGCACAAAGCTTCAAGATTCACAAGGAAAAAACCAAAGGGTAATAGAAAAACAAAATCCCAGAACCAAAAAACCAACCTTTACCTCACCCCAAATGAAAAACAACAAATGGGTCGTTCACATGAACGAAAAAGAACCCAACTTTGCAGTGCTAGCTATCAAATCTATCACCTCAAATCTCAAGAACCACACGCGTCATCTGTTACATTAGCACTTAGCTGGAGAAGAACAGAGGCAAAACAACGAAGAAAAACAGAGAGAAAATCACTCAAATCAGCGTAAGGCAATTGAAATTTGACCTGAGGTTTTAGAGAGAGAGAGAAAAAACGAGGCGTGTGTATCTGTAGAGAGAGAAAGAGATGAGAGAGAGAGAGAGAGAGAGAGGAGAGAGAGTGTGTGTGCATGCAAAGCAACAGATGCATAAAATGCATGCACGACACTTGAAGACATATAACACACACACCACCGCTAACCTTAACGCACTCAAGTTCATTTTTCTCTTCAGTTATTTTTAACTATGTTTTCACTTTGGGGACATTGATACCCTCACCCGGGGGTTTCGGGGGTGTCTCTTTGTGACTGCGATTTGGACTCCCCTTGTCTCACCCCTCGTTGTATCTGTGTTAGGTGAAACATGTGTCACATGTACATGAGATAACATTTTTTAAAATTATATAAAATATTATAATTTAAGATTTTGTTAATTGGTAATATTAGAGTATTGATTAGGAAATTAATATATATATATAAATCATAAAAAGGCATAAAAAGATCACGATAGTATAACTTTCTGTCTTTTAATAAAAATATTTTTATTTTTAAGTTCTATAAACAGAGTTTTAAAGATAATTAGCATTTGCCAATAATTTATATTAGCATTATTAAATTTATTATTTTAATTGTGGGTTGTTGGGCTAAAGTACTCGAAAAATATTTAAAAATGGGAATTATTAATGATGGGCGATGAAACTAAAAGGTTTTAGTTGAGAAATCCACATGAAAGTTAATGCTGTTCCTTCCTCTGTCCTACTATCTGCTTATAGTTGTAGGAAGTTTAATTTTACTCATTGCACGTAATGTAATGTTATTACTACGTTGATACGCAGATTCATGAATCTTAAGTTTAACTTGACTTAAAATTATCTATAATATTTTTAATCATGATCTAATTAATGATTTGGCTAGTTTGATTTTTAACCCATTGGGTCCCAAATAGTGGTGGGGTTATGATAGTTTACACAAGACTTTATATTCAAATCTTATAATCACTGTAGTGCAAGAATATAATAATTTATTTAAGGATGGGGGATTATCGGAAGCTTCATTCTCTACGTATGAGAATTCCGGATGATGTTATTCAATAAATTTAAACCATGCACCTACACTTAAATCACTATATTTCTATGGATTCAAACCACAAATCAAAAATCTATTTTATGTAACTTTTATATTTATTTACTGATTGGAAGTGAAAATACTATATGTGCATTTTTAATTGTTACCTCAAAACACATTGTTTACCATCTTCTTAAGACTTCAGCGTTATTAGTAAATTCAGTTTAACTTAGTCATGTTTGTGGTAAGGTAAATTCTTGTTTTTTAAAAAAGTTTTATTATAAAGGTATTGTCAGTACAATTTGAATTGCAATTTATATACGGGTATTTTACTTTTTCTTACTTTCTAGATTTTTTTCCGTACTCTCTAGGTAAAGCTTAATAGTTAATGAATACTAAATTCCAGTATAATCAAATATTTTCAATGAATTAAAGTCTTAAATTCAAAGTTTTATCAGTGACTGATATACATTAAAATGTCATTTATAAGTACCTATAATTATAAAATGAAAATTTAACTATTATAAAAACTTTACTAATAAAAATTATTTACTTCCATTTTTTATCTTTCTATTTGGAAATAAAATACTTATTTCTATTTTTATTATTTTTAAAGTTTAAGATAATATTAATTCTTATCAATTTTTATAAGATAAAATATGTTTTAGTTTTATAAATATGAATAAATTTGATTTAGCCCTCTAACAAAATTGTTATTGGTCTTGATGCATACATACACATAATATAAAATATGAAAAAATATATTTACCCACAATATTAACACTAATAAATATAAATATGACAATAAATATCATAAATAATTATCATAGAAAATTATGAATATGTTAGCTTCCTATTTTAAAATTATCAATTAACATATATATAATTATTTAAATTTCATGTATCCAAGAATCATATGTAATATTTTAATAATATTTATCAAATATAATTACCAAAATCATAACATATATTAACAAATAAAATATTAATATAACATATTACCTTATATATTATGTGATTTAGATTCACATATAAAAACACTCTAGGGAAGATTAATCATCTTATGATATCATATAAAAATTGGGACAAATTATACATAAATTGAGATTTTAACAAACGATAAAATGTTTCATTCTTCAAAAATAAAAATTCTTTTTTTGCACTATATTTCATTTTTGGTGAAAAATAATCAATATTTTTTTTATTCTCGTTCTTCAAGAATGAAAAATTCTTTCCTTTTTTTATTCACTATTTTCTCATTTTCTGATGAAAAAAATCAATAATTTTTATTTTCATTCTTCAAGAATGAAAAATTCACCCTTTTCATTTTTTGTATGATTTTCCCACTTCTGGTGAGATAAAGAAAAACGTCAAATTTATTTCTTTGATAAGATCTTCAAGACCTTTTATAAAAATATTTGTAGAATTTTTTTATTTGATAATATCTTCAAGACACATTATGTCTAAATAAATTTTACATTTATGTGAATAATATAAATATACACATCATAATTATGAATAACATGATTAGGGAGATAGGAAGAGTCTTACCTTGAGATGTAAATTCAAAAGAATGACTTTTTCTTATGCAAAATCAAATTATAATAAAATTCAGAGGTCTCAATCATTACGACATTATTTTCACATAGTGAGTGAGAAAAACTATTCTTTTATTTTCACTTTTGTATTATTTTCTCACTTTGATATGAAAAATATTCTAATTTTTTTCTATGATAAAATCTTCAAGATTCTCAAATGATCAAATTCACAATTATGTAAATAGAACACAAATATTTTATCAAACTCATAGAATGAATACAAAATTAGGGCTAGAGAGGAAAAATTTGACCTTGAAAATATGAATTTAAAAGAATAATTTTTTCTAATAGATTTCTTTACATGACTTTTTCTTATAAGTTACAATACCTATTGTTGATGACTAGTGGAAAAAAGACAATCATATTAATAATGTGTTAAATAAAATATAACTCAAAATAGAAAAATAGAGAAAAAAACAGAATATGAGAGTTTATCGAGAATGAGAAGTATGTATTTTCTTCTAATAAAAGTGACTTATTTATTGGTTAAAAAATAATTGGAAAAATTAAAAAGATAAATATAAAAAATAATGAAACATATAGACGCCCACGAATAAATTATTCATAACTTATAATAGTCACTAGCGTGACATGAATAGATACATGCCATGTTACTACCAAGAAATTAATGACAATAATCATTTTCTGGAATTTTAAAATATTGAAGACTTTTTTTAATTATATCCGTATTTCACTTAATTTTTAATACTCGCCATAAAGGAGAAAAAATATACTGATAGAAATTATTAAAAATTAATATAAATATAACTACTAATTATAATTATTTTGTGTATTTTATTTTAAAATAGTTAAATAAGAAAGAACAGAAGTAGACAAAGTCCTAACTTTTCTTTTGATCTTTTGGTAAATTGAAAAATCGATCGATTGTGGAACACTTTATATATAATGCACGTCGATTGCCATTGACTAACCAAACCCATTACATTGTTTTTTTTTTTTTTTTCTGACGAGAAATCCATTAATTAATCAAAGGTTAATAATCGCACTCATAATATATACTTTATATTTTTTATCTATGCTAGTTATTACGAAACAAAACATGCACAAATTGCACGAATCTTTAATTGGACGGTAATAATTCTTTTAAGTAAAAAATAATTGAATGTTTTGTTACAACAAAAAAAATAATTAAATGTTTTGAAAATGTATAAGAAGCATATTGACAGAAATCAGCAGTCGTGCCAGTTTGACGAAAATCAGTTTCTTAACAAATAGCAATTTTCTATATTTTTCCGTACTTTGCTTATTCTCATACTCTTCTCGTATGTAATCATAAAAAGATACTCGTAACATAATGGACCCAAATTCATAGAGAACTTTTGAGTCGGCAATTAATAATAGAAATTTATGTTGACTTTTGCATATGGTATAGTTAAAATTAAAATACATTAGCTACGCAATTATGCATGTATATCCCTCGTGTATGCATGAGACGGGGTAGTTTATTTGTTTTAATTTGAGCTTGAACAATTCTCGTGGGGCATGGTTCTATCATTGTTGGGTATTTTAAACATTCATTGGATTAGACTCGCAAATTATTGGAATTAATGGCTTGCTCACCTAGATGAATGAGATCATATTATAGAAGCAAATTTATATTGCAATAAAAAAGATTAGTTGGGGCATGAAAGGTTGCATTAAGAAATCTATCTAGAAGTGAGGTTTGTGTTTTGTTAGTTGCAGCATGGACAGCAATATATCTTAAACTTAACTATATTATTTCTTTGTGGTTGTGGACAAATATTTTAGTTGCGATTATCCTTTCCAACATGCTCTTATGCTCTAGCTCAACAAGAACAACCATCCCCTCTGTCAATATTTTTTTTCCTGTGCTTCACGTAAAGCCTCTTAGCTTACCAATAACAAACAATTGTAAACAATCTTTTTAATTCTATATGTTTTTATTTTATCAAAAGCTAAAAATTCAAATTCTTTAATCTTCAAAACCTTCATCTCATAAGTTATAAAATCATTCAAAAATTTCATTAACTTTTCAAGTTCTGCACCTTTTAAATAAATTTTATTCCAAATCAATATTTAAAGTGGAAATATTGAGAATTTTATGTAAAAGAAAGTGATAGAAGAATTTGATGTAGCAATTAAAAATTTGAGAGACTTAATTCGAATAAAAATTATTAATAGACAAAACATCTTAATAGAAAAAAAATACAATTGAGACACTGTATACCCTTTTTTTTAATAAATTATCTTTTAAGTCCTTAAATTTTTTATAACTTTTTTTAATCCCTTAATTTTAATTTCATTTTTAATTCCTTGACTTTTTTTATCCTTATTTTTAGTTTTTTAACATTTTTTTCTTCCTGATTTTTAATCCTTTAAAAGGACTAAAAGTAAGAACGAAAAAAATTAAGAAACTAAAAAATTGGATAAAAAAAATTCAAAAACTAAAAGCAGAAAAATAGAAGTTCATGAAATTCTTTTTTTCCTTCTCTTTAAAAAGGAAAAAAATTTGTTCTATGGTTCAAGTTCAACTATTCCAACGTCCCGACAAAACTAAATATCTTTGCTAAAATGGAATAATGACGTTGGAAACAACCACAATAAATCATCATCGTATATTTTAAAGCCAAATGTACGGTACTGTGCCAGTAAATAAGGTCACTAAAAATGATACAGCCTATCTTTCATCTTAATCAAAACGTTTTAAAGAGTAATTTAAAAAGAGTATTATTTATAAAAAAATTATTTTTAAATAAAATCATTTTTATGAAGTAATTTCAGTTTTTTCTCTCATTGAATTGTGTATTTTATTCTAATCTCATATATTATCTGTTTGATTTTATTTTTAACTTTTATTCCTTTTAAAAAATTAGAATTTTAATTTCAATTAACAACTAGTCGATAAACTTTATTTCTCAACCATCTCAAACTACTTTAATTCATTTTTATTTTTATCTATATACTTGATTTATATAACAAAAGTAAATTTATATGTCTAAATACATTTGTCTATTATAAAATTTAATTAGAATATAATTTATTGGGTAATCTTTGAAAAAAAATAACAACTTAATAAAAACTTTAAAAAACTAATTTTTAGGTCAGCAATCAAATTGACAACAATCGGGTGTTTAGAGCAGGCTACACAGAGGCTCTAAGTTGAAGAAAAATCTTAAAAGAAACAAATTCCATATATAATTACGAGGTAGGTATTTTGTAAGCAACATTTTAACCAATTTTTCTGTCTCCAACCATATTTTTATGTTATTTTCTTTCTACGAACAACCATATTTTTATTTTTCGGTAATTCTATTTGTTTCGTCCTGGTCAACAATTGTCCTTTACAAAGCTAATCATCATATTTTCCAGCTACAGTACTCTGTACACCATTGTGGACCACTTCACTAAAATATTATTTTATTCTCACCGGCCTGTATGAAAGGAACAAGATCACTCCATTTTCATAAAGACATTCTGAAAAAAAAAAGAGAGAGAGATGTGGTTATGATTTATAATTAGGTGCCCATTTGACAATCACATAAAATTCTAATATGAAATTTATAATTAAAATTAGTTTAAATAAATATTTCAATTTGATTTACTAATTTTAAATTAATTTTTATCAGAATTCATAGTTAATGTTAAAATGCTATTAGAAAAGAGTCTCACATTTATTAGAAATATTGTCAAAATAAAATATATAAATATAAAATAATTCTAATTTAAATTAATTTTTAGTTTGAGTTAGATCTAAATTTAATTAAAATATATAATTATAAACAATCGTCGTGAACTAATTTTAGAATTGAGATAAATTTTAAACTCAAATTGTAACAAATATTCAGCATCCCTTGTCAAGTAACATGTTTTCATCCCCCATTCCAAGAAAAAATAAAAGAAATAGCGTGAAAGCCACCATTTGTGTGAGCAGAAGGATAATTGGATAGGAATAGTATCATAGGAATGGGAACCCGGCGGCGGTGCGTCTATGGTTTTGGATTTTCCTTTTCTTAACGATTACTCATTCTATAGATAAATTAATAAATACTTATGAACAAGTGATTTCAAAGTTCAAATACTAGTGCATATGATTATAAAAAAAAAAAATGCTTGTGCATGCTTGCATTAAATATTTTGAGAAGGAAGTTGATGTTTAGATTGCTTTCTTATTAAATTCACTGTATATCTTAGCTGAGAATCTTTTTTAAATACTTAGACTTATTCAAAGAATTGATTTTTTTCAATAAATATTTTTCGTGCAGTGATAGTATGAATTTTTTTATCATACAGAAAAATTCATTTGAATGGAATAGAATCATTATAATTTATAAGCAACTCCCTCCGAATGTGTAATCCAGATAAACACTTTTAAATGTGGGTAACTCTTAATTTCAAAGTTATTGATTAAATTAGAACAATTTCAGAATAATTGATTTACATACTTAGTAATTATGATAATATTTAAATTTAATAAATAATACATATATTAATAATAATGTAATTTTTATAATATAATATAATTTGTAAACCATCATGCATTCATGATAAATTTGTTAATTTTTATAATAAGACAATATAATTTTTTTATTGATAATATAATTTTTATTAAATTCTATAAATTTTTAAATTATAAATAAAATTATTTCAAATAAATCATACTTTTATGTATCACAATTTATTTCATAATTTAAATTTATCATAAATAACAATAATATCTCAAATTTAATTTATATTTTTAATAATCAACTTTATGTTAATAATTATTACACGAATTATCAATATGGTTACTTATTTTAAAAAAATCATTATAAAATAATGCAAAACATAATCTCATCTAAAATAAAATAATAGCTTATATACATCATAAGTTATAAGCATATTGTAATAACTCCAAAAAGTCATTACATGAAACACTAAGGTTTTAATATGGAAAAAATTATTTTTAGTCCCTTTAAAACTTTTGAATTAGTTTAATTAATAAAAATATGACTATTTTTTTCATGAATACAAGTATGTCATATAAATTCCATCCATAAAAGATCTTTTTAGTTATAAAACATAAAAGTATTGTGTTCTATGGCACTACATCATCAAACATCATAAACAAAATTCTGAGCAAAATTCAAGGGTCTTATTCAAGGAATAGATACAACATAGATCCATGAAGATATATAAACCTAAGTTGATTCCCACTAAGATAAAATATAAATAAATGATGAAGGGTCGGATCTTGTCTTTAAGTCCACCACAAAGTCGACATCAACCACAAATAGCATGCTCCTTAGAGGCTACATCATAATATGTTATCGTATCAAATGACACAGTCATCATAGTTCAACATAAAATGCAAGTGTAAGCTCATTTTAAAAGAAAACAATATCTAATAGAAATATAAGATCAAGAATTTAAAAAGAAATATAGAAACTCTCCATTTTTCCAATAGTCATGCACTAATACAACTCCTCAAGTAACACATCATTCTTAAGTTACAATAATCAATGCACATGTCTAACTATCATGTTATGTCATGCTAACTCTTTACTCTTGGAAGATTTAATCTTTTGAGCAATTAACCCAAGCACATCCCTTAACATAGTCACACTCTATGATCTAACCATTCGGAGAGACTCGAATTAATCCTGCGGAAAAAGTGTGGTTTTATTGAAAATGGATGAGTGTGGATAGTGACTTATTTCAATAAGGTTTGCAAAGACCTTAACTTATCTAGGAATTCATCCTCTCATCCATTCCATAGACTCATTCGGTATTAGCCACTAAGACAACCTCTAACACTAGGCTGAGGACCTTCTTAGCACTCTCACCTTACGTGTCTACTCACATGTAATGTCATTTATCAGTACATATATATTATGATCATTCAAATCAATATTATATGTCACACAAATTCATTCACTAATCTCAACCTCATAAGAGATTATAACATCATAAAAACACCATTTATAAGCTAATCACACTCATGAACCCACATATAGTTCAATAAGTATAGTAAGACATTTCAACACCTTAAATTCTTGCAAATTAACAATTCACAAAAAACTAATATGAATGTAAATCTCATGATTTCAACATAAAGTCAACTCTAATAATAAAATAGCATCATCTCATATCATTAGGACCTCAAAATAATTAATTTATGAAAGGAAAACATATATTAATCACATTTACATTAAAACTGATCATGAGACTCAACCTGGTCATTGAAATTAAAACTTATCACTCGACACAAAAGTACTCATCAAACTCAAAATAGTCACTGGACACTGAACATGAAGATGGAGAGGCGGAATACACAATATCTCGAGAGGAGTTCCGAGACGGTGACGCAATGAAGATGATTTCGTACTGCAAGCACATGTTTCGATTTTGTTGCGTTGCTATTGCTTCTTTGGATTTCTGTTTGGAGAGGGCTTTGCTCAAGAGGGACCCACCGTGACCCTTGATGAGGTTGAGGAAGCAGTCGACCTTGTCAGTGCCATCGATGACGAGATCATCAATAGGGTGGGCGTTGAGATCAGAGAGGGAAAGAGCCTGTTCGTGGGTTTTGATGGAATAAGGGTGAGGAAAGAAGGGTTAAAAAAATGGTGGCCCTTTGTTGCATTTTTCGGGGTTTATAACCCCATAAATCATAAAAAGAGAATATATAATTATGAGCCAGCGAGGAGGAGTAAAATGTCGGTATGGGATTTACGGAAAAAAATAATAAATTTTAATTTTACGAAAATGAAAAATTATTAAAAAAACCAGAGCAACTTTAGTGCAAGATCTTGAGTAAGGATCTTGAGCTCAAGATCTGGTCTTTACTAGATTTCCCAATAAAGGAGGTAGAGAGATCTCTAACATGGAGAATGGGTTCTTGTGGAAGAACCCTTAAGATCTGCACATTGTTCAAAAAAGAATAATTTTTTTTTCTTTTTCTCTCTCTAAGATCTCAAAATATGATCTACCATTAAAGAACAAAATAGGAGGGATCTTGAGAGATCTTCAATCCTACATGGCACTATGGAATCTATCAAAAAGTGATCTAAGATCCCAATATGAGATCTACCACTAAAGATGCTCTCAAGAATTTTATTTCATTTTTATATTTATGAGCATATCGTATTCTCTTTTAAATGAAATTCCAAATTTATAATAAAAATGTGTTTGTTTCACAGATTTAATATTTTCATATTTATTACAAGATTTTAAAAGGTAGTCTAGGATATTAGTGATTCTTGGGAATGATAAAATTTTCTTTTTTAACATATTTTCCTCCATTTCTGTTCCCATAGGGAGGGATGCGTAAGTAATATTGTCATGAAAATATAAAGAAATTATTGTCTATTATACATATAACTTCCATTTTTATTTATTTTTAAAAAGCATTCCCAGAAATACAACCAAACATATTTTTTTAATATAAAATAATGATATTTTTATGTTATATTCTAGGAAATATTTCTGGAAATGGAAAAAATATTTCATGAAAAGTCCCATAAAGATTTGATTATAATAATTTTAATAGGGTTAGGAACGAATCCGGACCAAACACGTAATAACTAAATAGAATGAATTCGAATTGATTCAACTAAAAAATGGGGTCAGTTCAGATTTAAATATGCAAAATTTGAAGGCATGGATATCGAGTCTTATAAATTAAATATGAATTGAATTAAACATGTACGTATCTATGATTTCTTTAAATAATGTTCAGTTTTCGATCAATCTGTTTCCCATTCATAATTAATTTCAACTCCAATCTTTGATTCTATTTTTTTTATCTTCTTTCTTTCAATTGATTCAGTGACTTTTTTCAATTTATCACATCATTCATTTTATTTTTCGTCATTCTTTTTAGTTTTCTCCCTTATTTAATGTGTTCATATTACAAGGTGCTCTTTTCTTCGGTATCTAATAATAATAATAATAGATCCAATAATTATTTTGGAGTTTCTCTCTCTCAATATTTTAGGATTAAATCCTATGACTTTTTTATGCGATTTGTGACTAAATTTAAGAGTTTTTAGGGACTGAATTGCGTTTTATAAGCTTCCATACTAAAAATAAGAATTATTTTGAGTGTTTCTCTCAATATTCTAAGATTTGTGATTCCTAGATACCTCATGATTCTTAAGGAAATCATGATTTTTGATCATGATAAACTTTTTTTTTTATACCAAAAACTTCTAAAGTGAAAGTTTGATCATTAATCTTAAACTAATAATCATAATTAAGATGTATATTTAAATTCATTTTTGGAATATATTTTATTTTAAAATGTGTCACGATAAAAAAAAATGATTTTAGTAATTTGTAAAAGAGACGCGGGTGCAATACCAAAACTTGCCCGAGAAAATTATCTACTATATTAAGAAAGCTCGCAGGAAATAATTTTTTTAAAATGTTCCTTTGTTCACCAATTCTGATGAGAAATTTTATTGCTAATGCTATGTCCAATGAAAGCGTTATTTACTTCATATCATGTACATGCCTCCTTCAATACCTTCTGAACACGCAGAAGCTTAAAGACGTAGCTTTCAAACATCACCTGACCTGACAAGCTAATTTTACCATTTTTATGTTTTCCACCACTCATCGTGGTTCTTCCTTCAGGTGACCAAAATTTCACTTCTGTGAAAAAAGAAATGAGTGTGGCGGCATGTACATCCACATCATAAAGAAATGTGAACTGAATTTTGATTTCAAAAGCAAAGCAATTAGATGGATAAAGCCAAATGAATCGCATACCTTCTTTTGTACTCTTATTACATTTAAGAGGAGTTTCAGCATCACAATTGCTCCTGGTCAAAATTTCAGTCTCCTTAGTATTGTGTTATGAGAGTGTTGACCCAGCCACCAAGCAAAGAAAAAAAAAAAAACTATATATATAGAATTAAGAATAGACATACTTTCTTTTATCTACTTGGCTTTCTTGTTTGTCAGGCTTCTTCGGTAATGATGATATCTCCTCTACATGACCAGAAGAGTCAGCTGCTACAAAACACTGTGTTGTTGTCTTTGGATTTGTGTCCTCGGTGCCTTCACATTCTTGCGTGTGATTTTTGGAAGATGGAGCATCTTCTGACATTTTCTTTTCTGAGGACAATTCATTATCTCCCATGAAAACATCTTCTTGCTCAAAACTTTTGTTGGTGTCTTTTTGCATTTTCACTTGTCTCTCCCCTTTGCTTACACTTCCCTGCACTGACATATCAGTAGATGAAGTCTCACAATCGAAACCACCACAAGCATCTTCAGACTTTCCCTTGGGCTGAAAATCTGGAGATAAACTTGGGCCGGTTGGCCATGAACCAACATTGGGGAATGCGGTTGAACAATCAAATGCAAACTTCTCTGAGGTGAAACTGCAAGGAGGTGAATCTGCAAGAGGTGCAGCTTTTCTAAATCCACCAAAGGAAGGACTGGCCTTGTTACTTAATTCAGGGGTAATAAAGACGCTAAAAGGATCTTCAATTTTATTCTTGGATCCGAAGACTGCAAAATCTGCCTCCAAATCTAGACAGAATGAGGCAGCAACAGAACTCTTATCAACTGAAGGATTTATCTCCTCAAACTGCCAACTGTTATGTGCGTCCAACTCTTCCCGGAGAATAGAGTTTGAGTAATGAGATGGCATTCGCTTTGATGAAATTGGCATACTTATGCACTTTTCGTCCTTAGTATTGTACTTGTTTCTAGTGCTTGCAAAAACATTTCTATGTTTTCTAGGGCTTGCAAAAGCATTTCTGTGTTTTCTTCTGTTCTCTCCTGTCAATATTGTTGATGGTGAATGCGCAGTGGACTCACCCCTCACTGACATACAATGCAGACATTCCAATTAAGAATAGCACTTATGCCTTATGTATCAAATAGAACTATTAATCATATGCATAGCCCTAATGAGTGTGCTTTTATGAGTCAGAGAGGGATTGATGTGTTATATTACCGGCAGTGCGTGAGCTTGACTCTTCGCTGTCAGAAAGTAGACAAATAGTCAAACACAGGTGACAGTATAGAGAAACACAAAAAAAATACCACGAAACACGGGATTATTATGGTTATACCTCAGCAAGCTCGAATTATCCCTTACATCTTCTGGAATTAAATTTTGAGCATTGAAGTTCCCACCTAATCTATAAAATTAACGACAGCACAAAAACATGAGAAAATGCTCATCCCATTACAGAACTTCTAAGAATAATGCTCATACCTTGACCTGCTAGCAACATAAAAGTCAAAATCATTCTCTAATTCATCTTTGGAAAATGAAGACCGTGGCTCTGAAGATAAAGAAAAAATGCATAAAAGTAAAAACATCATCATGGAGTGATATATAAATCGTTACTTACGTCAATATGCGACAGACTCACAAACCAACCAATAAAATCATACGTGTCAGATGCTCATTACTGATTACACGACATCAGATCTATGAATAAGTGAATCACATTGACTATCAGTCTAGTAGACCAAATTCTGACCCGTGAGCAGTTTAAAATGGTAAGCTTGCCTTGTAGACAAGAAAAATGAGTAATGATTGGTGGACACCTCTTCTCTCCAAACATTTCACCAATACCTATCATTTTCTTTCTCTCTCTTTTCCTGTCATATTATATCATCTGTCATACTTACATGTCTCTCTCTTTCTCAATAGGTATCAAATAGCTTTTCTGTGTCCAACAATAACATTCAAGTACAAAGAATCACAAGTACTGTCATGGGTTTTTGTGTTTGAAAAAAACAAAATAGTACATACTACCCAAATAGTTGGTCCCGTACTAGAAGTAACTTTTGGCCAGAGAAGATGCTTAGTATTTACAACTAGCTGGTAATAAAGGGTTTAGGGCTGAGAACTTGAGATACTATTAGTCAAGCAACATAACCTGACTTGTGATCACGCGCGCATAATTGTAGCTCAAATTGAGTATAACTAATAAATACATTCTTAAGAAAATAAGACCTAAGGTTCCTGATATGTTTCATGAAGTGCAAAATGACCAGGCAATTCCTAACATAATTTTTGGGTGCATGACATAACTGAAGAACAGAAACTCAAAGTCATAGTAGCGAATTAATTCAAATAGGTAAAAGGAAGTAAGATTCCATAGAAATAAAATCATCTGGTCAGTGTCATTGGTGTTCCAAGAATAATTTTTATAAGTTGGAGGTAAGATTCCATTTGATAGTTTAAGGAAGCTAAGTGTACCACTCAGGTCGATCTCTTTCATCGCTATAGCTGAAGACCTGCATACATACAACCATCTTTAAGTCAAATATCTTTATGGGAAACAGGGGAAGGTGCGCTCTAGTACAGCAAATACCATTTCTTTGGGAGTAGGTCTTCAAAAGCATAATTTTCCATTTTGTAGGCCCCACTTTTCAATAATTCAGGAGATTTAGAACCCATTTGAAAAGTCTTCTTACAAGAGGTATCATATCCCATATCGTTGTCAAAACTCTCATCAAGGAAGCCGGAACATGCTATATTACACAAAAGGCGGAGAAACATTTTTTCAATATCCAAAAAGTTATTCATGTCATTCACTAGAAACACTAAATATGTGACCATGAATCGATGCCAGCTCTGGTATTTTTCAGATTATGGACCAAACCTAGACAAATGTGGTGGTCCAGGCAGGTTTTAATTGAATCCTTGACCCAGGAAACTATATTGATATATTAAATATGAATGTTGCATTTCAGCGGAATCCATTAAGCAAGTGATGCAATTACTCAATCCCTCTAGTGCATAAAAACAAATTATCCAATCTCTCAAGTGTGGTCATTGCTAAAGTGTAAAAATTATGCATCTCACGTTTCTTTCCTTCCTTTTCATTTTTTACCTTCTTCAGTTTTATGTTTTCTTCATCTGTCACTGCTACTTTTTTTCAAACTTTTCCGAGGGGGAGGAAGATGTTATTAGTTCTTACATTTCATACAATCTTGATATAACAAATGGTTACCATGTTCACAAGAAATCAGTTGAAGTTACAGCAAATGCATGAAGTTTTTAGCAACGTGTTAGCAAAGAAAAGTATTAAACAAAAAGCAATAAGATATAACAAAGAAAGAGAAAAAAATAAAAACAAATTAGCTATAGATTACCATTCCACAAGTCTTCATCTGTATTTTTAGTCTTGTAGAAGAATTCTTCACTAACAGAAAAACCACTTCTCTTACTTTGGTCATGAAAATGCTCGTCGTTTCCAACAATTGCCGAGCTTAGCCTTACTTTGTTAAATGGGTAGTCCGAAGAACATATAGGTGAAACCTTGATATCTTGCATCATTGTATCCTATAAGTAGTGTGTCACATTTTGAATTAAAATAGGAAGAATGCAAGTATATCAATCAGAGGGACAATATTATAGGTCCAATTCCAACTGTGATCTAATCCAAAGACTAAATGAGTCAGAATAGACTAAAAGAACGAGGAAAGAGGTTCTAGAAGTATAGAAATCAAATATGCACGTTGATATCTTGGATAAATTGCACTGCCAGTTTACTTCTTTTTCAAATAACTCCACTCAGCATTTTTTTTCTTAACTCAATCAGTCAATCCCTCAACTTTTCAATTAACATTAACAGCAGTAAAACATTTAACTTACCCCCCTCGCCCCCTAAAATTTCCTATTTTTTAAAGCGGAATGTGCAAGTGGCATGGGTCTAAATTTCATTTTTGAGGGGGTAATGTAATATGTAAAATTAGTGACTTGGGCCAAATCGTAAAGACAGGCTTTCCTTGCAAAGGTAAGGCTATGTTATCTATCCTCTCTAGACCTCACTAGTCGGAACCTCACGGTATAGGGAACCTTTTATTAAGGGGGTTACGAGATAAGGGGAAAAAATGATAATGATTACTTTGAAAAAGGGTGAAAAGGTTGGGTGTAATGTGTAATTTACCCTGATATCTTTTATCATATTACCGTTACCGGTAATTACTAAATCAGCTATCTCTGCTTAAAACAGACAGATCTGTCAACCTTAATCATGATTGTTTCTAATTAAAATACCATAGCCAAGTGATGATTCACTAGGTCAGTTCCCAATGCTTATATTATACTATTATATATTATATGTTATATCTTATATATATACAAATCTGGCTTTTCCAAAGCAGACTCTCCATACTCAATGTTGTGGATAAATTTCATATTATAACTAGATTGAGGACTAACTCATCGTTCAACTCATCAGTGTTTAACAACTTTTCAAACACAATGATATACTTTACATTATGGTATCCTGTCAATCAATGGTCATCATTGCATACTGAAATTTTATTCCATGGAAGAGGAATAAAATAAAATACTCAAGATATAACAATTATGAAAGCACGTTAATAAAAGAACACTAAGTATGGAAGATTTATATCAGTTCATGTTAGGATATAAGGAGAAGGAAGAGTGTGTTAATATAGTTGGACTACTAAGGAGTTAGTTAGTTAGAGGAGTTTTTTGTGATATAAATAAAGGGAGAAGGATAGGGGAGAAGGGGGAGAGGATCATTTTGTAGATTGAGCATTAGCTCCTTGTGGAAGGAGTAATCCTTTGTGAAGGGGAAACCCTTGGAGGAGAGTTTTCTCCTATTATTCTGTATTTTCAGTCTATTAAATAAAATTCTACCAGATTCTTTCTTTTCTTTGTCATACCAACTGTTGGGTTTGTAACAGTTCAGGTATCAACTAATGATCGATAAAGAACAAACAGCTATAGAAGATGCAGATAGGATAATTAAAAATGCATGTGTGGTAAGATGATTTCGATATATGCTTCACCACTTCGAGTTCAATGTCATTCAGCACATGGCTAAGTTTCTTTAATTTTGATTTCCTTCCATCCTTCTGCAATGGAGAGTAGCTATATGGATTTCTGCAAGCAACAAATTCCAAAACACATTAGAAAACATTCAATCTGTCTATTCTGCCAGCCAGTGAAATGCTTGAATGCTACTAACGCTTTTTGTAAAAGGACAACAAATGAGGTTATGTTGTTCATTAAAATATTGTCAATCTAATAAAATTTTCAAATTTATATTCAATAATTTACTATTGGATGTTGCTTTGTGTCAATGATTAAGGCTACCTTTCATGAAACGGAAGGGACAATTGCCCCAAACATTTACAGCTTGCAAGTAGTATAAGATATACTATTCAAAGAAACCTACTTGGACATCATTATTCGTAAACAATTAAAATGCCCTGATGAGTATTAAATGGTAACAGGTCATGTATTAAATGACAAAATGCTTAACTAAAATTTTCATAAATGCGAGCGAGATGATATCGTGATACTTTGAATTGAAGCTCATTTCAACATTGTAATTAAATCAAGATCTTTAGCCATAAAGTCATGCAACTGGCAATAGTTACACCAACCACACGCTGGGAATACTAAAAGTATTTAAGGTTAACGGAGTAATCTTACACAAAGAAGGAACAAACGAATGAAATCGATTTAATTACCTAGCCATCTGCTCTGGAGAATGAACTGGTGTCTCTGTACCAACTTTACCCAAACCTAGAAGGATTTAGTTAATGTTATATATATGGGAAAAAATGTCAGTGTGACAAACAATTGAATAAACATTGGTATATATAAAGTTTCACTTTATCTGAATGTGGAAGTATATCATGCAATCATCTTAGAAACAACACCTATAAGAACAGAGATGTATTGGAAGATTTAAATTATGAATACCACAAATTAATTTGAGAGACAAAAACAAACACAATGTTTTAATATATCAAGTTCCGGAGGAAGGAACTAACATTAAAAAATTTCTTTTCAATGCTACATTTGAAGATCACAAATTTAACCGTTATCATCAATTTTTTACTTCCATTATTATGTTCACAAGACACAAAATTCAACCATCACCTTTGCTTCCCACCAAAATTAAAAAGGAAATATCCATATATATTGTTGATGAGCATATAACAATAATCATAGAGATCAAATATGAAGCGTGAGGGGAACTAAGATTAGTGAAAAGCAATATATACCTTCAAGTGAAAAAGAAACATGATCTTCACAGGTTGGACACTTTTCTGCAGTGGCATTAGGCTCATCATCACAAAACAAATCCATAACAGAAAATTCCGAGTCTGAGAACAAGGACAAATCAATAGGTGAGAGGAAGAAAGTAAGGACAGGCAATTGATGATTTTGAAAAAGGAAAAGCAAAGATAGCTGTTAAATAAATTCTAGTGTTGTGGCCTCGAAAGAAAAATTGCTAAGATAAAATCTAAAATTTATTTCTATAGCAAGAAACACATCCCCAACATACGTTTGTTGAATATCTGTGATATACTTCTTACATTGATCAGTTACTGTCTTCCATTGATTTGGGGGTCCATTAAAAGCAGTATTCTGGTGATCAGGAGCACTCCTGTTAGGTGGGGAAAAAAAAGTATCAATTCTTTAAATGCTGAGAAAAAATTGGGTTTTAGGTGAAACAAATAAGTATGGTCGCAGGTTAGCCTAGAAAGAGTCCGCTTGTAATTTTCGTCATATTCATCCAACTCCCAAAAAGAGAAGAAAGAAGTATGAGAAGTGGGAAACGTCTGGATGGACATAAGAGGTGAAACAACCAAAGCAAACCAATGAAAGGTTTGGTTCAGTTCCAAATTCTGTTATTAGGTTTATCTTTAGACTGTTTTGGTTAATTTCATCTAGATTTCTGAAAATTTCTAAGCCACAGACTGAACAAACTCAACTGATAAAATCTTTAAAGCTTGGAACCATGCCAATCCAACTCCCACATGTCCATAAAAAGAAACAAAAAGGCATAATGGACTCAGAAGAAACCAGTTAAAGTATGATATGTTTGACATTTGCTTCTAGCCATGGATGTATTACTATGTGGAGCAATAAATTAAGATGGAACAATTGAAATCATGCATACAAGTAGGCAATGCAGTCATTCTCCAACCTCATGAAGAGCCACTTTGATCCATTCAATTGCTTTAAGATTAACTAGTAAAATAGTAATAATAAAGTAGAAGGCTCAACAAATGTAAAAGTATCACTCACTTCTTTGATGATGTTTCAATCTGGCAGCACAAAGGTGCCCCTGCTTCTGTATACATTCATTATATATTTCACATCTTAGTTCCATATTGCATTTAAATAAAACTAGTCAGACTTGACAGCTTTTGCGGTTTGCTAATGTACTAGATCACGTACTTGCCTCTTCAGATCTGCAAGAATTTGCTGTAGTGTCCACATTGGTAAACATTGTTGGCTGATTTGTTGGGACACTTCCTGGCATGGTAGAAATGCTGATTTCTCCATCATCCCTCCCTTTTATTGTTGTACAGGCAATATGGGGGGGAAATTGGTATTTTAGTAAACAGGACATAATCAAGGAAAGAAATAGACAAGCAACACAAAGCCATCAGAACAAAGGAAACAAAAACAAGCAGTATCAGCTACCTAGTTGTCCTTTGGGAAGTCTATCAGAACATGGAATTTTTATCCTAATGACTACTTTACCAGAAGTCCTGAATTAGCAATCAGGTTTTAGCACAGTGGAAGAATTTCCATTTTAGCTAATTAGTGAAACATCAAACATGGGAAACAAAAGAAAATGAGTGGATAATACTAACCATCCATATGCTATTTGATCTAAATCTCATAAAGGAACCTTTTCTCTCTTTTTCATATATACGAAGAAGATCCAGGACAGGTTTGAAAACATTTAATGCAACAATCAGCAACAAATAACCCTCCATTAGCTAGTAATAGTCCGGGCTTCATGATTCATATGTGATTCAAACATGACGAGATTTGTAAAACACTATTTTTATTGTAGCATAAAATCTACGTGAAATTATAAGGCCCACAAAATTAAGATAAGACTAATCTAACTAATCAATATGTGGTACAATAAAAATAGTGTTTTAGAAACCTCGCCTTTCAAGCCTGTAAAGAAACAACGGCAATAAAACTGCTATGCGGAAAAAATATTAGATGCATACCGTTAGGGCAGAATGGATTGCATTGCTGAGGATTTGTTGACAAGTTTAGCAAATTAAGAATGTCCAGAGACCTTTGTTCTTTGAGGCTTTGTCCACTTATTCCCTGACCATCAAAACAGTTATCTGATCCTATCATCTGCAGATTTTGTTGTTGTCGTTTCCTTTGTTCAAAGTATTGCTTCTGCCTGGTGGTAATAAGGAGTTCATTACAATTCCACCATGTAACCACCAAATTTCAGCAAAACCAATCTTCCCAGCCTCAACCAACCAAACTTCATTTAAGTATAACTAATATCTAAATTTTACCTCTTCTGTGTAGACTTCCTTGTCTGAAAAATTCCCATCCCAGCGCCCGTGATTATCATGCATCCAATAGATACAATGTTTGGACATCAGAAGAGAAGCGAATATCATTCAATTTCTTTGTTCAAACAAATTGCAATTTGGAATCGCACGCTAAGCTAACTACGTTTGCTATGCAAAACATGAAAAACATGTTTCGAATTTAACATCACGATTTCTACTTTCGTTTTTTTCTTACTCAAAACCTCACGATTTCAATAGCATCTACATGTAATCAATTTCCAGAGTATATCATCTTCTGAACCAATGCAAGTGATCATTTCAATGCAAAAATTTACGTTATAATATAGGATATTGTTAAACTTTGAAATAATACACAGATTTTGTTTGTTCTTAATTATACAAAATTTCGCAATTTGATTGAAAGTAAATTGCAGTATGCATCAAAGCTCATTCAAATTTCAGCAAAAAAATCCAACTCACAGTAGCGACTTTCCGCCTGGATCCTCCCATCCATTGCAACATCGTGCAACACGCGATCTATAACCTAACACGAAACAACGTAGAATCGCAACGTTCAAACGATCGCATTCGGAATTTCGGTTGTAAAAAGTACAGCATAAAAAACAATCAATACAGTCATCAAAAGAGAAATAGAAAAGGCAAACGCGATGTCAGAGAGAGATTTTGCAATTACAGAGAAGATGACGACCTGCAATGGCGTTTCGAGATCTGAATCTCTCTGTATCGGAGCGTAGTGAAAAGAATATGATCGTTGAAAGGTGGAGCTGAAGAACCCGCTGTTTCACTTTTCAGTGTTTTTGCGAAAACTGAAAATTTCAATTTTCAACTAGAATGGCATCGCGGGAAGAAACTGAACTGAGGAGCTATATAAAGAAATTTTTTTAGTACCGAGTTTAAACTTTAAATATAAAAAAAATAAATCGATTTATATATTTCACAAGTTCTGGAAATAAATATTAATTCTTTTAAATTATGTATTCCACTTAAAATTTCTCCTTTTATAGCATCAGATATAATAAAATGTACTTTTGTGTAAACTTTGTAATATATGTTACACTGGTCCTGGTTGTGTCCTGCACAAGAGCTATGATTAGAATCTATAAAGTATAAACTTTTTATATGATTACAATTTTTAATTAAAATTTTATTTTATACTTCATGTCAAAGTCGGATCCCAGACCTTTATTAAAGAATCAGTGCAATCACATATGTCAATAACTTTTAATATTTTATAATATTCATTATTTAGAAACTCATTATTTTATTAACTTATATTTATAAATTAAAGTTTTATGTCACTAATTTACCTAAGAAAACTCACTAATAATTAGATAAAACTTTAATTTTAATTAGATAACATCACCAAGAATCCCTTAAAATGGTTAAATATAAATTTTGTCCCTAGGAAAAATAATAAGGCACTGCTATTTTCTTAGAATTGGAATAAGGATCAGGAATATTATAATTTGACTATGTTAATAATATCCGGTGCATTGACTAACTTTTAAGAAATGTTTGGGTTGAATTCAGCTTAACCATTGATTTTTGTGATTGTGTAATTTTATTGAAATTGCTTTTGAATGTGTTCGTGAAATGTTTGCTGGTCATGGGAATTATATTTGCTGGATATCAGAAAACAACTTAATTAGTTGCTTGAAACAGTGGTGACTGACACCGACGACGTTATATTTTTTAACTGATTGTATATTCACAATCTGGTTCAAGTTTGTTTTTCATTCGGTATTACTGTTATGAGTTGTCAAATGTGTGATGATCATTAGGTTATTTAGTAGTTATATCAAGAAGGAAGTATATATAAAATATGATATTAACTAGTATTAAGTATTAACCAACCATATTCCATATCATGACACAAAAACTAGTGCTTTGGTTTATTAGGTAAAAAGTAGAGATATACAAATTTTTAACTTTCATTTTCCCAAAAAGAAAAAGAAACAAATTAAAACAGTTTCCAACTCATCTACGTTTCACTTAATTTCAGAAAAAGTTAATGAATTATCTGATGCATGTTAACTGATGAAGGTTTTTATTTATTCTTAGGAGAAAAAGTATCACCAATTGAAGTGGATGCTGTCCTTCTTTCACATCCAGAAATTGCTCAAGCAGTTGCTTTTGGAGTGCCTGATGCCAAGTATGGGGAGGAGGTAATGTCTTTTTCTCATTTTTTTTTTTTTTATAGTTTTACTTTTGTACTATAAGTGCTCAAAAGTTTAGTAAATGACCTTTTTACTAGTACTTTGAAGTTTGTATATTGATCATATTATTTTACCTTTTGATAGATATATTGTGCTGTCATCCCAAGAGAAGGATCAAACCTTGATGAGGCAGAGGTGCTAAGATTTAGCAAGACGAACCTTGCATCCTTCAAAGTTCCAAAAAAGGTCTTCATTACTGATTCCTTGCCCAAAACTGCCACAGGAAAGATTTTGTGCCGTCTTGTGGCAGAACACTTCGTCTCTCAAATTTGAGAAACTCAAGTCCCCTGCTTTGATGCTTATATATTACCTGGACAATGATCTTTCCTATAGGATACAATAGAAATTGTAATTTTCAATTGTTCTTGTTCCTTTGTCAAAAAAAAGATATATATTCTTGTTAAATGTTCAAAATGCAATGCTTTCAATGTTATTATAGATCAATAATTTCTTAATCCTTTTTTTGTCTGCATTTCTTACTACATGAATCATGATTTGTGGGAGACTGAAAATTTATTGTAACAGTGTAAAAAACCTACAACTAAAACCGGCAAAGCATAAAAGGGGAAGAGTTGGAAGTGTAGAGTTAAGATTTAGACAGGTATGATAATAGTATATCAGTTCGGGACACTGATATATTCTTGCAAAGTGCAACAGATAGTCTTATTTGCAAATTGCAATATGCATTTCCTTAAACAAAATAGTAGAAGGAAGAAAGGCATTCCAACATTGCAAGAATATGACCTAGACTGAAATCGATATGGGAACCAACAAAGAAAGCATGCTCAGAAATAAATTCTTACAACTACAATACCTAAAAGGAGGCAAAGAGCCAAAAAAACAATTTAGACGCCTGAGACAGTATTTATGTAAAAAAGGAAAAAAAAGAAGATAACATTAACACCAGTGTCATATTTACTGGCAATCAGAAGCAAAACGCAATTCAACTATATATGATTCAAACTTATTTCTCATAGTCACTACCCTCATCATCTGCAGTTGCATCTTGGTGCTGCTAGAACTAAGAGACTAGATCATTCGTGTAATCATGTTGCTCTAGGCCTTGGTAAACTCCATCTCATCAATACCCTCACCTCACCAGTCTACTACCGCCACTCCACCAGTGCAACAAAGCCTTTCTGTAGAACAAAGTCGTGGCTTACTCACTCACCCTCCAGAACATTTCCTGAGAATCGATGTAGAGTTACCAATAAACCTGGTCAAGGGAATGGAAGACAAGTTACTCAACTCATGGTAGCTAAAATTAGATGGTTCATACCGCTAACTGTGACAAAAAAGTAAAAGAAGCCCACAATTTCATAAAACAATCATAAAAGTGAATTATGAGATGAAAATGAAAACATCAAACAAAAATGTTATGTTAAAAACAGAACACAGGCTCACATTTGGGAGTGATCAGTGGTAAGTTCAAGAGCCTGTTTGATTCTATTCTCAATTTTTGCTTTTAGAAACTGTTTTCTAAAACAATTTGACACTATGAATTTTTTTTATACAAAATCTAAAAAAATTTCACACTACTTCATGGTTGGCAGATTCAAGAAAAGTAATTCTTCACAGTTTTGTATAGGGGTGTTTGCTGTGGGTTTTAGTTGGATTTTTAGACAAAAAAAATCATCCAAACCAAATATAAAATAAATATACAGTCTAATTGATTTAAGTTTAAATATAACATCAAATTGGTTTCGGTTTAAATATAACATCAAATTTAAACCAAATCACATTAATCTTTTGCGATTCGATTTCACATTTTTTAAAAAATCTATTATCATTATTTAATCTATCAACTAAATTTACATAATTATTATATATGTTATATTATTTTAAAAATGAATTTATTTTTATTAAATTTTGTTTAACATATTTTAGTTAAAATTATTATTTTCACTTCTATTTAGCATTAATATAACATGATATTATCAACTCTTTGTGTAACATAATAATAATTTGTGCATCATTTGATATTTAACAATATTCTTTTATAATACTAGTACATCTTTTTTTAACATTTGAAAGTAAAATATACATTTTGATTATAAAACAAAGGAAAAGTAATAAATTATTTAATACTTATTATTAATTGTCACAATAAAAATCAATATAATTATAATTGATTTAGTTTTTTATAACAAGATCCAAAAATCAAATCAAACAAAAAAATGTGATTTTATAGATTTTTTATTTTTGTGATTTTCAATTTAAGTAGTTGTTAGTTATTTTGGATTAATTTGACATTTTACAAATGATTTAGTTTGATTTTGAGTATTCCTAATTCATTCAACTGAAAAGATTTTGAGCAAACCTATATCTATGTATAGCAGAGAACTATAATTCAATAAAGCAGTTTGTACATTGTACCCAATATTTTAAAGAAGATAAACATGAAATTAGCCAGATATCAAAATGAAAAACACTGAAAAGCAAAATTCCTATATATAAAAACTTGTATATAGTTATACAGTGTTATGTACTTTAAGAATCACAATCTACAAAGGTTGTCTTCATTGTCATAAAGCTGATGTGGCACCAAAAGCTTTAGCTATACCATGTAATGTTATGGCATTGTCACGGTGCAGTAGACAGCTAGCTATTGGCAAATACTTTCTCTCTCATTAATTAATTTCCAGGTATTTATATTATAGTTTCTAACGTTTAAGTTCATAGACGACTCTACCAAGGACTGTGAATTTGGAGTTGAAGTGACAATGGCAGCATCAAAGAACCCTTTCACCAATAAAATTACACGTTATTGGATGAAGTGTTCACATTATCGCATAAGGGATAAATTTCTTAAAATAAAAGAGCGAGCAAGAGATATTTAAATTTAAGGATACACCATGTACATATCTATCTGTATTTGACAACATGTATGCTCTAATTCTACAAAAGAAAGGATTAAATATTGTAAAATTATTAGATAACAATATCCCTACAATCAAAATCAAAAAGACTAAGCTGAACGACCAAGAAGCATGCATAAGTAAGATAGATCTCAAATCCAACATGAGCAATGACACCATTGTTGGTAAACCTTCCACATTTCATTTCTTGGCAAACAAGTAATCCACAAATATAAATACCCCTAACCCACTAAGATCTAAACCATATATCTCAACAATCTCATTCTCAAATTAAAAATATTCTAAGCAAGCCACACACTATATGAAGGGAAAAATGGCAGAAGCCAATGTAGTGCTGTTGGATTTCTGGCCAAGCTCTCATGGAATGAGAGTGAAAATCGCTTTGGCAGAGAAGAGTATCTCATATGAGTGCAAAGAAGAAGACTTGGAAGCTAAAAGTTCTCTGCTTTTAGACATGAGCCCGGTTCACAAAATGATACCAGTTTTGATTCATAATGGAAAACCCATTTGTTAATCACTCAACATTGTTCCGTACATTGATGAGGCATGGAACCTCAAACCTTCTGTACCTCCATCTGACCTTTACAAACGATCGGGGCGATTACATTGACAAAAATGTAAGTTATATAGTTTTAAATTACAGTAATTTGACCATACATAAACCATATAAGATGTAATTTGATGAATAACTATTTGATTTTTCAGTTATTTTTTTCTTCTTTCTAGTCTATTAATGATAAAAATAGATTCTTCCAATGTATAAAAAAAATTCTATACTCATTTTCATTATAGTGAAAGTTGTCTCAAATTATATATATTATTTTGGTCATATCACTAGTAAATATAAAATTTCCTATATCCTCTCAGGCTGAAGATTGGATATTTGTGGATGGTCTGATAATGTCTCCAATAACGACGACATGATAAATTCAACAACAATAGTTATAATAGACTGTGATATCATATTAAAATTTGGATTTTGGACAACTCTACTCTCAAACTCTGATTTAGCTTTTAGAGTTGAATAAACCTAAAATTCAAATTCTAAAATTGTATCAAAGTCTAAATTATTTAAATACACTTGTATTTTGATTCTTTTTATGAGAATAGCTGTTATTTAGTATGTTCCATACACATTAACTAATAATAATATCTATGGACATGATAAGGGGATAGATGTTTACTATCTAGTTGATTGTAGTTCTGGTTCTTTGTTTTTCAAATTATTTTATAAGTTGATTTTAAGAAGGGTAAAGAAATTTAAGTGAATGTGCTTAATGTAGGTATACAATGCTGTGAAGAAGGTATGGACAGGGAAGGGTAAAAAACCAGAAGAGTCCAAGAAACAATTTATACAATGCTTGAAGACCATGGAAGATGAACTTGGAGACAAGCCATATATCGGTGGTGAGGACTTTGGGTATGTGGATGTGGCTCTTGTTCCCTTCACTAGCTTGTTTTACACGGTTGAGACCTGCGGGAAACTAAGCATAGAGGAAGAGTGTTCCAAATTTCTGGCTTAGGCCAAGAGGTGCATGGAAAAAGAGGCTGTGGCCAAGTCACTCCCTCACACACAACAGATCTATGCCTTCGCCATGCAGCATACACGCGATACCGGACATGACACGACTCGACTCTTCGACACGTCAATCTTAAAAAATTATGGATTTCGACGGGTTGGGACACGTTTTAATATTAAATAATATTTTTAATTTATATAATGTATATTTTGTTTAATATTAAATAATTTAACAAAAAAATTAAACTAAATTAATAATATTCATCAATGTAATAAAAAAAATTTATAGAGGCTGCCTTTCAATTTTTAATTTTTAAAAATAAGAAATAAATAGTCCATGTTATTATTAAGAGAAAGAAAAAAAACGGAATATTCAATTATTTACAGAAAAGCATAAAATATGAAGATAGCGCAAACCATAAGATTTAGTCCCAAATATACATATATTTAATGAGTAATTAGAATAGGAATATAAATTAACTTTTCTGTATAAACCTATAATATTTATACTGGAGGGCTATAAACCTATTTATACTTTTCGGTATTAAAATAAAGATGCAGGAAAGAAGATAAACATTACCAAAACAGGGAGCAGACTTGCAGGGAACAAAAAACAGAGAGTGAAACGCAAATACAGAGAGAGAGAGAGAGAAAAGCAAATCGAGAGAGAGAGAGATGAGATGAGATCAAAGAGAAGCCAACGAGCAACAACGGGGATGGGCCGACGGACGACTGCAGTGAAGCCAACCACGGGCCGACAGTGAAGTGAACGATGGCCGACGGTAGTGAGAAGCGTGTCGCGACGGGTGACGGGCGACGGACGACGGCCGAAGAGTGGAGAAGCAAGGTCGCGACTCGTGAAGAAGAAAAAATGATCCAGAAGCAAACCTACCTGATGGTGTCCGAGCGTGTCGGCGCGTCTCCGCGTGTCGGGTCGTGTCCGACGCGATTCGCCCGGTGTTTTCCCCGTGTCCGTGCTTCATAGGTATAAACAGAGACATGGACTTGAGTAGATAGATGCATGAACTCATGGGGAAACAAATTATGCCTTTGGGAATAATAATGCATGAGATTAAAGTAATAATAATTTTTTTTAAAAAACTAGATATGAACTCAAAATAACAAGCATCAAGGTTGGTGAGTGAGATGATAAGGGATAAGCTTCATCGTTGAGAGGGAAACAACTAGGATCATCAGCTAAGACCTCTAAATGACCACTATAAAGGAGGTAGGGATGCAGAGACCATCAGGAGGTTTGAAAATGAATCGATAGGGGAGCTCCATGCAAATAAGGGGAAGATATATAATAAGTTATGAAGGTATATCTTTCCTGTTATGTCATGACTCAGATTAAAGTAATATGCAATATAAAATTATGGAAGTGCTTATGTGTATTTGTTTCGTTTGTAGCATATGTTTTCAGCTTTTATTCCATGTGCTGCGAGTGAAAAATATTGCATCGAAATTTCATGTATGATGTGGCTGTGACATCCTGAATAAACAAGCTTCCATATCAAATAATAAATCTTTATTGTTCTTTGATGTAACTACAAAAGGATAAGACTCAACATATTTAGAGATACCACTCCACTCTAGAATAATTTGAATGGTAACGAGAGAGAAAGAAAGAAAAGAGAATCTAGAGAAGAAACCATGAATGGTTTAAAATAGAAATTATATATATATATTATAGGAGAATCAAATTATATATATTGATGTAATTTTGATAATTATTATATTATTTTATGATTTTTAAGATAATTATTATAAAAATAAACAAATTTATAATAAATGATTAATCATGATTGAATAATATAAAATATCACTTTTAATGTATAACCTATTTTTTGTTTTAAATTTTTTTTTAATCTCTTAAGAGCATCTCTAATTAATATAATTTAAACAATTCATTTTGAATTATTTACTTTAAGTTAATTGATCCCTATCATCTCACATGATAGTTAAACAATTCATATATATTTTACTCCAACAATATAATTTTAAACAACTCTTAAATTATTCCCTTAAATAATCTTTAAATGATAAAAAAAAATTTTACTAAAAATAATTACTTATATAATCAATTAAAACTTAACTTTAAATAATTAAGTATAACATGTAGATCACTGTCAATAATAAAAGGAAATTAAATATCAATATTTAAAAATAAATAACTCACAATAAGTGTGAGAAACTCTAATAGTCATCATAATCATACAATATAGAACCCTATTTCTATTTCTAATCGGGTCTGGACATTTACCATGTAAGCCCATAAGGGAGAGAGAGAGAGAGAGAGAGAGAGAGAGAGAGAGAGTAAGCATGTTTTAGAGCTACGTGTGAGAAGTTTCACTAATTCTTCGACACTCATCGTCGTCGTCGTTTCGTTATCATCATCATTATCATATCACCAGCTTCACCCATTCACCTCACCTCACTCACTCTTTTCTTCTCTATTAACCCTCTTTTCGACGCCAAAACGATGTCGTATGTGCCTCCGCACCTCAGAAATGCCACTTCCACCACCGTCGCCACCGCCAGAACCCCCTCCGTAACCCTAGACAACAACAACCACCACCACCACAAGCTCGCATTCCCCTCCAACACCACCACCACCAATTGCTCTCCCTCTCTCTCCTCCTTCCACAACAATGCCTCTCGCCGGAGCTCCGCCGCGCCTCCCTCGCCGCGGATTCTCGCCACCCTCGACGCCGTCTTCCCCCAATGGCAACCCTCCGAACGCGTTTCTCGCATGACTCCCGAGCAGGTTCCAATCCAATCGTCGTTCCCCTTCTTTTCTGTTAATTTCGTCTCTCTCTCTCTCTCTCTCTCTCTCTCTCTCTCTCCCTTTGACGCGAATGAATGTTTTGATTTCGATTTTTTTTAGAGGAATGTGAGTCTTTATCTTTGTTTTCTCAATTCACGTGGTTAGGGTTTTTCTTGAATCTCGGTGGAGGAAAATTGTTTTTAAATTGAAGTGTTTGTATGCTTGCCGAAATCGGTATTCAGCTCACGAAGATGATTATGAGAGTTTGGTTTAATTGGAATGAGGCTTATAGTAAAATGTAATGCTTTGTTTGCAACAATGAGAATCAAAGATTGTTTTTTGTTAACTACATTTAAGTCGAAGGCTTTGTTTGGATTTAAAACTTTAGGGCAGTGTTGTATTGCCGTGGAGTGAGCTTTAGGGGGAGTGAGATGGGATGAGGTGACTTTTGGCCAAAGAATATGTAAAAGTTCCCTTTTTTTTATATTAAATCGTGTTGAAGTTAGATTCAACTTTGTGCTTGATCCATGGCTGATATCGATTTTTCTTCAATGCACTGAGTGCTGATGATTTTTTTCCTCTTGCTTGTCCTTTTCTTTTTTACTTGGTGCCAATAATCTCTCCCTCTTTCATGTGTTTTGAAAAAACCGTTTAGTTTGTTCTCTTTTAGGACGCCTTTAATAGAGTTGTTATTTATTGTCCTGATTTTAGAAGTTCATCAGCTAGCTAGCTAGCTAGTTTGTTTGTTTTTTTCTTTTTTATCTTTACGTTTTAATGCTATACTTATTTTATGGTGTCTTCCTGTTTTGTATGTGCAGATTGAAGAAATCCGATCCAGGCTTAATCTTGATGTTGCTGTCGCATCTGATTCTCCTCCTGCGCCTGCTCCAATAGAATCGTTTACTGATATGGTATTTAATTTTATTAATATTTAATGATATTTATATTTCTTCTAGGTAACTATGAACTGTCTGAACTGATTTTTTTATAGTTGTTATTGATTTATTGCAAATGTGTGTACAATTATGACCTCCTTTTGCTCAGTGTTTGCATCCGAGTATCATGAAGGACATTGCTTACCATGAATACACCAGGCCAACTTCGATCCAGGCACAGGCCATGCCAATTGCTCTCAGTGGAAGGGATCTATTGGGTTGTGCTGAAACTGGTAGCGGAAAGACTGCAGCTTTCACAATTCCTATGATACAGGTCTGAACTTATTAGACATGACATGTTTGACTGAACTCATATTTAGATACTGTATGGCGCAAAACAAACCAACTGTAAATGATCATCCTTTTCTTTGTGATTTAATTTATTTTCCTTCCTATTTTTAGCATTGCCTGGCCCAACCTCCAATTCGGCGCAATGATGGTCCCCTGGCATTAGTTTTGGCTCCTACCAGAGAACTTGCTCAACAAATAGAAAAGGAGGTGACATGTAATTTTTTGTGAATTAATTGTGGGTTATCTAGGGAAGAATTTATTGTTTATTTCTCCAATTCTAGCAATAATTTTAGAACTATCTCCTAATGCTTTTCAAATACCTTGGTTCACAGCTTGTCTATTTTCTCTGTTTATTAAAACTTTGTGAAATTTGAATGTTTATAAAAATAATTTGTCAGTACAAAATTCTTGGTATCTTACTATGAATTATATGTTGTTTCATTTTGTATTGGGCATCTTCTCTTATTATGCCTGACACTGGATCTACACCAAGTAATTTCATTCTTACTATTTTTCCCTTTTTGTGAATATTCTCTTTTGTTTTCATTTTCTTAAGCATCTTTATGGTGTTTTGATTTTTGGTAGGTTAAAGCTTTTAGCAGATCTCTCGAGTCATTAAAAACTGCCATAGTTGTGGGCGGAACTAACATTGAAAAGCAGGTAGATAAATGTTGTCATAATCTTTATCTCTTAGTTATTTTTTCCTGGTTTTGTGAAAGTTTGGTTAAGACAAATGATAATGGTTATTATTTATCTTGTTGCCGTTGCAAAATTCTTTTAAGTATGACCTCAGAGCATCATACAATTTTTGTGGAAGTTTTTTTGCCTTGGACATGAGTTAAAGCTGTGTTTTCAGTTTCACGCTGCTAATTCTCCTTATATGTGCTGATATTTGTGTTATTTATATGTTGCACATATATGATGTGTATCCAATTCGGTGATGCAACTATTCTTAAAATATATTCTATGCCATACATGTAAGATAAATATATAGTTTAAAATTAATAAAATACAATACAATAAATATACAATTATAATTCTGCAAATGCAACCTACAAACATGCTTTTTGGACATTACTAAAACCAAAATAGACATTATTAATCACTGTCATCATAAATCACTGTTATCATTATTAATCACTTCCCATTGCCTAAAAACAATAGTGTCAATCTTGTTTTCTCCTAAAGAGGAGAGCTTCCATGTCTATTTCATCAAGAGACTATGCTTCTATGTCTTGCACCCACTGGCAGCAAAATACAAAGAAAAAAAATAATGTTACCCATTTTAAAATTTAAAATAAAGATTTGACATAGATGGTGATTTCTAACACTGGATGCTTCCAAGAAACATATTAGTGAAGTATCCAAGAGTATTGATGTGGATATGTATTCAATATTGATACTTGGATTGGAGCAAATGCAAGCATCATGTTTCAACAATGCAAAAAATTCAGACACAAGGAGTTTGGAACAATTTTTATTTTAAGTTTATTTCAGCTCCACTTGAAAGTAACCTAATTTTGTGTGTTCTCCTTCTGGTCTCTATGACAGAGGTCTGAATTAAGAGCCGGAGTTGAAATAGCAGTGGCTACCCCTGGAAGATTCATTGATCACTTACAACAAGGCAACACTTCCCTCTCTAGAATTTCTTTTGTTGTTCTAGATGAGGCAGATAGAATGCTTGATATGGGTTTTGAACCACAGATAAGAGAGGTTAGTATTTTGTGAGTTTTTTTCCTATATTTGAGGTTTTTCTTTTGTTTTCATAACAGTTTTATTCCTTATGTAAGATAACTACTGTGACTTCTTCATTGTAGTGTTGGTGCTTTCCTTTACAATGCTTCCAAATTCAATTGTTTCCTCTTTACTCTTTTTTTCAACTGTTGCCATGATGCTAAAACAAGATGTATTGTGCCCAAACTTCCTTAAGAATTTAACAGAAGTCCCTTTGATAAGAAAGCAAATGAGGTTACAATTTCCAAAGCAAAATTAGCAATGAAAATGACGCCTCTTGTCTGGATAGAAACTCCATTTTCATTCTACAACTTAAGCTTCTTGCACTTCTATTTTGTCTGTATAACTTGTTTGGGTTGGATTTTCGTGAGCTAACTGTTATGGCCATGGTTGAGGTTTGTGTACCTTATTATTGCATATATGATCTCATTTGAATGGGTTATAAGCATTCAGCAATAAATAACCTTTTATGTTATTTCAATATAAAATTCTGGTTTTTATTAATAGTTGCCAGATGCCTAGATTACTCGAGAAAATATGAATATTCTAATATTTTCCTCAGGTAATGAGAAATCTTCCAGGGAAGCATCAAACACTGCTGTTTAGTGCGACTATGCCTGTGGAGATTGAAGAATTATCAAAGGTCAGGTTTCCTTCATTCTTGACAGAATTTTTACTACGTTGTTATTTTCGCCTTTGAACAATATTAAAATAATGAACAGGTGATATTCGGATATTTTGAAATGACATATTGTGTGCTAATGTTTAGACAAATAACAATAATTCTATCATTCGTTATTTGCTTTTCACAAACATAAATTTTTAAGCAGCCTTGCTGCTTGATCATAACAAAGAGTAGTACATTGAATTTTGTAGATGTATGGTAATTGAAATATCATTATTCTTTTTATGCATCTTCATTTTATCTTTTTCGTCCATGATTTTCTTCTGTACAATTAAAGCTAGCCCCAAAACACATTCTTTTGAAGAACATTATTTTTCATCAATATATTTCTTTGTAAGTTAAGTTGTTGAAGCAAATTTTTTGAAGTTCACCAATCATTTGTTAAATTTCAGGAGTACTTGGCTAACCCAGTGCAAGTGAAGGTGGGGAAAGTGAGTAGCCCAACAACTAATGTTTCACAAACTCTTGTGAAAATTTCTGAAAATGAGAAGGTACCTTTACTAAGCTAACAAAAGGAGATATATACTTTTGTTAAGAGCTGGACTAAAAGTTATAAATTTAGTTTCATGTTTCATAGAATATTTGCTATCATTAATTTTCAAAGATTGTTTTTAATGTTTTTTGGTTTCTTGTTAATAAATGCATGGCACGAGGCAAACGTTTGCATAAAAGTAAAGAAGTGACGAGAAAATAGGTTGAGGGTGAGAGAAGTTATAGAGATAAGAGTGAAGAAAATTGAGAAATAGTGGAGAGAGTGAATAAATTATCTAGTTTATTTGCATTTTGGTCGTTTTCCTCAACATTTTATCTTTAGCTTTTCTTTCTTTTGGCTTCTGTTCTGAAATCGTATCATGTTCTTGTAGATTGATCGGCTTCTAGATTTGCTTGTAGAGGAGGCATCACAGGCCGAAAAATGTGGTCATCCATTTCCATTAACAATTGTGTTTGTTGAAAGGAAGGTATGCTTTGTTCTGTGTCCCTGCTATGTATCAATATTGTATCTTCATTTGTATCATCACACATACGCTTAAATGCAAAATGTCAACAGTTAAATGCTCAAATATTTTTAGTTAGCTCTGCAGAATTATCTCTCAAGAATGGCATACTTACATGTCCCTATTTTATTTTATTTTTAATTTTCTCACTTTGTATTGCAACTTAACTGAATTGTTTGTTCTCTTGTCTTGCATATTGTATTATTGTAATGATGCACTGTGGAATTGAATGAAACTCAAGTTAGGATTCTTGAATTTAGTTTCCAAATCTTCTTAATAGGGAAATGATATTTGTTAATTTGATCAGTGCACCAAATTTGTTACATGCATTCCTGGAACTATGATTTTGCAACTTGCTTCAATTTAACCTGGTGAATTCACCTGAATAACCTGATATTTTGGCAATAGACATTAAGGTCTAACAATATGCTTTATTATCCCATGCAGTGGGGTCAGCAAAATGCAATAAATATATAAAATCCCATTTGATCAATGATATTGAAAGAAATTTCATTTAGGGTCATGCTTGTTGTATGAAGTTTAACCAGACTCAACTTGACATAATTGCCTTGCTTTATTTTTGTTATTGAGTGAAATAGGTGAAGTGGATTTAGGGATTGAAATGGGTTAGTTGCTAGATATTGAGGATTTAGGGATTGAAATGGGTTTGGTATTAGGTCGCCAATGCTTTGCTAGATTATGGTTGATGTATGTTTCCTTTAGTACCTCTGGTACTGTTATATATATAATACTTATTTTTGCCGATCAAAAAAAAAAAAAAAAAAAGGGTTAGTTTTGATTAAGTTTCAAAGTTGAAGTTGGTTATTTTTATTTTAGTCTGAATTGAAATAATCCTAGTAGATTGTTTGAAAATTGATATCTTCATGTTTCTTATTATTTGTTTTTAATGTTTATATAGACAAGGTGTGATGAAGTTGCTGAAGCATTGGTAGCTCAAGGATTATCTGCAGTTTCTCTTCATGGTGGTCGCAGTCAGAGTGAAAGAGAAGCTGCCTTGCATGATTTTCGGAGTGGCACCACCAACATTTTGGTGATCTCTCCTACATTGCTCAAATTTTTTCAGTACATTATTTTTTCTATTTTAGCTTTCCTTCCCTTACATAATCTGTTATTCTTGTCATGATTCATTGCAACTAATGGTTCTGGATGGATATTTATTAGTTATGAAAATATTGTCAAAAAAAGCCAGCAGTGGCTTGTTTAAATACAGTGAAGCCATCTTTAGCTTGTTTTATTCCCTTTGTTTACTAAATGAAATTTCTTGTTGTATCAAACGGAGAAAAGAAGAAAATGTCAAGGCTTAAATGGTTACTTTTATGATCCAAAATGTCACAATTACTCTTCAATTTAGTAAACTCATTAAATTACCATGCATTCCATTTTCTGCATGCTCAATATATGGACCTTTGATATCCATATGTACTCCTTTTTTCTTCAGATAATTCTAGTTAAAATATTGGATTGTTGGCAATTTTTGTCTTGCTTAGTTACATTAAATAGTTTGGCATTTTTTATCCACTAACCATATTAAACCATTGATACCATATCATTCAGGTTGCCACTGATGTCGCATCTCGTGGCTTGGATGTCACAGGAGTGTCACATGTCATCAATCTAGATCTTCCAAAGGTATTTCTTCTCCAAGTAAAAACTATGACCTAGTTTTATCTGTAATCCACTAGAAAAAGATTATCAGAAAAAGTACAGGGATTTTCCACAGTTAGTGGATTGCCTGCTATGATGGCATCTCATCTGCCTGGTATTTTTCAGTCAAATTTAATTTCCTTGACAAATGCATACCTGAAGCTTCAGTTATGGCTGCCTCAATTATAGACCATGGAAGATTATGTACACCGGATTGGAAGGACAGGGCGTGCGGGATCAACTGGCTTAGCTACTTCATTTTACACCGATCGTGACATGGTACTTGCTATCCTTTTATATATATATATATATATATATATATATATATATATATATATATATATATATATATATATAGAAAAAAGTGAACTGTGTTTTTTATCTTGATTTTAACATTAATATGATTCTGCTCATTAGTTCCTCATGGCAAATATAAGGAAAGCAATAGCTGATGCCGAATCTGGGAACAACACACTGACATTTGCAACTGGAAAGGTACTATATTCATTCTTCCAAAATATCAAGACTCTTATGGTCCATTTGGCATACCTTTAAAGCTAAGGGTTAAAATTCAAGAAATGAGTTTTTACCCATTGAGATATATATACTAAACGTGTTAGTAGTTATAGTAGTTCTTATGCATATAATATATATACTAAAAATTCAAGGTACTATATATTCATTCTGCCAGAATGTCAGAAGACTCTTATGGTCCATTTGGCATACCCTTATGTTTTAGGACTCTTATGGTGTTAGTAGTTTTATTGAGCTGGGCTTGTACTAGTTGTACTATATTGATATTTGACTGTGATTAGTACTATACATACGTGTTGGAGGTTTGTGTCTAACAATCCAAGGTGTTCAATTTCTCCCGAGCAGTCATTTTCAGTATATTATATATAGCTTTGTGTGTGACAGTCGACTTTGTGCTCTAGGTTGCTAGAAGGAAGGAGAAAGAAGCAGCAGCTGCACAAAAAGAGGCAAATATTGCTTTATCCAGACAGTTAGGATTGGGAGCTGCTTCAATGAACATTGAAGATAAATATAAATTCATGATTACTGCGACAAACACTAAAAGAGAGGGAGCAGCAGATAGTGCCTGGGATGATTAATGAAGTATTTGGTTCTTCCCATATTTGATTGATGACAACTGCTAAAGCCTCTTTTAAGGTTGGTAATATGATGGTTATTTATTTATGGGTCTTGCTAACCAATGCCCTTAGGCAATTGGTTAAGAAATTAAAAGGAGGTTTTTATTGAAAATCATATGGGGAAGCATTTAAAAATCAGAGTGCTCATTTTTATGCATACTAATAAAAACTTTCTCTTTTTACTTCCTTAACCAATGTTCTAAGGGCACTAGAACACTGGTTAGCATATTTACCTTTATTTATTTTGGGTTTGGGTTGTTTCCATCTTCCCTTAGTGGTCCTGATTGTCCAGTCAAACTTATTTACCATGATTCCACTTGCAACAATTATTTTTGTCTCCACCCTATCTAATGGTTTCCTTGCCCATATTGTTTGTTTTGTAGTGCTGGTGCATAATATTGAGTGCATTTATAGGTTTGTTGCTTCTATAAGATGCTGGAGATGGAGAAGTTTCTTGTCAAGTTCCCAAGTCTACGTATTGTTTCACACCGTTGTAACAAAGTGCTTGCTAGACGCCTAGGTGCTTTGTAGAGTTGTAATGTAGGTAGTGCATCTTATGTAATCATAGAAGTGCAAGTTTTCTTTAAATTTGTGTTGCGCCGAATATACCTCTATTCGCACAAATATTTCATCGTCATCAAATGTATATGTCCAGCTTGCTGCATTTCACACACCCATGGTTTTTTTTTCCCTCTATGATATTGGTGCGAAGTATCTACCAGTTTTGTTAATGACTAATTTTCGTCAGAGAACTTGACTGACCACCTTTAGCAGGATCTTTTTTTTTTCAATTACATTTTTTTCATTCACAAGGTTCAAATTTGAGATCTTATTTAAGGGGAACGAGTCCAAGATCACTTGCATCAATGACTTGTTAGTTTCATGATTTGTTTCTTTGTGTTAGCATTTTTGAGCATTTGTGGACCATATGTGAAATTGTGATAATCTTTTTTGTTAATATTCATGTTAGTCGATATATGTTTTCGCATCTATGATGTGACAAATTGAGCAATTTAGGGTGTAGAATAATTCAAAACGTCTAAGGAGTGTTTCTTTGGCTTAAATTTTAGATATTCCTAATGAGAAATTAATGCTATATAATAATTAAAGTGACATAAATGTTATATTAATTAAAATATAATAGTACGTCGGAGGTGATTGTTGATTACATTTATCACTTGGAAATTGGAATATCGATTGGTCAAAATGGAACACATGGAAATTGTACCCTTTTCTCCCTGCATACAAGACAATGTTGGCATTGCAATGTATAATGAATACATACTTTTTTATTATTTTCCCATCAAAAATGTGTAGGGGTTGTTTGGTTTGAGGAAAGAAGATAGAAGAGAATAGATGAGAAGAGAACAAAGAAATAATTAAAAATAGAGTGAAAATGATATTGATTTAGTTGAAGAGTAATGGAATAGAAAAATAAGAGAAATATTTGAATTAAAGTGATTTGATAAGTAAAAAAATAATTATATTATTATTTATTTTTATTATAAATAATATTATAATATATTGTTATTATTAATATTATTTATTTTTATTATTAATAAAAATATTATTATTAGTATTATTTTATTGTTATTATTATTATATTAGAAAACGTGAGAAAGACAGATGGGAAGACACGCCCAAGCAAGTGTCAATTTCTATTTAAATCTTCTTCAATCTTTTTAAATTAGAGTGGATAATTTTAATTGTGGGATCCACCATCTTTTTTTGAAAATTTCCTTCTCTTAACACAACCAATTCTCAACCCTAAACCCAATTCTCACCCCTTCTCTCCTCTTCATCGATGCCAAATCATCCCATAAGTGTGTATGTTTTGCTTCATGAAGATAGGCATAAGATGATTTGTAGTGAAAAACCAAGCACGATTTCCATGAATTTGGGTCCCTATGGACATCACGGCTGACTAGTAGTTAAGTCGGGGGATTTTATTTCGATAAGAATTTGATAATATGCATTTTGCATATTATAAATTCTAGTCTAAAAGAAAGGAAGCATTTCTTTGCAGTGACATGTGACATCGTGTTCCCTTTATCTTCTTCCTTGCGTTGAAAGAGGTTAAAATTAAAAGGTAAGCAAGCAAGTTGAAGTTGAAGATAAGAAAAATGTTGTCTTTTAAGATGAGTAATGAAATAGAGATAAAAAATAAAAATAAAAACACTTTGTGAAAACAAAAAAGTTATTATATAAAAGAAAACTATGAATAACATAGGTCTAATGATAATAATGATCATATAATTATGATTTTGAAACCGAACGCATCACACTATCATAGAATTTCACACTTTTAATGCTACACAAGACCAACTTCCAATTCAACAGATAGATGGGGAGGGTACAAATATCTGCAAATCAACGGTCCACAAACCTAACCAGTTTCTCATTCTCTAACTGAACCGGATGACATTTAAAATCAACGTATATGTAAACAAGTCAAATTATCCCAAACCACTTCTAAGTTCTACCTTCTCATAACCTTGGGTGATATATATTACACACCCCAAAGTATATGAAAGACATCTTAGACACATAAATAACAAGGATAAGGATTTTTGTTTTACAAAACAGGAAGGTAGGGTAGTATTATACAAGTTCACATGCATGCAAGTGAATCAACAACCGTGCTGATGATAGATTAGGTGCACAAAAGAGGAACCCTCTTGTTTCCTATGAAAGCTTGCCGAAGTACATTGTACCCATTTCTGTAATGCTCAAGTGAGAAGCATAGTTGCCTTATGGCCTCACGTTTCTCTTCAGCTCCTTCTAAGATCTCGACCCTTTGCCTCTCAATCTCTTCCTCTTGTTTCTTAGCTCTTGATGTTAGTTCCTCCACTTGTTTATGTGCCTCTTCAATCTCATCATCTCTTGAGTTTATCACTTCCTTGAGTGAACCAACTTCTTCTTTGAGATTATCTCTATCTAACTTCATAGCATCAAGGTTTACATTGACATCTTCTATGCTTTTCTTTCTTGATTCAATCTCTTCCTTTAACAGCTCAATTTCACCTTTGAGTGTCTCTCCCATCTCTATTTTTTCAAAGTGGATTTTTCTTATCTCCTCTTCCATAAATTGGCATTGGCATTCCCATTCCTTGAACTTCTCCTCCAAATGAGTCTGTTCCCCCAACAACTTGGACATTTCGGACTTCATATTTGCTCTCTCAAAGAAGATTTTCTGTTCTACATCAGATAGAGCAGCTTTTAAATCTCTAACCTCGTGATCCCGGTCGGCTACATTAGTCTTCATCCTTGCATGCCTTTCTTGGAGTTTAGAGTTCTCTCTTTTCTGAGAGTTGAACTTTGTTTTCCAACTTGCAATGTCCTTCTGAGCCAAGTCAAGCTGTTCCTGCAATTGCTGAATAGTCTCAAATGTTTTAGTAGCCCCGAATTTCAACGAAACAATTTGCATTTCTGAAGACTCAAGTTTTTCTTTAGTCACCCTTAGCTCCTCCCGAAGTTTCTTCAACTCCAAGGTTTCCCCTCCCACCTTGATCCCTTCTACAATTGAAGATAATCCAACACCACTTTTCAATTTTTTTGATTCCATTGACCTATATTTTTCAAGCTCAATCTTCAGCTTACCAATCTCCTCTTCTGAAACCCTCAACTTCTCATTCACAATCCTTAGCTCTTGTTCATATGCATTGATCTTGACACGAAAATCTTCGGCGTTGTTCTCAATTCTCAATTCACCATTCTTCACACGTTCCTCCTCATGCTTTTCTTTCCCCTCATGTGGTATCTCAATATCCAATTCCATCACCCTTCTGTGGATACTATTATGATCATTTCCATTCCCAAAGAAGCCTGAAAAACTGTTCATGGATGAAGCATCATCATAATCCTCATCAGTCTCTGTCAGTATTGTAGAAGAACCATCTCCATCCTTTGAACATGCATCAAAAGCATTCACATTCCCACCAGAACCAAGAAAAACATCAAACCCCGCGGCGCGATTTGTTGATATACGACGCCCCATCTTCCTAGGAGAAGGAGAAGGCATGTAAGAGGTTGGCTCAGAACCATAATCTGAAATACCTGAAGCCTGTGATTGAAGATCACACGGTGTGTTGATGTGATCAAAACGTTCAGCCATTGATTTGTAGGCACGGTAGAACTCTTCAACAAGAGAAATCAACTCTGGCCTCTTCTTGTAATACATCTCAGCCTTTTGTGCAAATGAGTCTCCATCCTCTTCAATCAACTTCTGCATTTGCCTCACGTTGCGTTCCATCTCTGAGGTTAAGGATCGTTTTGTCATTTTCTTTGAAGGCATTGTGTTGAAAAGTAAATAAAATATATATGATTATGGCATGAGATTTGAGATTATGTTGCTTTGAGATTTGAAAAAAAAAAAAGCAGAAGCAAGAAATGAGATTCAACCACCTTTCCCAACTGTTGCAATTGCAGAGTTGGGAATGGTAAATCCTTTTTTTGGCGGTATGTTTTCTGAGGGAGAATATTGCAACAAGATGTTATATGACATGATACCAACGTTATTTTTTGTTTACTTGTTTTAACTTTTCCTTGTTTAGAATGTGGAAAGTGCCCTTAAAACTTGTTATAGGGAAACTACAATGTCGGTTTGGAAGAATAGAAGATATGATTTTGTTAAGAAAAAGCTTTTGGTTTGTTATATATACAGGTGGATTTAGGCACTTGTACTTTGATAAAGGAGTTAATATAAATATAGTATGGTATAGTTAGATATACATATTTGTTGAGAAAGGTTTACTTAAATAAAATTTCAAACTAATAATATAACATAATTGATTGACTAAACTAGGACACTTTTAAAAATTATTTATTTAAATGGAATTGTTTTCAAACATACTATCAAAGTGAGATTGTTTGGTCATTATAGAGTTAACTTGTTAGTTAAAGTAATATTTTTTATGACATGTCATTATTTTATTTTTTTTCTTCTTTAAATATAAACTTGAAAGTTCATGACTAATGTGATTAAAAGATGTCATCTAGACTTTCAATTCAATATTTAAAAGAAATATGAAAACATTAATGTGTCATGATAAAATACTAATACTATTTTAAATTATATGTTGTTCCAATCAATGGTACAAAAAATCCCATGCCACTTTAATGATATGTTTCTAAAAATTCTATTTTGATAAATAATTTCTAAAAAATGTCCTGGTTTACTCAATTAATCATATACTAAAACTTATTTAAAATATTATAGGCAAGCTTCATATCTATAGAATCAACTTGTTGATTCATTTGGGTCACTTTTTATATATAAATTATTTTCTGATCTCTTCCGAAACTAATAATGCATGGGTTTGTTTTTCTCGTGGATCAGGTCAAACTGCAAGTTTGACTTATCAAAATTGTGCCACATAATTATTTAGTTTATTTTATTAAAAAAGTGATAATGTGTCAATAAACTTACAAATCAACCTTATCTACTATTAAAACAAACTCATACCAATTTTTTTATATTTGATGTCACTCTTGAATCCACGTCCTTATGATTTCAAATACAAACTCCTACCAATAATTAGTTTTAAAAGAGATCTATTTTAAAAAATAATTTGTAAAAATGACTCAAATGGAGGATCAGCCCTATCATTACTCAATTTTCCCTTATCCCATTTGCATTTACACCCTCCCGCTTTCATGTCTAAATTTTGCTATTAAGAAGGCTTTGTATACATATAATACATTTACAATTTATACATTTTTAGATGGCGCTCAATGCTTAAAGCAAGAAAACAAAAAAACAAGACTTAGTTGTTAATTTGGTCCTTAATTATTTTTTAAAAACTCAATTATGTTCCTATATTTTTTAATGCTTCAATCAGGTCCTTTATTTTTTTAAAATGTCCCAATGTAGTCCTTTATTTTTAAAAAAATGTTTCAAAAATGATCCTTTCCGTCCAACTGAACAACACTAAGTTAAAATTTCTCGTAATTTAAATTTATGAATAGTGGAGATTTTTACTGCCACTATATTTATTATTATTATTATTAATTAAAATAAATTAAAATAAATATAATTTAAAGGTGAGGTGCGGTGGAAAAGTAATTAGAGAAAGAAAAAAAAAGTGAGAGAAGGGGGTGTAGGGATATGGCTAAAGGATAGTGAGGTCCCTTTAATTTTTAAAACAGCTAGGTGGTGGGAAGAGTAAAACTGAAGGTGGGAAAAACAATTCCACCGAATTGGGCACATTGCACATAGACATGGAAACCAGAAACGGTGGACATTTGCGTACAAGACAACGGACCTCGAAGCTTAAGGCCCATTAGTTTCTTATTCGACGTTAATTTTAAATGATTTGACCACTTAAATGAAAATGACAATTCTAAATTGAAAATTAAATCTATAATTATTATAAAAAGAATAATCCTATTTGGTGTCATCTTTCTTTTTCACATTTTTATCCTCAATTATTATAAACCACTACAACATTTTATTTTAACTTTCAACAACAACAGCTACATCTTTCAAAACAAGTTAAACCAAACTATATATATATATATATATATATATATATATATATATATATATATATATAAAAGTAACTTCCAAGTCCAGATACGGAATGATATGTATTGATAGTTCACATGCATTGTATTGATCATTTTTCCAATTCATATGCTATTATAAAGAAAAAGTCAATGGCAATGTATAGATTGACATCTATGTAATAAAATATAAATATTACTTTCAAGGATGAGATAAAAATAAATTTTTTATTTTGTTTAAGATGTGTAAATTTTTTATTTAATAGTATTTCTTAAATTCTTAAAAATATATAATTAGTTATTTTCAATTTTTACATTATTTTTTATTTAAATTTCAACCAATTTTATCATCAAGATATATAACGTTTTTAGGAAACATTTTTAAAATATCAATTATTTACACTATATGAATATTTTAAAAAATTTATATTTGATTATTCACATTAAAATTATTTTGCCCTATCCAAATCTGATTTATGTTTTATATATAAAATCAGAATGTGTCATTTAATAATTTAGTCTATCCTCTTTTAAATAATGGTATTGTTATGTCATCTTCAATTTTTAAAATTTAAGTCCAAATTCTTTAAAGTTAATTTTATTTTTTCTTCATAATTTTAATTTTCATTAATATAATTTTTAACTCTACCTAAGTTAATTATGTATACAATTGCTATAAATTCATATATTCTTTTAAATATTTTTTGTGTGTTTTATATTTTTGAAAATGTACTTAAATTTTTAAAAAATGCACTCCATCCTTCAAAGACATTCTTGTTCGTAGACACTTATCCTCATTGCCACTAGTCTTCTTTGTACGCTACTCACGTTGCACTTGCAATGTCCTTATTTTCAATATCAGCCACTTATTCATATACTAATAATTACATTTTGTTCTTTACAATATATTAGCTTCCAATAATCCCGTGCCTAAAAATATACTTAGGCTTTATTCAATTATATATAGATAGATATAGATATATATATACATACTTAGGCTTCGTCCCAGACGTGCTCATGATTGCTTTTATCCTGTACAATTCATTGGTATCCGTATATCTTCCTATTTTTGTTCAATATAATGGAGTAGAAAAAAAAGCTTTACAATTGGTTAAAGAATTAATAAATGGTTTTTTTTTTTTATTAAAAATTATGGTAAGTTGTATATTATAGATTCAAGAATCTAGAGCCATTAGACCAATTCTTCTTGAAATTTGACTGGCAGGTGCACTTAGCTGGTCTCAATAGAAAAAATTGAAAATTGGAATCAAGGGTCTTATTCAGAAATGGAAGCAAAAGTATTGGGAGGTTTCTTGGAAGCTAGTGTAATGGGTTTTATTTTTATCAAATGTCTCCAAAGCATTATTTAGCTTGTTTTATGCACTTGTTGCCAACCGATTCATCTTTTTTATGAGCACGTGATGGCTGTATTCATTAGGTTTTGGTGACTTGGGGAGCCACATGTTGTGCTGAAGTTTCCTACTACACATAAGCCACATTGCACTTTTCAACATTTAGTCGTTTTTTTAACTTCTTTTTCTCACGTGTATCTTTAGCAACTTTGTTCAAAACATAACATGGTATTAAATGTAAATATCTCTTTTAACGTGAATTCACATTTTTGTTCATCACGTTACAGAGATTAACCTTTTTTATTAGACTCAATTTAACCCTTGTTACACATAAAGTTTATTCATGGATGGCACAAAGGATTTTTTAGTACATGCTATCCCTGCATCATTTAATCAATATGCATGGTGTAGTATAGTTGATAAATAATAAGACCTGTAAAGTATGTGATTAAGAGTTTAATTCTTGAATCTGTGTATATAGAATAATACTTATTAAAGAAAGTCAAATCCTTAAATAAATCTCAACACTTCAAGAGACTAGTCTCTAACTAAAGATATTTTGGGATAAAAAAAGAACTTGCATCGTCCATAATACCATGCTTTTCTTGTTAAAGCTATATTATCATACAGAGAAAAAGTATCTTGGTACATGTTACATATAAATGATTTAATAAAGTTATTGATGAAACTATTCTTTGCTTGTGAGTGGGGGTATTATATCGGTTAACCAATTCATTTGCTTAATAGATATAAATTAATTAAATTAACCCTTCTCTGAATTTTGTTGAGAGTTTAAAGTTCCAAAATAGCTAGTTGAATGACAGATTTACATTAGGAGCAGAGTCTCATTTCAATGAGGAATCTCAATTGTAATTTCTCTTAGTAGTAATTTATACGTGGAATGAAGAGGCTGTAAAAAAAAAGTGGAATGAAGAGTACTTCAATGGTTTAGTCTGTTGACTTTTCGTTTATAATATCCAAAATATACTTTAGATAAAAGCTACACCATAAATAAATAGTATTAAATAATGATTTGGGTTTGACAAATATGGTCTTGTGTACAACTTCCTGAGCCTTGAATAGTCCAAACCAGCGAGACCACAAGGAGAATAATGGTCACTTCAAAGAGAAGGAACAATGAAAATTTGCATGTTCTCCAATTTTTGAATTATTCGAATTGATGAAGAACACAGCTACCCTTGCACTAACATGAATTGAAAAAGTTTGCTGTTACCTTCGTAGAACCTTCCTTCGTTTGGCCTCTTATGTACTTACGAAAATTTAATATTCCCTTGAACTGCATTTGGTTTGATCACTCATCACATCTTTCAAAGTCTCTGTTACCTTACCTATCTCCTTTGTCTCCCTCTCATCATTCAAAGTCTCAAATAGCCTTTTTGATTTGTAAAACATTCGAACCATAGAATCCGTTGGCTCTATCTAGCTACTACCAAAACTAATATTCAAATCAGATGGTTTGATGTCTTCTTCACTTCATCTGTAAAGAGAGCTGAAATCAATCCTTTCACTTGTAAAACTAAATTAATTATGACAGCAACAAGTTTATTTAAAGCTAGGCTTCGAATAAATACCAACCATAAAATTTCAACTTAACTTAATAATTAAGGGACCTGCCATGCCTGGGTGACCTCACAACAATAGGAAATGTGGTATGAGTATTTATTAAAGTTGTCATCAAAATCAAAATGATAATTCCATTACATGTGAATAAACTGACACAAAATTGTTTCAGTTTAATTAGTATTATCAAGATTGATCAACTGATTAAAAACTTAAAAGAAAGAGTTTATCATTCATAATTATCTTAGCCGACTCGAATAGATTATCTTATCCTATACTTAGTAGTTGGTTTTGCTATGGTAGCCGCCCATTAGCTCCACAATTTCAAGTGAATGACTCTTATCATGTGAGTGTAAGTGTGTAAGTGACTTTGTGCCATTACATGATAGCTAGTCCATCAATATGCTCCTCACTTTTATGTCAACATTTCATTGCCTTCAATGACTCTGCAACACATCTAATTGGGTGTTCCTTCAGATTAGGCACCTAGTACAACACTTAGATTGCTACAGCCGAAGGTGGCCCATGAATCCATTAAAGGCTATTTAAAAATAATGTACTATTTACCTATTTTGGCCGGGCTCCCATCCATGAAAGCATAGGAAAACATTGAAACATGTAATTGAAATTGTAATTATGTCACATGTCCAGCACCAGATATAATTTTGTTTCTACTTGCTTAGTACGTACCTTGCTTAATTTACTTGCATCCAATAAGAGCATTGCTTATTTTCTCTTATTACCCTTAAAAAAAAATAAAATATCTTATAGTTGCTATATGATACTGGAGAAATCTAAGTTTTGGTATAGTTAACTTTTGGGTAAATAGTTAAATGAGTATAAACACACTAAAAGAAAAGGAGAGAAAGTTAATTTCTCAATAACATTTCAGAAATCCTTATATTTCAGACCCAAAATTTCATAGAATATTTTAAAATATATTTGCAATTCACTTTTTAGGGTAAGTCTCCTTCTCGTCCACTTGAGAATATAATGGCTCAAGTCTTGTTGGCCTTTACATGAAGAAAAAAAGAAGATAAAAGTAAGAAAATTATCTTATATATCGGCCTCTAGTGTAAGGTTTAGAAAAAAAAAAGTGATCATGTAATTACATTAATTAGTTTCATTATTCATTAGAGAAAAGTCATAAGATATCTAAAGCACAGTGTATAAACAGGAAACACAAAAATTGAAGTTGTTGGCATGGTTAATGAACAAGTTGAGAAATTGAATGGTGGTTAACAATAGCATGTAGCCACCACTTCAAAATGGTTATACTGAATAAGCTTTTTGCTCACTTTATCTTGTAGTCAAGAATGGATCGAATGAGTGAAGCAAGAGACAAACAAGAACACCCAATGAGGCAATGACACTTTCTCTCTTTCATGTGCCTTGTTAATCTTATCTACAACTGCAAGCTGCACAAATGCTAGGAATTAAAGAATTATTTGAAATAGACTGTAAATAGTGTGTCAGCATTTCTTTATGGAAAGTTGTGCATTTGGGTTGTCAGCACTGCAAAAAATCTCATCCCTAAAAGATTATATTTCATTTTATTTTAAGTAATTATAGAAAAAGAGAAATAAATTAAATTTGTTGGATATATGAAAATGCCGACTGTGTTGGTAATTTTGAATAATAACCAGGCATCCTATTCGGGAAACTATACAAGATTACAAGATACGAATTCTTGAGTTATTATATGAATTGTATAATAAATTTTTTAAGCACTTTTTATAATTTATTTTTTTCCCTTTTTATCTCCATCACATTAATATTCTTGTAATTTATATTTCTCTTCTTATTTAATTTTCTCTTTATTATATAAAAATTTGTGCATAAATGGTTTATAAATACATTTTTTTCTTTATAACTTCCCTTAATTTCCACGTTAGGATTATGAGAATATTAAATTCTTTTAGAAATAATCTCTACTTTTTTTAAAAAATAATACAGTAACTTAATCTTTGAGAATTCTAATTGAAAAAAAAAATCATTAACTCACCGATATGACGATGGTCTAGTATTTGAAATAGAATGAAAAATTGTTTTAGTGTTTGAATTAAAACCAAAATTTATTAATAAAAATGAATTAAAAAATTGAATTGAAGATAGTGGAAGGTGGCTGTGTTGTATAATAAATGTATGTACGTATAAGGTAGTGGCTCGTCACATTTGAGCTTTTTCTACTTCGGATCTGTTTTGGGCATCAAACCAAACATTTCATGCACTTTCAACATCGTTAACCCAATAATTTCAGGATTTTTATAACTTTTTTTGAAGAATGAATACTAAAACTAGTTTAGTCAATGTATTAATTTTAAATAAATAGAGTGTAGATCAACTCGTATGAGACAATCCTATTTGAATTTGGGGTTAAATAGGATTATAATGGACTGATGGGATTATTATATTTTAATAAATAATCTCAAGTTCAAATTATAAATTTACAAATACATTAAATATGAAAAGTAAAAATTTTGTTATCTGTACTACTAGATTTACTACACTTTATTTTTTTAAAAAAATAGCTCTACTATGCTCGAACAAAATTTCTATAGGTTGATACTTATGTCCTCTTATCCTATAAAATGTATTAATATCTGACAACTTAACATTATGCTCACCTCTTAAAGAAAGTTATACTCATCATTTCTGAATATATATTTAATTTGTTAAATTGGTATATAAATATTTTTTTATTAAATTAGTTTTTAAAACTCTTAATCTAAAGATTAATAGGAATGAAGAAGAGTAACTTAAGAAGCTTAATTTAAATATAACTTTCAATATTTAAGGAATAAATTAATGATTAATATCATATTTTTCAACGACTAATTTAATTATTTATTTTAATTAGTTAATATAATTTTCTTCTTTTTATTGCTAAAGCAGAAAAAAAAAAAAAGAAGAAGAAGGAACCTTCAATACTCAGCAGCAATATGCTTGTATCATTTTTGTAATTTTTGTGTGTACGTTGTATACTTATATCTTGAATATGGTACTTTCGATCTCAAATTATTGGCCTAGGCCTGGTCATTAAGGAGATATATTATCTGTCTAAATTATTGAAGTTGTGACCTGATATGAGATTTTTTAAATATGCAAAAAAGTGGTACTTAATATAAAAAATAAATTTTTTAAAAATATAATTATTTTTAAAATATAAATTAATTTAATCTTGTATTAATATCAATTTACGTAAAAATCTAGTTGAACAACAATCCCCCAAAGGAAATGACAGTCATAATAAAAAAAAAAAAATCATTTTTTTTGTCGTTTTATACTTGCAATGCCACCTAACACGAAAGTATATCAACATTATTAGATAATTGATACAAAAGATAAGATAGTGAAAGGTCACCTCTAAGGAAGCAAACCCTCACTAAAGATATTTGTTCCATATCTGTTATGTTAAGATAATTGGCGGCAGATTTTGTAAAAGGAAGGAAAATGCTACTAACATGTTTTAACACTTTATTTTTCCCACACTCTTTTATTAAATAAAAGTTAGGTAAATTTGATGAAATATATGAATTTCAATCATGGTGGATGAATTAGTATGAGCATTAATTTTAAATTTGAACTTTGAACGTGTAATTACTTCAAATATTTAAAGAAATAGATTTATTATTCATAATGCATGGTTTGACTTAGTCTGACCAATGATGGGTAAATTTTGAGAATTTTTTATTCTAAATGAAAAAATTACTATATATATGTTAGGTTTTTATGTCAAAATATGTAACATTTTACTTTATAAAAATTAATAGTAAATATTTTTTAAATTAATGTATTTTAAATTTGAATTTTAGTTGAGCCAACATGATTTTAGGTCTATTACGTGACGTCTAAGAAAGCCAATTTCCTCTTTCCCTTTGAAATTTAAGAGTGTATAAGCCGCCGGCAGCCACCATGTTGAGTAGAGGGGTCCAACCCAAGGCCATTTGAGAGAACACAACACAACACTGTGAAGAAGAATGAGCCAACAGGGTACCCACCATTATTATTATTTTCATTTCAACCACAAGCAGCCACCTCTTTGTGGGCTTTAGGGGGGCCCACACCCCTGTTTCCATCCATATCTTTAAAAACTATGGTCAATTCAAAAAGATTTACGTAAGTTTCCCTATAATTGCTTTAGTGGCTAAAAGAGTTGCAATAGGCTGAATTTTTAAGTTGCCTTATAATTGCTTTAATTTAGTGGCGATGAGTTGGAATAGGCTGAAAGAGTAATAAGGAGTTTGATTCTCAAGTGAAATAAATAAATAGTCTACATTTCTTTTCCTAGCCTCTACTCTCAAGTCTCAACTACCCAATTGAAAGAAAATTATCACACTTTGATATGGTAATTAGTGGGTATCCATGAAAATTATTGATAAGGAGTATGATTATTATTCATTAAATGAGTTTGACTTTTAAGTATGGGTAATTTTTCACAAGATTTTATAAGTACCAATGTAAGTCTAAATATTATTAAGACTAATCGGTAGCAAATTTCTTGCAAATTTGCAAGAGAGCAAGTTGTACCAGTACAAAAAAGTTGTACCAGTTAGGAAAAAAAATACTAGTATAAAATATTGAATTACTTTATCATCCAATATACATGTTCTTTATAATTAATTTTTATTTGTTTTTAATGTACTTTTTTTACTATTATTTGATTATATTTTCTACATTATGTGTTGCTGACATTCTAATTAGGATTATTAAGAACAGAAAATTAACACAAACATTAGTGTATGACTATGAGTTACAAATATTAATTTATTAATAACACGTAATCTCTGTTAGCTCACTACAACTATGAGGATGTAATATCAATCATTTTCTACCCTTTAATTTGTCCAATTTTTCAGTTAATGATACAATGTTTTTAACAAAAAAAAAAAATAATGTTAGCGTTACAATTCCTTTTTTTTTTTTTTTTTATGTACCAAAAAGATCATGAGAATGACTGTATCTTTTAGAAACAGAGTAAGCCTTGCGATGAAAGAGATGCCATTTTTCTATAGGTCTGAAAATAGAGTTGGGTTTTGAAACAATAGGACCAAGTTGAGCACACTTATATGAATGATTGCCTTATTACCTTTCAATTAAAGAAAATTCCATTAAAATAAAAAAGTCTATATTTCTCCCATATAAGCATTGCCTTTAATCAATCTTAATTATTGTTATACATAAGTTGCTGTACTTATACTCCATCACGTTTCAAATATATTTTGATCATATCAATTATTGAAACTATCAATTTTCTATTAAATTAAATAAAAAGCAATGAAGAAAAATAGAAAATCCAATATTTTGAACAATATTTTACGCTGAATTTGCAGGATATATTTCTAATTATGATTTCTCCCTGTAGACATCCCCTTCTTATTTTATCAAAAATAAAAAAGATAACCCCCTTCTTACGTTTTTCTGCCTTTTTCACACAAAATATCTGAAGCATGTACATTGCCAATTCTTATTGGAATAATTAATTAACCAAATCATTCTTGTACCCTACAACTACCTACAGAATCCCACAAGGCGAATCCCAAAACTAAAATCTTCCAAACAAAAAGGAAATCATTAGTTTTGCCCTTTACCAAACAAGGCATTATGCCTACACAATTAGAATAAACAAAAAAGAACTAATCATGCATGATCACAATATAATAAGATAATGGTTAAATTATTTTTTTTGTCTTTTATTTTTTAACAGTTCAATTTGGTTTTCTGTTTTTTCTTTTAAATTTGATTTTTTAATTTTTAAAATTGATTCAATTGAGTTCTCTAATTTTTTTAAGTTCAATTTGATCCTCTCTAATATTTTTTAGTTCAATTTGATCCTCTAATTTTTAAAATCAATTCAAATTGATTTTATCCTCTAAATTAATTTAAGTGTTAACATCATCTAAATTTGATCTATTCTATCTAAATATTTCTTTTATAACGACTTAAAATTGTTATTAAATAATTTTAACTACAAAATTTGATTTAATTAAATCAATTTTTAAAATTAGAGAACCAAATTAAATAAAAAAATTAAAAGATCAAAGCGAATATAAAAATTAAATTAAAGTACTAACAAACTAATTTAATAACATAATCTAACACCAAAATATTAATTAATACTAATTCTTAGCTTTATAAAATTATATCAGAAACTACAATAAAATCCTTCTAATACTTTCCATCATATCCTCTTTCTCCATAACAATACAATTAATTACACAAATTAACATAGGACAAAATTATCTACTACTACTTCCATTACGAAAATGCTCTCACTCTATTGCTCTCTAGCACTCTACTAAGCTGCACAAAAACTTAGTCACGAGGGTAGTTTCGGAGTTCAAAACAGAATACGACAAAAAAAACTTCATTATAATTACTAAACAGTCCCGGTATTTTTCACGAAATGACAAATACCCCCCTTAACTCGGCCACGTCAAGAACTCGTCCGGGTCAAACTCGCCGAACTCTTCCTTCCCGAACCGCTGACTCAGCACCCCTAAGTTAACGTCCGTCAAACTAAACGGCGCGTCGATGTCAAACCCGAAAGCGTCGACCTCGCCGAAACGGAAACCGTCAAGCGGCGTCGAGTCTCCGTCAAAGTAAGTGAGAACGGAAGTGGGAGATGAAAAACCTTCGCCGGAGAAAGTCGTCTCCGGCGGCGCGGTATCATGTTCCGTTTTTCCTGCGGCGGAGAGGGGGAAGTTAGTGACGGCGTTGAGGCCCTTGAGCTTCACGGCGGCCTCGTCATACACGGCGGCGGCTTCCTCCGCTGTGTCGAAGGTTCCGAGCCAGACCCGTTTTCTCTGAATCGGGTCACGGATTTCTGCAGTCCACCGTCCCCACGGCCGCTGCCGGACGCCTCGGAATTTGCTCCGGCGGCGAGGGACGGCGGGTCGTTCCTTGGGTAGGGTTAAACGGGTCGGCTCAATTGAAGAAGACGAAGAAGGTGTTGGTATTGGTGTTGGAGATGGGGCTTCTGAGAAAGAGGGAAGGTTTATGGTGATGTGGGTGATTTGTCTTTTCACCTTTTTGTGTTTCGGTGGGTTTTTTGGGTCCTTGTCGTCGCCAGAGGAGTCAGAATCGGTGGCGTCGTGGTCGGTGAGAATGACCCGGAGGAGCTTGTTGTGCGGTGGTTTGATTTTTGCAGCGGTTTTGCATGATGGGTCGCCGTCAAAATTTGAGCTTGAGGCTTGTGGGTTAAAGGGGTGGTGGAGCTTCATGGGTGGTTGAACGTTCATGAAAGGTTGGTGTGCGTTACTCATTTTAGTGAAGAAAAGAGTGAGGAAATGGAAAAGGGTGGTAGTGGTAGTTTTAATTGCATGAAGCAAGTAAGAAATAGAGAGTGGTGGTGATGAAGGAAAATAAGTTGATGGAAGTAATTTGCTAGGTGTGGAAGATGGGAGGATTTAGGGTGGTTATTCCAAGGGGTAAGGAAGAGAGAGAGAGAGAGAGAGAGAGATGTTATTGTTATAGTGAGTGAGGTTGGCGGGAAAGAGGAGAGAGAGTGGAGGGAAGAAAGCAAGGAGAGAGAGGTAGGATTAAAGGGTATTTATGGTGAACCACGGGGTGTGTCCCCATTGGAGGATCAAGGAAATATTTTTCTCGTGAAAGGTGGGGATTTGGGTAACGAATTGAAGGAGAGAGAGAGAAAAGAGTGAAGACTGAAGAGTAGAGGGAAATTGGAGGGAGTGTGAGTGAGTGGGGAGGGTCATGACTCATGACTCACTATAGTGTGTGCTTGTGTGTACATGTTGCTGTCGGCAACACAGAAAAAAAATCCTCAGCCTCTCTTAACATCTTCTCCTAACTATAATGATAATTTTAATTTTAATTTTTTGACACTTTTTTTTTTCATCTTGTGTTAACTCCTTCAAATTTGGGACCAAATTATCATTCAAAACGTGCCTAATAGTTCATTTCGTAAAACGAACCTTCTTATTTTGTGTGTGTAAATAGTAGTCTCTATTAGACTATTAGCAATTGAAATTTGATTTACGATAATGAGGGGGTACATTACAAGAGACTGAGAAAGTGAACAAAGTCAGGTCCAAAGAAAAAACGATGCCATCTTTCCACGTTGGTGAATCTCAGACCACGCAATTGACGGGGTTCCATGTTTGTGGAATTTTTCTAATAGGAGATTAGAAGAACAATGGCTGCTACAATACAAGGACGTGAAGCAATGACCTAGAAACTAGAAAATTGACGTGACTTTTTATAGTTTGTTTTTAAAGCGGTCGCATCCCATGAATTAAAAAAAAAAAATCAATGAAAGGTTGGTGTGCTTTACTCATTTCTTGATTTTGCCGGTTTGTACGTATCTTTGAAATATATATATTTACATATTTTTCAAAAAAAAAAAATCAATGAAAGAAGATAAAAAGAAAAGGTACAAGTGAGAGACTAGGGCAAAGTATACCGTTGTTGAGCATTGGGCTTATCCAACCCATGATTATCTTGCAGATGCCAGTAATATCTTTTCAGTACAATTTTTTGCAGAGTTTGTCTATTCGCTGTAAGACACTGCTGGGATGGGATACCTTAATTAACAGTACCTGAGTGAGTTGGAATATAAATCACACACAAGATTACAATGTCAAGATTTTTTTTGCTTCTAATGTGTAATGTTGCTTTTGAGTGATTAGAAGGCAAATATAGTCACGTAATTTAAAGAGACAAAGTGTAAGACTACACATGCAACTTTGATGCTGTGTGTTGCAAGTATTATAGAGGACTTGAACCTAAAGCCTTAGATTTGCTTGAATCACTAGCACTGGAAGGATATGAATTTATGAACTAATAACAAGGGAAATTTTCATATGGGTAGATGTCATAAAGAGATAGTAATAAATTTGACAAGAGACATTCACAAAAAAAGAAAGAGAAATTGGGATTTCTTTATTGCCTTTCTTATCATCATGTGAGGAAAGAGGCAAAAGAACAATAGCTAAGAATGAATTAAACAATTGAAAGGAAACGTTAACATCATAAGAAGGGTCTGAGTATTTTAGGGAGGAAATTGCTTAAAAAGTTTTGGTTAGGTTACGTTTTGGCTCGAGGAGGACGCAAAGACACGTAAGCATGCTAGCCAGTCAAGCATGTGTAATATTATCTACGTTGTGGCAACAATTTGCATTCGCTGATGAATGACCTTGACCCCTCTATTTGTTTGTTGCTCGTTAATTAAGTGATGACTCTTCTAATTAGCCTTTTTTTGCCAACTTTTCTCGGCCACTGTTATTATATTATTATTAACCATTGACTTCAATTCAAGCAACTTGTGATGAATTTTCCTCAAAAGGGTCTCTTACATGCTGCATGGCAAGTGGTTTCCAGCAGGCATGTTTCTGTACTAAACATTAAATTCTGAAGTCAAACCCAATAATATCGTACAACAGTGTGTAAGGGTCTTTTCATCTCATTTGCATGATTTTGGAAATAAAATGGCTTTATTTTCCTTTGTAAGGAGTCCTTTCAATTTACTTGCCTATTCCTTCCATTTTCAAGTGTGCAGCACGCATAAAACAGGTCCAGTATCGAGAATCACGATAGTAAACTTTCACTCTCCCGAAGGACTATTTTTGTTCCTCAAATTTATGACTAACTTTTGGCAGATAATGTTGAAACGCTTGATGGATTAGTGGGTACTAAAAAAATCTTAATCGTTCTTTCGAGAAACAAATAGTGTATAAAAGATAAAATTGACATAATTTCAACCCCTGGAATGGCCGAAAGTACAACTCTGAATTTTGTTACCATTCACTACTTGATATCGATGACGGGTACCATTGTGCGTCTTCACATGTCACCAAAACAATTGCCTAAACCCACACCAATTTGAGAATCATCGATAGCAAGAGGCCAAGCTTCTTTTAAGCACAATTGACAAGGTTTCAGGCCCCTTTGGTGTTTGGACAATGAACTCAAGGTGTGACCAATAACACAAAAAAAGTCTATTATTATTATGGCTATTTGATGATTTTATAATCCCACTAGAGATTTTTTGTCCCAAGCCAAAAAAAGATGAAGTTCCACGACAATAGGCAGCTACTACCTGTTCCTAACTATAATTTCATTACCATCATTTGGAATAGCAAGTCAACAAGCAGAAAATTTGTGACATTATACTACAATTTCTTCCATGATCGATGTCTTGCAAATAAATATTCACAAGTGATCATCAATTCCCTTACCATGGTTGATTTCCACTGACAAAAAAAGACAAAACATTCATTAAAAGTATATTTTGTTTCTTCATAAATCATGATTGCGCAGCTATATTGAGCAGCTAAAGGAGGAGCATGATTATCCCATGGCATACTTCTGTGTCCAGCTACGAGCAGTGGCTTCATACTTAGCCTTGTCAGCCTTGTACATGTGGGCAATTTCAGGCACAAGCGGGTCATCAGGGTTGGGATCCGTCAACAATGAGCAAATGGACAAAAGGACCTAAAGTAGTGGATGTTAGTTTTTCCAAGTTTCAAAACACCCCCATGTCACATAAGGTTGACGTCATCATTCCATAAGCAGGTCCATTAAAATTTATATGAATCATGATTATCTCATCAAGGTGGCTTTAAATTTATATCGTCAACACAAAGAATAGATGTCTATTTGTTTTTTAGGCTAATTCTATACTAAATAGATTGGTACCATGAAACAAATTTCTAAAAGTTGAGTAATGTTATTCCCACTTCATATTCTTGCAACATTTTTTCTCTATCTCCATCAAATCACTCAACTTATTCCACACTTCTCTCTCCTTATTGTAGAAAGTGACACAGGAATGTTAAGTGGGAATAACATAACTCTTTCTAACATGGTTTATAGTTTTCTCAATAAGCTTCTAAAACCTAAACAGTAAACAAATCTTTAGTTAATTTTTTATACTAGACTCTCAGAGACATTAAAAACATTAATGAGACAACAGTTCCACACAATCTGTATCAATAGAAACTAAACAAGGACACAACACATGCATAGACAATTTTACGCATGAAAATAAGCCACATTCCTTGATTTGAGTATAAACTCCAATTTCCGGACATTTAGCAAGGTTTGCATTTCTGAACTTAGTAGGCACAGGCATTTACATGCCAGAAATACATATTTGTCCAATTCTTAAAAGTGGAATGACAAATCTTTCTAAAAGAACATGGTACCACAGAAATTACAGTTAGATATGAAACTTTATGCAAAATCATTAAATATCACGAAACACAGGATAAGTAATTCAAACCTTAGAAATGGTTAGTGCTGGGCTCCATTGTTCTTTTAGAATGTCAAGGCATATACTTCCATTACTGTTGATGTTTGGGTGGAATACCTTAGTCCTAAATGCAACCTGCAGTACTCAAAGATGCTAAATTCAGCATTTCTAAACTATTACTCTTGACAGATGTTCAAGATATTAACAAACTTGACTACCAGCCAGTATCTTGAACAAAATAAACTAGGTAATTCTACTGTACTTGGATGCATAAATTTATCAAATAACCACATCAAGAAGAATTAAAATAATGCATATAAAAAAAATGAAGCAGACATAACAGGAAAATTCATTTGACATCTCAACGTTTTAAGCAATCAAGTGATGGCTGTCATGGACAACATCCGAATAATTTAATTTTGCTATTAGCAATACTTTCCAACACCATTCTTCACCAAATCTGAAAGAAGAAAAAGGGACAGCCAATAACGAAAGACCTATAAACCATTTCAGAACAGAACTATAATCCTGGTAGTCTGGCACCACAGTATCTCTGCAAAAATAATCCTTACTGATAATGATCAATTTCCTTATAAATGCAAAAGGGATAGGAGGCACTAGTGTTCACAAAAGGAGCAGTTATGAGTATCAACCACTATACACAAGTGTCACCAATTGCCATCACCTTGACGACCAGAGCATTTGAACCACTGAGGCAAGGCATGTTTTTGGCTTTGCACCTCAGATAACCTGAGGCACCACCACCTAAGGCAAATTTCCTTCCTCCCTCCCCAGCCCAACAAAATAACAAGAATAAATAATATACGTCCTGGCAGTGTAAAGGCTTTGTACACTGTTACCCAATCACAAATCACAATATATGATAAATTTGTTGACTTTTAAAACTACCTTCAAAGCCATACCAAGGTATGATTTCTAATTAGTTGACACTTGACAGTGTAAAAACTTTGACATTGACAAATGACAATGTATCAAATAATATTATAACAAGCAGAAGAAATAGAAAATACTCTCCTAAAATTCCAAGAGATTCCATTCCTCTCCTAGTTTTGACACTTTTAGGAACCAGGGATGACAAACAACCCCCTTTGACAACAGTCAGAAACCAGAATCATTAACCCTATTATGTTTTCGAGACACTCCCACAGCCAGACAAGCAAGCCACAAGGCAAAATCAGTTCCTTACTTTCATGTAAAAACTATTTTAAAATGATCATAATTTTTCAATTTTCACCATCTCAATATTGTTGAATCTAGACTGCACTCCAATCTTTAAAAACCATTTAATCTTCATTGATTTTTATAAATTCCTACTTCATTGAAAATTGAACCACTATCACAATGAAGGATACCAGCATTTGCAGCAATAATGGAAAAGCTGACCCTGACAAGCTGCTGAACTTGAAAAACTGGGTAGACCAGTATAACAAGGAATCCACAATACAGTCTGAAACCTATCATGGGCACTCAATAAACTGTTTTGGAAAGTGAAAGCCAGTCAACCTGGCAATAGTGCAGGCAGTGTCTGCTAAAGTTATCAAGAATTTAGCTTGATCTTGCAGTACCATTGAAGAAGACAGGAGGAGTCATACCACCAAACTACCATTTGGTTTGCAGTCTTACTGCACAATCTCATAACACAAAATACATTTTCCATAATAGAGAACGATAAATAAAGATGCAACCTCAAAACAGTACAAGCTTAACATGAGACAGTGCAAACTTATTTCTATGCAATATCAATATACATTGAACAAGTCTCAACATAGTTACAACATTAGAAGAACAGATAATACAAGAAATTGATGTAAGTAACAAAGTAGGATAGATCATTGCCTTTGGTGGTTTGAATGGATAGTCAGGAGGAAAATGAATTGAAACTAGGAATACTCCGCCTGTATATGGGCTATCAGGAGGTCCCATGATTGTTGCCTGCCAGTGAAACATATCCTCTGCCACGGGACCTGATATAGACAACATCAACTTCCAAAAGTTAACACAAGAAAAACACATCACAAAATCTATCTTCATAAATCAACAATTTCAAAATTAGGAAACCCTGAAGGCTTGAGTAAACTATTAAACAAGGTTTTAAAATATGGTCCCTGACCGTGATTTCGAGTCACGGCCGCAGTTGTCTGCAATTTTCTGCAAAATCAAGAACCACAATGCGACCACAATATAAAATCTTGCTTCTTCTAACCATCCCTAAGATCTTTGGATAACAATTATAACTACATCTTGCTAATATGATAAAAACAGAGACACAATAACGATACAATACAATAACAATGGATTAGGTATTGTTCTGTTGAATCATCAGTTCAATTACATGGTTATATAAGGTGAAGGGGCAAAAAAACAGCATCAGAATACGAATTATTAGAAACAGAAACGATTTTAAGATTTTGCAAACAAGGTCATGCATACACTGAAAATAACATAAAGGGTTGAATAATTGAAACTAGTAGCGTAGCGTTTAATTTTAGGGTTCTGACCTGCGCTGCAGGATGTAGGAGGGTCCTTCTGCAAATCCTTGAGCTCCTTGACGATGCGTTTCGATGCCATAACTCAAAAACTTGGAAACAGAGAGACAAAAAATAATTGATGAAGAAGAAGAGAGCAGAGATAGGGTTGAAATTGAAAGGGGGGTTGACTTACTGAAGAAGAACTGAAAGATAAAAACTTTGGATTCCAGAAGGTTCCGTTTAGCGGCGTAGGATCAAGTTAGGTGCAGAGAATAAAAAATGAAAAAAAAAATTACACATACTTGAATAATTGAAAATATTTTTTGTAATGTGTGTATTATTTACTGTTTTATTAAATAATTAATAAGTTTAATTCTGGAATACTTTTATTTTTTTTATTTAAGATATTGTATTGTAAATTGAAAAAAGGTTTGATATGAAAAATACTTTAACTTTAAAATAAGAGTATTTTCTATTAATAAGGTTTTTTTTTTAATTTCAAACAAGCTATCAATTTTTTTATTTATTTCAAACAACTTAAAAAAATTTACACTTTTTGGACAGGAATTTTTTTACTTATTTTCTATTCATTTCATTTTTTTTTCCTAAAAATCATAGGTAAAACATTTTAATTATTAATATTTTTTTCTGAAATTTAGTGCATATTTAGAATTTCGTTAAAATAATCACGTACGATAAAGATGTTAAAACTATGTGTATGATGAGTTTCACATTGGATTATCCAAAATCACATTAAAATAATAATTAACTTAATTTTAAGTAAAATTTCACATGCTTGATTTTTATGCGGAGGAATTAATTTTCATATTATGAGTTGAAATAAATTTAAGTTATTAAGATTAAAAAAGTTATTTAGGTATAAAACGGTTTTTAAAAAAAAGAAAAAAAATAATTCATGTTTGTTTTGTTTACAAATACAAAATTCATTTCTGAAAGAAAAACAATTTTATGAGATGTTGTTTGTGGATATCCGATTTTATCCGAGAATAATTTGAAAAAAAAAAGATAAAAATAAAATCTTTGAAGATTGAAAAAAACGGGATAAATTTGAAAAAAAATAGAAAAATCTTGATGATTTGGACTTGGAGAAGATAGGAAACTCGAGAATAATCTAAAAAAAGATAAAAATAGAATCTTCAAAGATTTGGAAGAAAAAAAACAGAAAATCAGAGAAAATTGAGAAGATACACAGAAGAGAAAATACGAAATTCTTTGTTTTGGATAGGTTTTAAAAAATGATCAGCAATCATGATTTGGGTCGCAATATCAAAGTTTTTTTTTTTTAACTATTTACGACCGGGTTTTGAATGCCTAATAATTATTAACTAAAAGCTTGTCTTCATATAATCAAAGATTTCTATAAATTTGTTTTTGAGTAGAAACTTAAAGTTTGAAATGAGCATCGATGAAAAACCTACAATTCAGTAGGTTATGAATAAAAGCATTACATAAAGACAAAACATATTGCAAATGTCCATTGTCCAACCCACCTATAGATAAGGCCTTGCTTGTAAAAGGAGGTATTGTTATAATATGAAGGCAAGCTTTTAGTTAATACCTTCTTTCACAACCTTGCATTCATTAATTTTTTCACGGATGATGGGAAAATAAACTCCAATGGTCGCTCTGATTTTTTGGGCATGCCGCGGTTTAAAGTTCGAGAGGCAGTATCAGAAGCACTACAGAAGAAGGTATTCTTGGTGGCAGTATCAATTGTGTGATGTATTTATTGAAGTTGTTATGCCTTTTGTCACGGAAGAATTATGGCAGCGCCTTCCTTCACCCAGGGAATGTAAGAGAGCAGAATCTATCATGATATCATGTGATTATCCATCAACTATAGAGGTTAGTTTTTTGTCTGCTGAAAGTGTCAAACATGACTCAGTTTAAGATACCTCCTATGTTTTTATGATGTGTGTTGTATTTAAATATGCTTTGGCTATTCAACAAAAAACTACAATCCTATTATCCGGAGATTATGCGGTATGCAAAAGTAGGGGAGAAGAATATTGTATACAGTCTTATTCTTATATATGTAAAGAGACTGGTTCCAGATTCGAATCCATGACCAACAAATCACCAAGGTACAACTTTACTGCTGATTCACCCTCGCTTTGGCTATTCAATAATGGGATTTTTGTTTTTTTGAACATCAGGGCTGGAATAATGAAAGGGTGGAGAATGAGATGGACATTATTGAGTCTACTAAGTCATCAAGGTACAATTTTACTGCTGATTTACCCTTGCTTTGGCTATTCAATAATGGGATTTTTGTTTTTTTGAACATCAGGGCTGGAATAATGAAAGGGTAGAGAATGAGATGGACATTATTGAGTCTACTGTTAAGTCTCTCAGGTCATTGGCAAAGGAAAGACGTGACACGTATGCGAAAGTAACATTTGTTTTTGTACAAGTCTCAGGTTTGCCGCTGTGTTTTCCTAATATCAGGAACCTCTCTTATTTGGGGGATAAATGAGAAAACTTTCTAGTATAATAAGGATTTGCATAAAAGAGCATAAGAAATCACCCTAAAGTAGCCAAAACAGCAAATCAAACGGAACATGATACATTTAGGGAGACTATGACATGCGTGTGGTACTTTGTTTATTTGTTTCTGTCAAATATTAAAATTTCTCGACTAATTAGATGGTTATTCAATCTAACATGCTGATCTGATTCTAAAAATGATGCTTATGTTGCTAGCGAACCGGCTTTTGTTCTCTGCCGAACACCGTGGTTACAGAGATTATTAACAGCCACCAAGTAGAGATTGTAACACTAGCTAATCTATCCTCTTTGACAGTAAGTTTCACAGTTGCTTTATTGTGTTCTCTTTTCATGTATCCCTTGTATTTTTGTTCGGTTATTTTTGTCATTAATCATATAATACCTTTTCAATTCGCTTTATTGCCATGTTTTTTACTTTTAATGATATGATTATGTAATTCACAGGTAATCACTGAAAATGATGCTGTTCCATTGGGATATGCTGACACTGTCGTAAATGAAAAGCCTTTCTGTTTATCTAGAGCTTCAAAGAACTAATTCTGCAGAAGCATAAAAGGGTTAGATCAAGAAGTTTGGTCAAATTAGTAATTCAATCTTCTTTTCTTTGTTAATTTTGTCTACGCTCCGACTATATAAGTGGTTGAAACATTGATAACAAGGTCTTTAATTAGACCATATATACATGTCCACAATGAAGAAGCCAGAATTTTATCTAGAATTAAAAATCCCAAAGATGTTTATGTCTCTAATGGCTTGTTAATAAACTTGGCTATTTGCAGAAACTCTCATCCCTATGAATAAATTACTCGTCCTCCTCCGATGAAGGATGCTTGCTTAAGCAAAACTTGTTTGTAATTGCTTTCTTCAGTTTGTTGAAGGCCTGCAGCAAAATTGTACACATCAACAATTAGGAAAGTCGTTAGTATATTAGTTAGTTTGCTTCTATTTATTTTTTGTGTCGTCTCCAAAATCTACGTAAAAGATTACATAAGCATAATATGTATACATAATACATCTACATTTATATGTTACATTACATCAAAACAGAGTTGATTCCTCAAACCAACATCATTTAGGCATGGAAAGTGCATGGTTATTTTCTAATATTTCCAAAGGAGAACTTATGTTTATTTATTTCATTATATTTGCATTACTGCAAACCAATGGGATATATAAAACAAATTCATATTTTTTTTCAAGACATTTACTCACAAATATCGGGTCTGTTACAGTATTTTTTAAGAATAACTTTTTTTTAAAATTTTTGAAAAAAAATATTTTTGTTTTTATATTTTCTTGTGTTTGTTTTAGTTTTTTGAAACAACCAAAAGCTGGAAACAATAATAAAAAAACCTAGCCTTATTCAGTATTTCCAACATACAAACTTTTGAAAAGAGACAATGATGTCAAGATAATTAATTTTACCTGGCAGCAAACAGCTTTACATCACATTCAGGCTTTCTTCCAAAATCCACATCCTCCCTCTTGATTTGATGACAAGATGCTACAAAGGGAACATTATTCATCTGCAATTTCCCAATCTGAAAACCAATGTGTCCACCCACATACAAATCAAACACCATCTCATAGGCTTTGATGTCTGATATCAAGTCTTCCGCAGCATACTTGTCAACATCAGCATTTTCCAATGTCATGGTCATGTCCAATTTGGTGACATTCAAGGGTTTTTGATAAAATCCAACGAGTTTTTTCTTCCCCAATAGCACATTCTCACAAGTGACATCAACATCAAGAGGCCCATATAAAAGCTTAAGCTTATCATTCTTGTTAGAAAATATTAATCCTAAGCCTATAACCGCATTCATCTTTTGTGACCCCTCATCAACTTGCAACTTTGTTATGTTGAAGGCTCTCACGTTGACTTTTGGCATCCCTGACTTGAGAAAAGCCAAGTAGGTGATGCCAAGAAAGAGAATGGCTATGATTAAGACGAACATGATAAGGCATGACCATGCACAACATGCAAAGCAACATGGGTGGTAACGTCCCTTGTCAAGGTGGTCCATGGAGGAATGGAGCTCGTGTGGCGGCGGGAGGACACGTCGAAGGCTGCCACTTGGATTTTTCGCCAACCCCGTCTTGCTCTTTCCCTCCTCCATTTCACCGCCACACCTGTGTCCAATGAACGTTACTTAGTTTAAGATGATTAGCATAGAAGATTGGTTATTTGTATGAGGGCTTTTTTTAACTTCAAAGATTGTGTCACCACAAATGCACTAAGCTATATATGGTAAATCAAGGTTGGCTGATAAACATATGGAGGCCAGAGAGGTTCTTAGATGGGCATGCAGTTTCGCCTAGCTATAGTTTTGACATGTATAGTTAAAATTCTTAGTTAGTTAGTTAAGATACTCATATAATGTAATGTAGATATTTAACAAATTAGGAGAGAGAAAGAAATATTATTAGAAGAATGCAATCGAGTAATCGATAGTATGTTAGAAAGCAAAATGCTACGTGAACAACCTTTAAATAGGTAATCAATGTTTATTGTTCTAACATTAATTATATATATATATATATATATATATATATATATATATATATATATATATAAATTGAAGGTTGCGTCAAAAGGAGTTGTTTTTTTTTTCCTGTCTTAAATGAATGATAAATTATTGTTGTTTAAAATATATTAATGTTTTACGCATAAGCGTAATATTGCACAAGTGTCTATGCTGGTGGTGGTTCTAGTTCTTTTCAAGAGGAAGTAGGAATGGTAGTGGAATTTATGTGCCTAACTGAAAGACCCTTGACTTTTGCAATCATGAGCCGATCAGTGCTTAACATAAAAATTATTGATCAAAAAATTGGCATTTCACAAAATTGTGACATCATAACCTTTTTTCTCACAAAATTGGCATTAGATATAAAATTTTTTCTTAGCAAATGAGGGAGAAACTATATTTGGTGATGCACAAAGTTTGCAGTGAGAGGAGTAAGAGTACAAGCATTCCTCACATTATTGAAAGATATAAAAATCGACTATCTTGTAAAAGCTCATCAATTATGGGTGCCAGGATTAGTTTCTTTAACTTATTTTCTCAAGTCTGACTTGATCTAGAAGAGACTTATGCATTTGAAATGGCCACCTTAATTAATTCCTGTACCATGTTTCTCAATGATTGACTAAACCCCATTTCTAAAGTAAGTGACTAATAAGATCCAATTGCATTATTGCTGCTGAACTGATGGTTCTGATTGGCAACCCTTTTGATATGAACTTTGTTCTATCCTTTTGGGAGTTTATTGTATCCATCAGAACTCATGTTTCTCTTGCTAACATCATCTGTGCTGTGACAATGGTGGGATGAGAGTAATTTCATTATTATATCTTTCATTAAATAAAGCAACATGCAAGCAACTGAAATATTAAGTGACATTGAATGTCTTCCATGATGACTGTAGCAGCTCCAGTTCCCCCAGAGGGAGGGAAATAGAGAAACCTGTTTAGAAGGGAAGAAAACTAAAGAGAAGCCACGAAAAGCTAAACTGAATATATTGTTTTGAAAGCAATTATTGATGTAACAAGAGACTGAAGACTGAACAGAGGTTGATTTTTTCTCTCAACATTACCTAGCCATGGCATGATAAGGTGATCTAATAAACATATCCAATGGTGTTAAAACAGCATAACAACAATTACAAGGGGCCAAATGTGCTTGAATCAAGATCATTAATTGAATCAGGATGTTAATACATAAGAATTTAAGAAAAGCAACCTAACTACAGGAGAAAATAACTCAAGGAACATCTGTGAGAAATATTGAACAGTTGGACAGAAAGGTTGACCAAGCATGCACTCTTATATACCCTTTTATTGTCACTTCCTGGTTAAGCGAAAGGCGCTGTTAATCTATAGAATTTGAACATTTGATTCCTTAGATTTATTTTCTTCAGAAGATGGTCGGTTCTCTGAGTCAGATTGCCGGATCTCTTCGATCATTCTCACTACTTCATCCATGCTAGGTCTCATATCTGGCATCTTTGCCACACAGGCCATGGCAATTTGCAACATTTGAACCATTTCTTCTTCAATGTTTTGGTACCTCATTAGCTCCACATCAAAAACTTCGGCCGTCCACTCTTCCCTAACAACAGACTGAACCCACCTAGGGAGATCAACCATATCATCACGTCCTGGAGATTGGAGAGGAGCCTTCCCGGTAAGCATCTCAAGAAGGAGAACACCAAAGCTGTACACATCGGATTTATGAGAGTGTTTACGGGTTTCAATCACCTCAGGAGCACGATAACCTGCAGCTCTAGAAGGGGTAGCAGGAACATTCATAAGGGGGGCAAGGCCAAAATCAGAAATGCAGCCATCATTATCTTGGTTGAGGAGGACATTTGAGGACTTAATATTTCCATGTGTAAATTTGGGACCACCAACAGAATGAATGTGGGCAAGTCCTTTGGCTGTTCCAAGGGATATTTTTATTCGAGAGTCCCAGTCTAATGGAGTTCTTCCACCTGTCCTACCACCTGCCATCAAATTGAAATCCAGTTTAAGGTAAAGTGAAGCATATTAGATGGTTTTAGTAGATACTATAACAAGAACAATTACAAATGTAGATGGAAAATAAAATAGTCCAAAAGGACTTCAAACATCCAAATGTCTCTAAGGAAATAAAACAAGCCCACATAAGGGATAAAAGAAAACAAATTTAATTTTAGAATTTTGAATATTTAACAGAAAATCAGAAACTAAGGAAAAGAAATGCATACCATGCAAGAGTGTGTGTAGGTTGCCACCTGGGACATAGTCATATACCAAAAGCTTTTCATCTTTTGAATAATAATAAGCACGAAGTGGCACAACATTTGTGTGCTGTCCAACTCTTCCCATAATCTCCATCTGCTGTTCAAAGTCCTTCTTGCCTACAACAACTTCTTTCAATCTTTTCACCACAACAGTCATTGCCTCCTCCAGTATGGCCTTATATGCAGTACCATAACTACCCTTCCCAAGAACTTCAGCCGAAGCTCGCAGTAAATCCTCAAGATCAAAATTATAAGAACTTCCCTCAAAGAAAACCAACTTGTTCTTCTCAGGTTCTTGAACCCCACTTCCAAACTCTTCTTTTGGTTTCTCACCCCTACCACCACTAGGACCCTTCCCTTTAATTACATTGGAGCCTCTGTCATCTTCCTTCTTTAAACAGCAAATAACAAAAACAAGAGCAACAAAGAATAGCACCACAGCTCCTCCAACAGCAATAGCAATGATAGCTATTTTACTCAACTTGTTTTTTGAGCTTTGTCTTCCAGGAGTTGATTGAGGTGGAGTCGAGGAAGGGGAAGGTGTAGGGGGAACCACAAAGCACGGCTTTAGAGGTGGTCCACATAAGAGAGAGTTTCCTTCAAAGGAAGAATTTGGAAAAATCTGAAGAGCTTTCGGAATTGAGCCATTCAACTGGTTGTAGCTTAAATTCAAAAGCTTGAGCAGAGTAACATTGAGATTAGGTATCTGTCCGGATAGGGAGTTGTTCTGGAGATTCAAACTAGTTAATTCTGACAACTTTTGAAATGTCTTTGGAATAACACCAGTGAAGGAGTTATATGACAAATCGAGTACAACGAGTTGGGGAGACAATGAGGAAGGTATATGACCAGAAAGGTTATTATGTTGGAGGTAGAGATACTGAAGAGAAGGAAGAGAACCAATGTCAGCAGGAAGATTTCCACTGAGTAGGTTGGAGCGAAGGCTAATAATTTTCACAGCACCAAGCTTGCCAAGTGTATTGGATGGGATGTTGCCAACTAGTCCAACTCCAGGGAGCCGGACTTTAACAACACGAGTTCTATTTTCATTGCAAGTGATGCCTACCCAAGATGTACAGACTGAGGTGGATGGATTCCACATAAGGTTTCGGCGGTGTGGGACGGCATTAGCAAAATCAAGAAGGCCTTGCTTATCAGAATTTAGATCAGCACTAGCCAGAGGAAAGAGAATAACTATGACAAAAAGAAAAGTTGCCACTGAAGTAGAATGGAACTTCATGGAGAGTTGTTTGCTGAAAGGAATAAGATATTGACAATTAAATTTGGAGTAAACTTTGTGGGCCTTCATACTTTCCTGCTTTATTACCATAATCATAAATTAAAGTTAGGATCCAGCAGAATGAAGAAGCAATATATAATAAACTCGGGTAGTAGAATTCTAATGACAACATTTCAGAAAATAACAATTGAAACAGAACCATTCACAATTAATAAAAAGGAAGCATCCTAACTGAGAAACATATAGTCAATTGCAAGCCCCAGGTAAACTTCTGCTGTCTCTTTTTGCTTACTTGTAAGATCTTCACCATTAAGAGAGAGACAGTAGGAGAATACACTTTCCATGAACAAAAGAACATGAAATATCTACTGAAGCTCTAGTTTTACAGTTATCAAGAAACATACTACACCAGCATACCATTAAATATAGATTAAAAGGAAACTTATTTTTCAAGAGTTTATCACATTGAATCTTTATGCATCTTCTCTAAACAGTTAAATCCCGTAAAATAGAAGAAGCATACTTCACTTTAGCTACATTTTTATAAAGTTACAACAGAACAAAAGCAACTTAAGCTCAGCAACTTGGATGTTATTTACAACAGTCACAATCCAAAAAAAAGGAAATAAAAAAGTTCTATTAAGAGGAACAAAAATACTTGCATCATTTGGATCTTTTTCAATCAGCGGAGAGGAAAACATATCAAATGACAACTATTCCAAAAAATGTACTCAATACAGTCAAAATAGTCACTATAAGCATGTCCATTCCTAAATTATAAAGCAAATACAAAGAACAATCAGCAGTGAAGACAATTTGTTAAGAAAGCTTTGGCAAGAAAGGACATGACAATGTTTTTTTTTATCAGAATAATCAATCCCTCCTAATTTTGCAGACATAAGATCATGCTAGACAACATAAAGAGAGATTAAGTTAGAAAGAGAATGAAATTTTTCTGCTGCTACAAGAATATGATTCATGTGCAACAAAAAGAATTTCCAAGATGTTGGCAGAATAGAAAAGTCAGGAGGGAGAAGCCAAGGAGAGGACAAGATTCACTGTAAAATTAAGTCTTGGACTCTTAGGAGTAGGCTTTTTTTAGCTTTATGGTAACTTCATGAACTGTTTGATAACTGGAACTTATTCTCTGAAACACATAATTTTCTAGCCAACCACGAACCAACACAAGCTTCCCTCCCGTTTTCCCATTTTTTGGCTTCCCAAGAAGTAAGAGGAATGACTTGAATTTCTAAATTGAAAGAAATGACTGGACAAAGAACTCAATTTTTCTTCAAAAGCATACCCCCTCTTGACAGATTGTGAAGGAAATTACAAGATCAGAAACAGTCAAAGAAGTTCAACTACTAAATTTACAATAATGTGAAAAGTAAAAAAATTAAAATTAAAAAAAAAAAAACCCTCAATTACCTTCAGATCCTAAGCAAAAACCAAGTGTTCCAAACATAACAATTATCATCAAAAAGAAAACAAAACTGGTTTGGAAGCACATTCCAGACCCCCAATGTTGAGAAGCATTCACTAAGAAGAAAAACAAAAACTCAAAGAACCAAGATCTGCATGCTAAATTAGGAGTACCACTGGATATGCAAAGAGACAGAGAGAGAGTGTGAAAAGGACAAATTTTAAGTGAACAATCACCTGAGAAGAAGCATGGGAGAGGTTTAGAAGCATGTGTTAGTCTCAGAATTCACTAATTCAGAGAGATGAAACAGCAAAAGAAGTAGCATTTGCTGAAGCAGAAACTGAAGTTGATGGGGGTGCTTATGCTTCAGATTCTCAACTAGTTGTTACTAACACAATCTGGAAGTGGGTTTCATTGGGAAGAGCATGCAGAACACAAAGAGCCCATAAAGCAAGGGAATTTGGTTGAAATTGAGGAGCATTTTAAGCTAAGAGAGAAATAGAATGATAGCAGCAGCTACAAGGTACAGAAACAGAAGACAGAAGCTTCATAAAAAAATAAAAAAGCATTGAAGAAAGTGACTTAATTTTATTGTTTTTGCAGATAAATTAAATGAAGATAGAGAAACAAAAAAAATGAATAAAATTGACAGCACAACAAGGCAATGCAGAATGGAATGGACAGTAACCTCCTCAAACTCAACCTTCTCTTTCTTGACCTACCCAGAGAGAGAGAGAGAGAGGTTTTTGAGACTTTCTTCAATTTTTATATTGATATTTGTTTATCATTTTTGTAACTGAAAGTTTGAGAGTTGTTTGATTTGAGAGAGAGAGAGAGAGAGAGAGAGAGAGAACAATGCACACGTACTATGATTACCTGTGATGACGACTCCTTAAACGGCTAAGATGAAAATGTCTTCTATCAGTTCTATTATGTTTTTTATATCGCCAAAATTTTTAAATAAATTAATTAATAGAAAATGCAACATTAAAATTGAAAAGGCAAATTTATGGTTTTTGTGACTTTCTACTAATTTTCTTCTTTGTTATATTTTCTATCTAACCTTTTTCAAGGTATCCTTGATTGTGAGATGTCAAAAATTATTTAAGAGATTAATATTTTTTAATATATTTTTATATGTACAAATTTAAAAATCAAATTTTTGATCACATAATTAAAAGATATAATTTTTTATTGTTTATATTATATTATATTGATATTTTTCACCCTTTTTTAGTTATATTTATATGTTTGTAGATATTTTTATCTTCTTTTGATTATATCACATGGCTTATTATATTTCTTTTTTTTTATATTTCTATATTTATGACTCTTACACTCAAAAAAAGAAAAAGTCTACAACAATGATTTTCCCTTACGTAAAGACCACCTTAAATTAGTGTGAAAATTTAGGTCGGTATTTACGTTAGCTTGACAGATCAAGTATTATTTGTATTAATAAAATAATGAATTAATCCAATTTTATGTAGACTACTGGTTTGTAGGTATTTTCATTATTAATTTACAAAATGAAAATTTTAAAATGGTTTCTTTTGCTGGGTAAAATTTAAAATTTTAGGCAATTTATTTAATTAATTTATGTTAAAACTTCAAAAATTGATTATTACTTCAAATGTATAAATATGCTCTACACTAAGAAAACAGTGATTATAATAGCTTAATTATATATGAAATTTTAGAAGTGCAGATTTATTTAGAATTATATTAAGCTGAGTAAAATAATTTTTCTTTTTTTTTTATTTGTAGAATCAAAGATAATGAGATTTACAATATTTTGCATAGCGTATTCAATCAATTAAATTTCTTGTGACAAAATAATTGTTCTAAGTTTATTAATCTAATTTGTATATTTATTGGATTATTTGAGTTACTATATTAAGCTTCACTTATTTTTATAGTGACTTTAACTTATTTTTTATTACCTGACACCAAAATTATAAACACTGCATTTTCTTGATAAGAAAAAAGGTCAGTTTCGAAATAGCCAGTTTTGGAAATATGAAAAAGTTGTCAACTTTGCTTTCATTTTCATGTTCTTCTCTCTTCCTTTTCATCTTAACTACTATCAATTAATGACTCTTGGCTGGTAACTAGAGGCTGTGAATGCCTTTAGTAGATTCCTAGAAAAGAATTTATCACCAAATCACATGCATCAAGTGACCAACACATTTTATTGGGGCTTGCCTTTACTACTATCCCCCCTTACTGTGTCCCAAATTTATTTGTCTTGTTTGCTTAGTTGTGCTTTAGTGAATTATTCGGAATAATGTAATATTTCTTAATTAATTATTTTAATATCCATAAAAATTATTAAATAAAAATTTAAAATATTTATTGTCTTAAAATTTTTAATTTTTTTAAAAGTATTTAATTGTTTTTTTTGTCTATAAGACATGTATTTTTCATTGAAGATAATTTCGATTGAACCAAATAAAATATTATTATTATTATTATAATATTAATTCATTAAGTCCAGCATTATAAAAGAAAAAGAAAAGATCATTCTTTGTTACATTTTTTTTATTATAAATTTTTTCATACTTTTTTTATTTCTATGGATAAAAGAAGTTTCATATTTTTTTTTACAAATTATGTCAATCTTATGTGACTATAACTTGGACTAAAATTAATTGTCTTTCTTCTTGACATTTTTTTTTTTGGATTTTAACAAAATCCTT
>PYAF01001383.1:61398-83029 GCA_007407185.1 Glycine tomentella | reverse complement strand
GAAAAACATCAATTAAGTTTGGACCTAGAATAAACATTGGGTTTATTCATTAAGTTGTATGGGCTAAGGGATATAATGCATTGTAATACATGGAAGGTAATACTCGTTATTAAGAGGACTTATCGCCATGATTCATGCATTTTATTTCTTGTTATGTAAATTAAGGGACATGTTGACCAAGTGGGAGAATGTTGGTTTTAATTTTGAAATTACAAAATATTTGTAACCAACCTGATAGTGGTCAACAATAATTCAGGAAACTAACCACTACCCACATTCCCTATTTTTTTGCAACATTAACGTCTCTTCTTTTAGCACACCGTAACTGACCCTTTGATGGCAAGGGGTCTATAAATAAGTGTGTCTACAACCTTCTTGGGTCCCTAAACTCATTCTATATACATCAGCATATACACCATCTAGTGCTTTAGAATTAGAGTTTAGAAGACTCAAGAGAGATCTTCAGTGCAATCCAACGACTCAAAATTGTGAGCAATGGCGGGAGGTATTTATGATCTTAATTTTTCCGCACTTAATCTAATTGTTTATGTTGTTTATATATAAGCATGATTAAATTATTCAGTTTTTCTTACAATCTATTGATCAAAATACAAAAAGAGGTGAGATATAATTGAATAATGAATGTCTGTATGAAATGAGTGTAAAGAGAGAGAGAGAGAGAGAATGTGATATGCCTGGAAAAAATAGAAAGTGAGATTATCAAAAGGAAATGTAAAACAAAAGCATGTAAGAAAATCAAATTAAAGTTGAATATAATTTGTGAAAAATTATAAACACATTTAGAATTTGCTGTTATTTTGACAAATAAGATTCTTTGAAAGTAAAATTATCCCTAAAATAAGTAAATGTTATATAGTAGTATGTATTTAGTATTAATTATATCTAGTAAAATGCATCTTGATCTTAAATTTACTAAATTTTAAAGGTGAATAGATATTGTTCACTTTTAAGAGCTCCCTAGTGGAACATGTTTTCTTTCCCTATTCTGTAAATGGAGACAATAAATTGTAATTTACCAAATACATGAACTACTCCCTCTATCCCAAAGTCATCCTAGGTTGTAAAGCAATTGGACAAATTTCAAAGTAGCATGCGGGAATTTGTTCACATCCATATCTAGTACTCACACATCATGATGATGAATTTGAATTGTGTATATATAATGGCATCTGTTATCATCCTGATAAATTTGAATGGTAGTATAATCCATTCGCATGCGCATATGAATTATCTTCTTCTTAATAACTTACATTTACACTTGATGTTATAAAAAAATCGGCTCTAGTTTCTGAATTGAGAAATACTTAGCAATGAACTCTCAAACACACTATTAGTATGATTTTTTTTTATAAATGAACCCAAAAATTTATTTAAATTTACAAAATTTTGTCAATCTCATTTTATATTTAGTATTTTTTACTCATGATTTTGTAATTTTTAACAATTTTAGTCAATAATAAAGAATGTGTACCTCTCTAAACCTAGCTAGAACCCTTAAGTAAATTAACTGTATAATAGAACAGTACTATGCCACCTGAGGATTCTTTGGCCTCCATTACTATGGTTAACAATGAGAACATTAGAGGCATAATCCTTAAATTAATATAATATTACCAAATGATGAAGGATTAGTAGGATATTAGCAGTAAGGTAAGACTCTAAGTCCTATTAATATGTGTATATATAAAGGGTGAGGCTTAAAACAGTTATTTATTCTCATTTATTATACTAATTTATTATATTACTACTCTACCCTCTCATAAATTTATAGGTATGCACCTCGAACCTTTCATAAATAGCGGATGGCATTTGAAGACAACAAAGGTAAAATTACTACTATACCCTCGGACAGGTATAGAATGTATTATTAATATTCTTTTCTTAATTATTTCTTTTACCATATATACTTACTCGTTAGTGTATGTTCTTTGATCTCTCTTTCTAATCTTTACTTGCACAACAATATCGCTATATAATTATAGTTTTTTTAACCACGCTATATAATAATACTAAAGTATAGCGTTTGATAAATTATAATTAATAAAACTATTTTCGTTGTCTCGTGTCTGCTACTGCAATTTTATTCTTTAAATACTAATGTGACCACCTAAAATACAAAGTAATGCAACATTTTAAAAATTAAAAAGGAAAGAAGGACAGAATTTTAAGGTGAAGAAATGAATGCATGTATTATGTGAATATGTGATGTAGGATCGTTCACTCCCTATTTTATTGCATCCATATAAATATTATGCGCAATAACATTAATATCGTTCACAAGAAAGAAAAATGGTGTAAGATATTACAAATCATATATAATTAACAAAGGTTGGGCGCAAGTGGCAAGTCCCTACTATTCCATTTTTTCTTTGGCAAAGAAAAGCTTACACAGACAGAATATTCGATTGAGAAGAAATGGTTTCTGGGCATATTTTTAAATGATGATATAATATAAACTATTATTCTCATTTTATTTGTTGACGGAAATTAAAAGGCTATCTTAATCAATATTTTGGTTAAGACAAATGTAAATAACATATTTTTTAATACATTTTTTTATTAATTAGAATTTAATTTATAAAATTATAAATAAATTTATTTAAATGAATTTAAAAATAAAAAAATAATGTCTTAAAAGAGTATTTCAAATTACATTGCAAATGTTTTTCTTTAATTTATAAATATAATACCTTTTTAATTAGTAAGAATAAAATATTAAGAAGTATTTTAAAGATATCAATTAAGAAATTAAAGTAAACAAAAATTATAAAAATTGCTATTAATATCTTGATTTTAAAGTAATTTAATTTAGTTTTAATTAATATTAATTAATACTTTTAAAAAAATATTAGAGGAATCTTATATATTAGCTCATAGTACAGTTCTGTAGTAATATCTTGTATTGTAGGAGGGCCTCGGAAGAAAAGCAAAGGAATAGACAAGTGGTGATTACTAGAAGCAACGTGTATGGACGACAGTACTGCAACTTCACAGATTATAAATCATTATTGTAGCAGCAAGTTTTTGTTGTCCTGAAACTACAAAGAATCTTATTAGACTTTACAAATTAAAGTTGCAACTCCTATTTAACAATTCAATTTTCATTCCCTTTTTTTTTCCATATATCAACAGGAATCGAGCAAATGGATAACTTAAATATTTGCTATTATATACAAACAAAATATGTTATTATATAATTGTCATAGGATGGTATTATCATTTATTTAGATACATGTACATGATCTCAATAAATTCATCATGAGTTTAGTTGAGAGATTAATTAACCAAACTCAAATTAATGATTGACTCGATATAGATTCGATAAATAAAGTCACAGTTAATGTAAGTGACATACATGATTGATAATGCTGATCAACTAAAATTGTCCACTGAAAATAAAATATTTAGGTGATAATGATAACTAGTTAAACTTAAAAGCATATATGTATATGCTGGTTGTGGACGAGCATGTGAATAAAATATTATGTCAGTGCAATTTAATCGGTACAACTTGTTTTGCCTAATTTAATTTGTTAAAAGAGAGAGAGAAAAAAAAAAGTGTTGTATATCTCTCTCGTTCTGAAGTATTTATCTTTTGTTTGACCTTATTTTATAACTAAAGAAACTTTGCTTCGCTGAAATAATTGTATCTTTTTTATTATATTAAGATCGTCATCATCATAACTCACAAGACAGTTCTGTGCACTTGATGCTCTTGTTGCAGTTATTATTAGAAAAATACGTACGGGACTTGGTAACAAGACTAAAATTTTAAGCATAATGAAAAATTGATTATAATTAAAGATGTTGTCTGATATTTTATAATTACGGTATATCTAAATCTCTCAAATTCTCATTTCTATTTGAATATTTTTAAAAAGTTTTATGACGGATTTGAAATATGAAATAATTTTAACAGTTAAAAGTTAAAATTTCAGCGAAATTTGATTTTATAATATGCAAAATTATATTACCTTGGGTGAAATGTTATATTTTAGTAAATTTTAAGTAGAAAAGGTTTAATTGAAATAGTAAAATCGATCTAATATCTAATGACTTGACTAAAACATAAAAATTCGAGACCCCCCCCCCCCCCCCCCAAAAATTTCTTTTGAAGAAGATACATATATATGCATATTAATTATTATATGTATATGGACGAGGTGGAAAGCATAAGGAAACAGAGAAAATTATTTCTTATACTGTTAGGAGCATATACAGAATGTCTTAGTCTCTTAACTATTTTGAAAATAATATATATATATATATATATATATATATTATGCATCATTTAGAAAATTTCACCTGCATGTTTAACTAGACATATATAGCTATTATTTCTTTTTATTTGTATAATTATGTAATGAATTTTTTCTTTTTCTACTAATTGATAAATTTACATCAGAAAAATTATTTAATACTTTAATAGTAATTAAATTACGCTTTTAACAGTGAGCAAGATGAACAAATTTTATTAACTATAAAATTTTTGCCTCTTATTTATATTTTAGGTTTCAATTTGATCTCTTAAATTTTAAAAGTTTCACTTTCTTATAGTGTTTATGTTAATGATATTAATTTTGATTGAGGTAACATCTTTTTATAGTTTGTCATGTGTCATTAAATTGATTAAATTTGTGCAAAAAAAACTAATTTAGTATAACGAATTATTTTAGTTAATATCGTTTTGACTCTCTAATGTTTTTTGTTGAAGCTCCGCCATTAATTGGTCGTACGAAACTCAACTTCCACCTCAACAAAGTTAAAAGAAGAGTTCCATTATTTTATTGGCCACACTCTATGTTGGGTTATTGAAATTAATCAAATAATAGTACTATACTATATTTGTCAGATTATACTCCCTTAATCTGCAAGCAAATGTTTCAGAAAATGATCCCATACATTCACTATCTCTAGCTGTTATCAACCTACAAGTAAGTAAACAATGCTTTGGAACCATAAGAATAATAATTATTATTAAGATGATGATGATGAGATGATCAACTCCCTGTATTCCAAACCACCAATTCAAACGTTCACAATTATTTAATAGAGTACAGAGCCAGCTTTGGACTCTAATATGATTGGCAATAAAATGGTCCCTTGTAGTAGTAGTGTAGGAGCAGTTGAACATTGTAGTTCTCAACGACCAATTGTTTTTCTAGACAGAGCAATTCTTGAATTTGCTCTGGTTCCTGTCCAGAATTTAATCGTCCAAACTAGCTGCATAGAGCTATCCATTTCAATTTTCAATTTCATGCAATGTTAGAGAGAGAATGGGGGCACTAGCCAAATAGAGACAAATCCCCTGCCTTTGTTTTCTAACGCCTAATGGAATTTTAAGGAGTCTCACGTGTTAGTAAAAAGTTAAACCCACAGGTTCAGGTTATTGTTTATCAAATCCATTCATGGTCCCCAATGGCCAATGAATTTATTTATCACTTAGCTTAATGCTAAGAGTTTGTTTGGAGAGGAAGGGCAAGTCTCTGGATTTTTGTTTCTTACCTTGTTGGGGACCAAGCAATGAAAATGCACAGCATCCTTCAATTCTATGATAACGGTCTAATAAATGATCATGTGGCATGTATGTATTTGCTGTCCCAAAGGCCGAAACTGGTAAGTCTCAATTTGTCATCTGTTGAAGTTTGTGTCCAGTTAATATGGTCCAACAAAGTTCACTTGAGGCCCAGCTCATTGGCACTCTTGCATACCCTTCCAAATTTCCTGTGATTTCTGAGACAATTGATGGCCTAAATAAATTTATTAAAAGGATCTTATTAACTAGTGTTCTTAGAACACTAATTAAAGAACTAAAAAAAAGTTTCTTAACTAATATCCTAAATACACTAGTTAACATGTGTTTTATTAAAAATGATTACTCTCTCTATTTCTGTATACAAGACTGACTCAATTATCTAATTCTTCAACATTAAAAAAAATAGTTAGTTTGATTAATAACAATAAATTTGTCTAGAAACTTATATCAAATATGTGAAGTTGAAAAACTGGAATGTTAAAAAAAAACAGCTTTCAGGCTCCTCGTTCGAAGTTCTTATATCCGTTCTTACCAGTAGCTTCTGCAGGCACATGCAAGCTTTAAATAACTTATCTACATTTACTACTTCAGAGTCATTTGATTTTCAAATGCATATGAAAATGTTAATAATTGAAATTATAAGTAAAACTATGCATGTTACTGTAGACTAGAAGAACTTCTCAGATTTTAATTATGCATGATACCATAGGCGTCTATGCTGTATCGGGTAACCACGTTCCTTTCGGCCTTTCCTTGCCCTTCTTCATTTCTCATCGACAACCTAATCTCACCCATATAAATCAAAAGAATGGTTTAAGATTATATTTAAAATTATCATCCATGGATTGAAATTGCATCACTAAAATTAATTCATCTCGCGTCTTATATATGATAATCAAAAACTGAGAAATATTTCAAGTAAATTAAAGCATATTTATTGTGCTGTCCAATTTGCAAGTGCTGTCCAATTTCAGACATACTACTTGAGAGCATATTTATTGTTTGACTTTTTAGTCCCATAAAATTAGTGAGTTTTGATTTGGGTCTTTATAATATATTTTATATTTTCATCCCTCAAAAAAGTCGAAAATTAATTTTTGTTCTCTATAATTATGTGACACGTTTAAACAATTGTGTTTAACAAAAGATAAAATGACCATTCAATTAATTGAACAAGTTATTATAAATAATCTAAATTACAAAAGATGAAAGGTCAATAAGAAACAGAAATATTGCATCATTTCTCATGATCGTGATTCCTCTAGAAATGTACCCTTCACTGTATATTAACTTCGCGAGCACACACACCAATCTAAAAGCTACAAAATCATCACTTGTAAAATTCAAAGTCTGTATCAGGCTTCTTCACGTTTGTCCTGTAACCCTTCTCGAAGTCCTTTGGCAGTATGACATATCTATTCTTGCGAACAGCATGCATTCCAGCTTCTTGACAAATAGCTGCTATCTGCAGGCACCAACAATCATCAAATAATAAACCTGTTTATATATTACAAAGACCTGTTTTTATATCACATTTATTGACATTTGACCTAATTGTCTTTCTTATTTATCACAGGTACCTCTTCAAGTAATAAAACCTGAAAATTTATGTATATGTATATAACACCTAAGTGCAACTTTAGAGACCCCGGGGACTGGAAGATTGAAAAAGAAGGAAGGTTGACTCTTTTTTTTTTATCATGGATGATCTCATTTACGGGGTCTAAGACGTCTTATACCATCATATATATATATATATATATAACAGGCTTATTCTTCAATCAAACAGTTGTCTTTCGCTTTATTTTTACCCACATCTGCTATTTTTAGTCTAGAATCTTAAGTTTCTACCTCAACGATGCAAAAATGCTCCCCGTATACCACCCTCTTCTTTTTATTCGGGACAGCCAGCGAGAAGCTTTGCTAAAAGAATATCCAGGTAAACTAAATTCTAAATTCCCTTTTAATAACAATTTGAATTAGCTATCTGACCCTTTTAAGCTTAGAAAAGAACCGGTCCTCCACAAGCATGATCTTTCTCACAAAAACAATTCGTTCTCTCATTTCTACTTATTTACACTTCTTTTTTTTTTTTTTTTTAATTTTGAAAATTCATACCAAGCTAATAGCTTCAACTCTGTTCCACAATTTCCCCAGGGAATAATGTCATCTTGCTAATCAATTAATGTAAATAACAGCAAGTAAAGAAACAAATTATTTTGAAATAAACATTTTAACAGATATGATTTTCAAAGAAGCTGTCAACCCACTCCCCATGTTTTTCAACATTGCTTCAATCCTTCTATAACCAAGATGATGGATGTGAAAAACAATAAACTTCAAAAAATTCCTATAGTTAGATAAATGATCATGAAACATATAAGCATCCCTACATTAAATTATAGGCACAATATCATAGAATAAGATATAAACAAACCTCAGCAGCACTGATTTTGTCAGGACGAGAAACATAATCCTCCAGGTCTACCTCATCACCCAAGTTCATCTTGGCTGTGCAAACCTGATCAAACCATCAAACAATAGGTTAGCAATCAGCTGAAAATAAACTACTTAAATTTTTCAACATATAAGACACTGAAAAGGTCTTCAAAACAAACGGAAATTTGTCACTCAGAATATAAGATGTCCGGTAAAGAAAATAAAATAGCCAAAAGACTTGCCTGAAATACGAGCCTCTTTTGGCGTCTATCAGGCAAAGGGAACTCAATTTTACGATCAAGTCTTCCAGGACGCAACAGAGCAGGGTCCAAAGTGTCTGCTCTGTTAGTTGCCATTATAACTTTAACATTTACCGTTTGGTCAAAACCATCCATCTGTAGAAAAGAACAGGTAATTAAACCAAATAACCAGAGATTAAGAGATAAATGAAAACTAATTCACTGCAGCTCGGGAGATATTAATAGTACTAATAGTAACACAAAACATAATCACAGAAGCTAACAGAAATATCATTTCATAGACACCTGATTCAAAAGTTCCATAAGGATACGCTGTACTTCTCTATCAGCTCCAGTTTGGGCATCAAATCTAGCAGTGGCTATTGCATCAACCTCATCAATAAATATAATTGCAGGGGCATTCTCTTTAGCAAGACGAAATACATCACGGACCATTCGTGGACCCTGAAATATAAATAGCAGGGAAGATTTGAAGATGTTGCTCTAAACCATTGATAAGAACATATACAGTGAACGAATTTGAAACTCCCAGGAGAGTTTAGGATCAACATTAATTAAAATCATTGACTTGAAACAAACACCAATGACATCCCGATAAAATATACAATCCCCAATTTTGATACTGAATATAAATAGCAGAATAGCATCAGTAATTATGAATTGGAAACCCAATTTTCAAAAAGAAACAAAGATAGCAGAGTAAGCTACAACGTTGCCAACATCGCATTCAAATGCAGATTATATAAAAATCATACCTCACCAAGATACTTCTGCACAAACTCAGATCCCACAACCCTGATGAAGGCAGCAGTGGTATGATTTGCAACAGCTTTGGCAAGCATTGTTTTTCCAGTGCCAGGGGGTCCATACAGTAAAACACCACGGGGAGGATCAATACCAATTTGTTTGTATAGTTCATGATGTGTAAGGGGTAGCTCCACAGCCTCGCGGATTTCCTGTTTCTGTATATCACATCCTCCAATGTCCTAAAAAATATCAAATACATGAAAAGGAGATAAGAACATGCCATAAATAAAAAACAAAACTCTCAAGACAACATTTTTTGACAATATACTAAACATAGGCCTAACAAATATACCACAAAAGCAATTGCTAATGCTTGTTAGTATCAATATCATTGGCTTAACAGAAATAATGTGCCTGTAATGTTTCACAAATCATCATCACTCTCATCTTCTGGGATGCTCCAAGTTCTCACCCATACAGAATGATGGACCAAAACTTTCAGTGTCAATGTTTCCAACCTAGCAACCTCCTAGACTCAATACAGCACATTTTAATAAACATCTAATCATCGACATTTTTAACATATAGCATCAGAATCCGGGAATCCACGGACTGCATATAAAGAACTAAAAGAAACACCCCAAGCTTATTTATGGGTCCCACTAACTTTTGATTCTCGAAGTAAGAACATTTTTTTAAATCTTAAAATAAATTATTAAACTAAAACATTTCAGTTCCTCTTAAAAAACTCCACACTTTTCTTTGTCAAATGTTAAGGCTAAAGACCCGGTGCAATGCCGATTCACATCATAAATATATAGTTAAAACATTCTACAGCATCCCTGAAGAGACCAAGTAGGTTTATTAGAGGTTTAAAAGTAGAGCAAGACTCACTCCCAGTGCTAGGATTTATACCAGAAGACACTGAACTACTAACTGTTGTAACTAAAACCATATGCTCCAACCATACCATTTTAAATCACATTCAATCAAGAACAGCACCAATTAATATCACATCATACAAAAATCAACCTCCCTGAAAAACATAAAAACCAAAGCACAAATCCAACTCCTGTTCTCATCAGCAAATCATCCATCATGCAACATAAAATTATCTTCAAGGTTTTCAAACCGCAATTTCAGCCAAAACATCACTTTAGGGGTGTCCACGACTGTAAATTGTGGCTGCATTTTCGCACAATATCAAGAAACTACCTAAATTTTCCCACTATCAAGAAACAACCCCCAATTTTCCACAATCAAGAAAGTACCCACAATATCAAGAAACCACCACAAACCTTGATTACCTTCTAAGTAAAACACTTTCCTCTCCATTTTAATTTACCAAAACCTAAGTTTTCATTTTCCTTAAACAAGGCCCTATCAAACTCCAACAAAAAAAATTATTTCAAAGAAACTCTAATCAAGCCAAACCCTCATTCCAGCCACATCAAACCCTAACCAAACCGCAACTGCCAATCAACACTAAAAGAAACTAAACCAGCACTAGACCAAAAAACCACAGTTATCATCATCTTTCACAACCGTAACCTAAAACCCATATAGAAAATGTTAAGAAACCGACATTACAAGTGACATCAGTCAAACTAAAAATCATTTAATAGAAATTCCAATCAAGCTGCAATTAAAAGAAATAAAACCCTAGATATGATCTTTCGCCACGGTAACGAAACTGACATTATAAGTGACGTCAGGCTTCTCGGACTGGCTGAGGAGAGAGATGCTGGAGTCGGCCTCCGGCGGAAGAACGTCAACGAGCGCGTTGGAGTGGCGGTGGAGCGCGACGGAGGCGGAGGGCTTGAGAAGCTCGCGGTTGATGGTACTGAGGATCCTGACGTAGTAGTTGGATCCGGTGGTGGATCCGACGATGCCGTTGTTCTGGTCGACCATCTCCATGAACTGGCCAATGACGAGCGGCACCGACTGGATCCGCTTGACCTCCTCCTGCGCGCGGAGGAGCTCGCGCTTGAGATTCTTCTGCTCATCCTTCACGTACTCCTCCTGGATGTCGATGAACTCCAGCTGGCGCTGGAGGGATTTCAGGCGGCTGTAGAGGTCGTCCTCGTCGGAGGCGGTGGCGTCGCCGCCGAAGCTGCCTTGGAGGTAGTCCGATTTCGTCGACGGGAGGAACGGCGGTGGCTCCGATGAGGGTTTCGGGTCCAACACCATCGCCGAGGAGCCCATGGTGTGACGGGGATTTGGGGGAAATGCTGGATAGGGTTTGGTGGTGGAGTGGGAATTGGGAATGGAATGGAGTTGCTGGTGATCTTTTTTTCTGTTCTGTTTTTTCTTTTTTAATTTTATTTTAAGGGAAGGGATGGAATGACCAAATCGACCTTGTTGGCATGTTAGCGAAGAAATCCTTGTATTCATGATGGATTGTATTGGACTTGGGCCTTGACTGTGCAGTATGCATTAGTCGGCTAACAAAAAAGGCAATTGCTATTTACAAAGATAATTTAGGAAACTAAAAAGAATAGGGGAGAATAGTAGACAGGGAGAGTGAATATAGCAATTTCCAAAAAAGAGTTGGACCCTGTTAAAAAACAAATAAAAGAAAAACGAAGACATTAATCTAGGGATGGCAATGACCAGTGGATAATGTACCCAGTTAGTACATGCAAAAATTATTTATGATGGAATTGGATAATTATTCACTTGGTGGGTATGGACTTGGCTACCAGTAATTATTTACAAAATTTAATGGATACGAGTGCAAGTATGAGTATTTGGTGTGTTAGCGAAATGATGGGTTGTATTGGACTGGATAATGTACCCAATTTGTACATGCAAAAATTATTTATAATGAATAGGGTAATTATTCACTTAATGAATATAGATTTGGGTACAGGTAATTATTTAAAAATTTAATAGATACAAGTGTGAGTATGAGTATATTAGTACTCATTCCTACCCAATTAGTACAAGCAATGTTTATGATGTTTTTATGATTATGTTTAAACAAAAAATAATAATTGTGGTTTCAATTTTTTTTAATCAATATTTTATGTATTGATTTTCATTATTAATTAAAGTGCGGGTAATGGATATAGGTATGGACATCTAGGTGCCCAACGTGCCCAACAATGCAGGAAACGAGTATTAAAACTACTACCCACATGGATTTGAATCTGGATACAACATTCTTTTAAAGTTCAAATATGGAAATATGTACTATAATATTCATTGTCATTCCTAGATGTGTGAATTAGTCGACTAACAAAATAGTGTTCTCAGGAAATAAAAAGGTAGAAAGGAAAACCAAGGCATTAGTCTCGTAGTCTTGTCTTTTTTTTTCTCACCTCTTCCATTTCTATATATATATATATATATATATATATATATATATATATATATATATATATTATATCTATAATTAAGAAAACAATAGACTGTGAAACCTATAGGAAAAAAGTTGATTTAATTGACAAAATATTATTTTTAATGACTTTGAAAATTTAAAACTGTAAGTCTTGATTAGCGAAACAAAGTAAGATTACTTTACTCAAATGAAAGCAAAAATACTTGTTTATTTTTTTATATGAAAATCAAATAGGATAGAAGAGTTTTTGAACTTTCAAATAACTACCCAAGTACACATTAACTGTAATTTCCTTTATTTTAATTTTAGGCTAAGATTTATAAATTGGAGAAATTATGAGACTTAACTCCATCGATGTCTGTTATTGACCTGGTATTCTGCATTTGATGTCTTGAAGTAGTTTGTCTTAAATCTCTTCCTTGAAATCTAGAGCAATGTTCCTTCCTATAATGCACAATTTGTTGAATACTGTTGGCAGGAGCTGCAGAGAAAAAACTGAGTTCAATTGAAGAGATGTCATCTCTAGATTTGAAAACGTAAGTTAACTATCTATTGCTATTTAATTTAAGTAACTTCTCTTATGTAGTGTTGTATTTCCATGAAAATTGATACATCAAACTGTTTGGTGACATTTTGTTCTCTGATGTGACTTAGCTAATATGAATATTCTCCTCAGATGTTAAGTATTTTATATATTTCTCTTTAAATTTTACCGTCAATGTCCTAATCAATCTACAGGTATAAGAAAACATGGTTTTTGAAACTTTAAATGTAGGCTTAAGTTTTCCATTCATCATTGATGTTAGTTATTTGTTCTGTTTGGCGGGAAAAGTTGCATATCCAATCATGCTGGCTAGTAATTGCATCCTAGAGACTAACACTAACCCTCACAGCACTGGCTTGCAACTTTAATGGAGTTTTAGCCCTGTATGCTTTGTTTCTTCTATTGGCAGTACTTATCCAAATCTTATCACTTAACTGGAGAAGAACCTTTTGAGTATTTTCAAGGAGTCATCCCGGATTAGGGCTATGATAGGATTAATATTTAATGGCACTATGTAAAGTTTTTTGGGCATATTTGACACATGCACAGACATGAATACTATTTTTTGTGCTGACTTTACCACTGAATTGTTGTCTGTGGTATTGAGATGACTGAAGCTCTGAGGCTGCAGATGGAGTCAGAAGAGGTTGCAAGAACAGCTTGAGGTATGAACTCTGATCTTTCAGGAATTTCCTTCTGATGTGTTCATTGATTGTTAAAATCTAGACGTTTGATTCAAATTCTCGTTAGCAAGCTGCATTTCTGTCACAGTTGCCATGGCTATCAAAATTCATCATTTATAACTTAATGGAAATAGTGAGAATGAACTTATAGGACTTGCTAGTATTATGAACTTCAACTGATGTTTGTGAGCTTGGTGAAAGGAATTGAGGAATGTAACTTGCCTATAAAGAAAGGAGTTCATATCATTCTCAGTCTCAATAAATGATTAGTCTTGGTATATAGTCATTAGATTAGTTTCATATCATTGTAGATAATTGCGATACCTTTTTTAGTTTGAGTCTAACTCAATTTTATAAAACCAACTTGTAAGATTAGAATTGTTGTCCACTTATATACTTCAATTTGGTTGTATCTCCAGTCGATGTGGGATTAAATCACTAAATCACCACCTTCAAGGTTGCACTTCAAGCAACCTCGAAGAGGTCGTAACTAAGATAGTGTAAGGAATATTTGCAATTAAGACGCATTTTCCAACAAATTCATTAAGAAAGGAAATGGTAGAAATAAGGAAGATCCTAAATCTTCCAAAAGCTACAAAGAAAACAACAACAAAGAGATTGAGTGGAAAAATTAGCTCAAAAAAGTAACCCATACCTTTTGCAAGTAAGACTTAGATTGAATGGCAAAACCCACATGGGAAACCTACAAAGAGGCCTATACAAGTTGAGGAGGAATTGAACTCTAACATAATACACTTGGTTCTTTTGAAAAGTGAACACTTGCATAGCATTTCTTTTCTTTTTTTTACTCCTGAAACCTTCATAACCTACAAATCAAGCAGACATTCTGCAATTTCTGAACAGTCGAAATGACTTACAGCCTAGCAACTAGGGGTGAAAATAGGTCAGGTCAGATCAAACTTTGACAGACCTGAGCCTGACCCACATCACTATCACTAAACCTAAGTCTGACTTGTTACTTGTTAAAAATAATTTATTAAGGTCTAAGCCTGGCCTGCATAAAGGTCTGACCTGACCTAAAATCATGTATACAAAGCCTGATTAAATAAAAACAAATAATTAAAAGTAAAAAAATAATATAATAGATATGTTTTTCAAATAAATTATAAATTATCAAATATGATTTTATAAGGTTATCTCTTGAACGTATTTTTTTTAAGGGTATTCTCTTTGACTATGACAATAGGGGTGTTCACGGGTACGGGTCACCCATGAACCCGAACCAATCTGAACAGTTTGAGTTGGGTCATTTATGTATTTGGGTCAAAATCGAACTGAATCGATCAAAATTGATCAAAACCAGCTCCTTCTCTATTCTTTCTCATCTCATCTCATCAAATCGATCAAGCATCAGGTTTTCCTTTGCACTTTCTTTTTCTTTTCCGAAGCTCTTTAACTTCTCGTGATTTTTCTGGTTTGTATTCATTGAGATTTTGATGGAAACAGGGATGGGAAGAAAAGAAATAACCTTTATTGTTGAGCGTTGACTCGAATTTTTGGTTATAGTAAAACTTATTGCAAGAAATTAATTTGTAAAAAATAGTTGTGATTCAGATTATTATAGTAAATCTTGTTAAAAAAATCTTTTGTTTTAATTTATATTATAAGTCTATTTTAGAACATTATGTTGATAGTATTAAATGAATCATTTTTACTATTTTCATATATTTGATAATATTGTGTGAATTGTATTGAATATTTGAAAGAATTACGATATAAAATAGCAGTTTTAAGAAAAAATTAAATGGGTAACCTGTTGGTCCTAACCGAACCGTTCATGAACGGATTGAGTTGGATTGGGTTTCAATTTTTTATTTCTGAACTGTACCGATTAAATTTGATTGGGTTGGGTCCTAAATTAGGCCAAAACCGATCCGAACCAATTTGCAAACATCCTTATATGACAAACTAAAAAGATTTATGTTGTCATGTTATATTATTTTTACAAAAATATATTTATTTATTTTATTATTTTCAGGTTTTAAATCATTTAAAATAATAAAAATATTATTCTCCAAAGAATAATTTGTTTCGTGCGTCACACGAGAACATGCATACTAGATATTTATATTTAAAGTTAATGTATGCACTTTTATATGAGTTTATGTTTATAATTTTTTAAATCAAAACATCTTTCATTTTTTTAATTTGAAAGTTTAAAAATTATATTTTTAAATTATTATATAATCTATTTATGTTACTATAATCCTTATTTGTATTCATCTATCACATGAGTAATTATACTTCAATAAATCATATTTTTTTATAATCATTTATTTTTTGATGTTAAGAGACTCCTAAATAAGTATATTTAAAATTAATGTCTACAACTTTATACTAGTAATGTTTAGATTTCTTTTATATCAAAATATCTTTCATTTTTAAATTTAAAAATTAAAAATTATATATTTTTTTAAACTATTATATATTCTATTTATGTTGTACTAATTCATATTTATATTTATATTTATATTTATTTGTTTCATGAGTATTCATTTAGAGCAAATCCATTTAGGTGATTATTTTGTCAAGAAAATATTAGATATTGATATATTTTTAACATGTACAACTTTTATATAATGATGTTTAAATTTATTTTTATATCAAAATATTTTTATTCAATTTGACATATAAAAAAATAATTTTCAACTATTATATATTCTATTTATATTGGGCTAATTTATATTTATATTCATGCATTGTATGGATAACCATATTAAAACTAATCCATTTGAGTGATCATTCTTTTTTATAATCATAAGTTTCTGAAAGTCAAGAAGGTATTCTATTATATCCATGGATGAAAATAAAGCCTAAAAAATGTGGCTAAATTTTAGATGTGCTCATGAAGTTTTGCTTCTAGATATATAAATTTGAACATAAAAAAATCAAGTAAAAATTATCATATTTTTTAGCATATGTCTACGCTCAATTTATTAATTAATTAATTAAATAAAATTTAAATAAAATACTTAAATTCTCTTTTATCTTGCACATCACATGAGTAAACAAAATCTAATGTTGTTTAAAATAAAGAATATTTGTGTAACATCACTCATCTTTAAAATACATCTAGTAAGGAAAAAGACTCCCAAAAACATGAGAGAGAAAATTATAGATCAAAACAGATGTGATAAGAGAATAAAATAAAAAAATAATAGTTAGGTATAAAATTAAAGTGTGAAATGTTAAAATTAATATAATATATATTTTTTTATGTACAGGATATATATATATATATATATATATATATATATTTTGGCATTCAACGGGCTAAAAAGCCCAAAAAAAGGATATAATATATTACTTGAATTGAATATTAGCAATTTAGCATCACAATTGAACAAATTAATATTTATTTTTATATATGTTTTTGTAGTTAGATAGTGTCTGATAGACCCTAACCCATAACATTCAATTGTCAAAGTACAATTTATCTGACATCTACATCAATCAAGTGTTGTTAGAATATATATCTTATAATATTTGATTGGTCACGGTATTTCCAGACAATTTTCTGTAAATGACCATTATCCTGACATATTTAACGTGCATCCTGAATAATTACACCGGAAGGTTGACATGCTTTTGCATAAAGGCAAAGCGTTTAACCCAACGGGATCGATTGGCATAAGACAAGACCTAATCTAGAGGATATACAACGTATGAAAAAAGGGATCGATCTGGTATATGACGAGGTTACAATATTCATTAAATCTCTCTCTTTCTTTATCTCTCACTTTCTTTCCTCCAACACAAGCACCAGACAGCAACCATAAGAAATGTATGAAGTGACTGCAAAAGTTTTTTTTTCCCTTAATAACATATACACAATGTATTAAACAATTAGTTTACACACTATGATGAGAAGATCGCAAGAATCAGAGCACCCAGTATCATGAATATTGGTATGATCCATGATCCCTAAGAAACGTACCGTGAAAACTATATGAATTCTGTACATACACAACACATATTGCAAATACTAAAAAAAAAGAAAGAAAGGAGACCATGATGAACCTGGCATATATAATATATGCTCATAATTTAATTCAATTCTAAGTTCGTCTAAGACATAGAGAACCTTCTCCTTCTGGGCTTGGTCAAATCCACGCTACCAATACCATCTTCCAAATGGGTCGTATCCTTCGACCCGTTTCTGAACGGGTTCAACTTCCCCAGCGTCTTAGACACGGAAGAGAAGAACGTGGCCTTCTTGGGGATCGCAGACGACGTCGTTCCATGCCCCTGAGGGCTCGTGTCATTATTAGTGTTCTTATTCTGCAAATCCGAAATGTACATCTTCATCTTCATTAGTTCAGTTCTTAACTCTTCGTTCTCCCTCACCAATGACACGTCCATTTGAAGCTGATTCTTCTCCGGCTCCACGTCACGCTCCTCCGCGCCGCTCCTCAGCCGCAACTGGTCGTAGTAAAGCGCGTGCAGCACAATCTGCACCGGCAACCGCTTGTTCTGCGACGCGTGTACACGCGCCTCGTATGAAAGCTTCAACGGATCCATCACGCTGCACACCTTCTCTCTCTCTATCTCATCCAGCTTCGGATGCGCCTGCAAAAAACAAACCAAACAAGGTCAACCGTTAAACGCCATCGTTTTCTCCATAAGTAATTTTCCTTTAGTAGAAGTTAGCTGAATGATGATAATACTATATTTCGTAACGTACCTTGAGATAGATATCAACGGCACGGTAGAGATCGTCGTCGACCTTACGCGCGTTTTTAGGAACCAGAATAGCGATGCCGTTGAACTTCGAGATGCTGAGATCGCCGTAGGCGGCTATCTCAGAGAGGTAGGCGTCGACGGTTTTCGCGACGCGCTGCATCGTGGCGGAGCAAGGCTCTTTGAAGTCGGCGGTGGTGAAAACCGCGTTGCCTTTTTCTTTTTCTACGAATCCTGATATTATTCTTCTCACGCTTTCTAGATCGAAGAGTCTCTCGCCGTCGTATGTGAAGGAGAGGACGAGGAGGTTGTCGACCGTGACGTGCTCGAGGATCGCCGAGATCCGCTTCTCGAGCTCGATTTTGCTGGCGGTGGAGGCGCGGAGGTATATCGCGCAGCGGAGGAGGCAGCAGAGGAAGTGGATCGGAAACGCGGCCTTCTCCGAGGGGAATAGATCCACGATTGCTTCCAGAAGCTTCAGTTGTTTGGATCTGGAATCGTGATCGCCGGGATCTGTGGACCGGATTCCGTTGCCGGTGTGGTCTCGGACGAGATCACATAGAGCGCGCTCAGTGTAGGTGATGATCGCAGCTGCGATGGTGAGAGCCTTCGCGCCGCGCTGCTTCATGGCGGCGATGACTCTGCCGAAGAAATCGATGTCGAGGACGGCGAGCTCCTCCGTCCACCAGTTCGGGGGCGAGCGGCTGGGGAAATTGGCCTCGCTGCAGGCCTTGGCGCTGACGGCCTCGACGCATCGTTTCACAACTTTGATGTCGTCGGCGTAGGGGAGGAGGTGGCGGCAGGACTTGAGCACCGTGACTGCGCCGTTGAGAGTGAAGAACGCGACCTGCGTGAGAAACTCCTCCGTCCGGCCGGCGAGGTTGTTTTCGCAGTACTGATCGGTCATCTGGAGGAACTCCGCAGCGCATCGCAAAACGGCGACGTTGTGGACAGTTATCTCGAAGTTGACGCCGTAACAGAATTTGGCGGTTTTCTCGAAGATTGAAGGGCCTCCTGGTATGTCAGAGAGGTCGATTCTGGTGAGTTCACTCTCATTTGATTCCAATATCAGTTTTCTTATGTAGTTGCTCTTTGCCACTAGCATGAACTGCACAAAACGTACCCTTTTTCAGTCACATGCATGAATAAATAATCACATATTAATTTAAAATCATTCACAAATTAAAATTCACAGTATTACTAACCTTGTGCAGAGAGAAAGTGGTTTCTCCAACTTCAACTATAACATCAGTTGGTATGTCTTGAGAGAAAACCCTGCAAAAAAAAACCAAGAAATTGGTTATTATATAGATTGATATTAGAAAGTACGTATAATATAGTAAGCAAGTATGGATGCATGGTGCATGGGTTTGAAAATGGAGTTAATTAGTTGAGTGTCTTGTGTATGTGTACCATTGCCCAGTTCTCTCCATGGCAAGAGAGAGTCTGTTATTGGGAGTTGCCATGAACTTGTGTGGCTGGTTTTGGTTTTGGGAATTGGACAGAAACTAGGCAGGAGGCAATGAGAATGGAACTGATGAGATTGGGATAAACAATAGGTTCCATGGTGGGGGCTATTATAAAGGGATTCTGAACACTGTAGCATCACTTCGTTATTATGATTGAATGTTCATGGGATGAACTTGAGAGTTTGTGATTTGTGGTCCAAGTTTTGTGATGTTAATCGATCCGGTATCTTACTCTTGTTATCTTTTCTGTGAGGCGGTTCCTTTTTACAAGTCATTTTCACCTACGTGTTGTCCTTTTTAATCTGCTTGCAATAGTGCAGACAACAAGTTTCCCATTGACTCTATTTCAACAAGCAGAATGATGTGGCCTTAATTTACAGCATGTACACGAGCTCTACCTTTTTCTCTAAGTAGAGACATTAAAATTAAAAAGCTACTCTTATATCCTATTTTGTATCTTATCTTTTCTCCCTCATCGTCTTTGGTTTTCTGATATAGTACATCTGTATGCATACGCATGTTTTGGGGGAGGTATGTTTTTCGTTTACTGTGAGTGATCACCGTATCCATTACTTGAAGAGTTGTCTTTTTCAGCTGTTTTGAATTTGTTTGGGGACCGTATCACTTTATATCCGTTGAATTAATGGTTATTAATAAGCAATATATCTCTTCATTGATGTGTTAATTAAGTGGAAGGACTAGGTACACGAATTCTCCCCTTTCAAATTTAGCATAAGTTTTGACTTTCTTGCATTCATGCAAGTTGCAAACGTGTAACTACTAAGCAGTGAGTGGGGGAAAGAGGACAGAGTTAGGTGGGGGGATGGGACGTGAAGTGTATGGGATAGGGTGAGAGTGAGTGGCTGAGACAGCGTCAGACAGCGAGTTGGGTAACCGTAGACCTCACAGCTTAACTAGGTCGAAGATCCGCCACGTCATACTGACATTCCCAGCTCCTGGGTTCCACCACATCGTACAGGATTAAGATCTAAGATCCTAGATCACCCAATTCTACCTTGCCACGTCCCTCATTCTTTCCTACTGTCCAATCACCTTCAAGGAATATATGTTCTATCCCCAAATTCAAAAGTGTTTTTCGATGGCCCCACATAGCAGCTAGCTTTCCCATCCCAGTTAAATAACTTCACATTTTGTCTAAGCACTTTGAAGAGAAAAAAAAAAAGAAAGAATTAATAAAAGATTAAATTAAAATAAAAAGAAAGAGAGTTGAATAGTAATTTTCTTCCTTCAATCAAATCACACCTTATTGTTGATCAGTACATCCTAAAGTAGAATAAACATTTCATATCACTATGATAATGAAGTAGGTAGGGCCCATTGGGCAGATAATGTTTTGAGATATATTATTTGTATAACACTAACTTATCTGTATATTTTATTCCTCAACTATCATCATTTTATAAAAATAATACCTAATTGTTTTTCGCATTTCGCAATTGTATTTACTAAATTTTGTGTATTTTATTGATTTGTTAAATGTGTAAAAAAATGATAATGCATCCTAACAACACGACGGCATTTTGTCATTATCGAAATAATATCGTTTTGTTATCAATATTATAATAAAATATATAAAAATTGAAAATTATGATAATATGATGAAAAAAAAACTTAGATGATAAATTTACAAAATAATGATAATAGAGTAGTAAATTATACAATTATATCAATAATATTTTTTTTTACTCACATCATTTATTTTTAAACTCTCTCTCTATATATATATGTTGTAAAAAATACTACATAGTTATAAAAAATACATCAACTAAGAAATTATTAATTGGAGGGTTTAACAAATTTCTTTCACGTGCATTGTAAATGACAATAAAAAATTTAATGTTAAGTTGTTAACTAATGTTTTAAGGAT
>PYAF01001383.1:36959-61298 GCA_007407185.1 Glycine tomentella | reverse complement strand
CATTTTTATTAATAAAAAAAATAATAAAACAACATTATGTATATAAGCAACTATACTTATATGATACTTATATAAGAAATATCACATCAAATACTACAATAATGACAATTTTATTAAACAACTCGTGTAAACAATCACATAATTAGAAGAAAAAACTTAGATATTTAAGACATAAATAATGTTAGAAATATATAAGAATATATTAGAAATTAATTAGCTTTTGCCCCAAAACTAAAACACATGCAAGATTAAAGCATATAATTCATAGAATTAACACTCATAATTTTTCTTTAATTTTCTCCTATTATTATATCATATCACATGTATATTGTACTTATATATATTTTTTTCTTTTTTATCTTTTTCACTAAATATCAAATAAGTTGTTGAGTGTATATAAATCATTTTTGTAAAATATAATAATACACATACATATTTATACTTTTTGAATATCTAAATTAACTATCATAATTTTTCTTTAGGTTCATGAATATTTTTTCTTTTGCAAATGTATATCGTATATGTATCACCTCTCTCTTTATTTCTTCAATTCTCAAGGTGTTGATGGGACATGAGCTTCCACCAAACATTACTAATTGTGCAAGTGCATTGTTCACAATGGTTGATCCCTACCTTACATTGAGCTATGCTCGGCGGGTATATAAGATCAGGAACCTGTGCACATGACTATCCCATTCGCACAGTGAAGGTACCTATCATTGTTCAAATGACTGAGAAAAGTAGAAAAGACAACTAGTCATGGGGAAATTTTGGTGCCCAGAATAAAAAAAATTAGCATATAAAATATGAGTTATGTTATTTATATAAGATATTTTTATATATTTTTTTCTATTACATCACTCGTTTTATATCACATTTTACTGTAAAAAATATTTTCTCAATATAAAAATTGGTAGTAGAGACGATATGGAGAGCTAGAAATTGTTAATGTGTTGAGTTTACGAGAGCAAGTAAGGTAGGCTCATACAACATGGAGTTCAACATTAATTGTATAGAGTATAACTATTAACCGTACGTAGCAACCAATAATCCACAAAGATATTTTGATCTCAAATAGAAAGTTCCACGTTTTAGTGTACACGAGAAACACCCAGATGTCCATAAAAAAAGTCTGCTGCCTTAAATTGAGTTAACAAAGTTACAGACCCAAAACTAGAAGTTTTTAAAGTATAGTGATCTACTACTGTGAACTTGTATCATTATATGCTAGACTATTATAAAAGTGTGTTTATTTACATTTTTCTCGCTGCAGTTTCTTTTTTCATGGATCCCAAATCATGGTCAAATGAAGGGGACCCAAATTTCCGCTGCTTGCCTTGAAAGAAAATCAAACAAGCATATGTATGTTAAAGATATATTCGAGTGTGCGCGGCAACTTGGAGTTGTCCGATTTCTGTAATAAGTTGTTTTTAAGAAATACTTTTTATTTCTCTAAACAAAGTAAAAGTGATGCACAAAAACAAGTGATTATTTTCCTAAAATAAATTGAACCAATTACCAAACACAATATTGAATAAAATAAACGCTGGAATTCTGAGTTTAAAACACGCAAGAGCCAGCAAAGTTTAAAAACATGATGCAATTAATAAAGTAGGGATATGATAGAGACTTATAGGACTTACTGAAAGCTAAATAATTGGTAAAGAGGTGCATCATGTAATTAAGTGGATATATTATACTACAACATAATAATTGTAAATAAAGTTGGAGAAAAACAAAGATAATAAACACATCTACAACCAACAAAATCGAGTATATTGAATTTAGTCTCTTTAAGTGAGGATCTAAGTTCAAATCTTATTGATGGAAAAAACATAATTAGTGAAAAAGAAAACTCTATTAAAGATGATTAATCAAATTTTTAATAAATATTAATCATCAATAAAATTAATAAATATTTTATATTAATACTATAATAAAATAAAATACAACTATACAAAAAAGACTATTAATTTCCGTTTTATTTTCAATGATTTGTCACTATAAGAATTACATAAATTAGCTTTTTTATCTTACTGTTTTATTTGATTAGAACATGTTGCAAACACGTACCCCACCTTGGGATGCAGACTGCAAAGAGGTGAATGGAAAAATGATGTGAAATGAGTGAAGTTTTTCACGTGGAAACCGGGTAATGTAAAATTGTGGGGTGCCTATACTATTGGCTTAGACTAGGAAGAAATTAGCTTGGTCCTCCACCTCAACGGTCCCTGCATGCCCTTCTTCTAAGTTCCAAGTAGAGGGGTCTTCTTGTGGACAAAATCACTGACACCGACCCAAATTTAACTCCAAAGGCACCATGCTATTTTGCTGGTCAAACTCACATTGATTGTGTGGACACCGGCCACCAACACCCTTGCTCTACTTAGCATTAAGTATAGTAACTACTTATAGTGACATTTGTATGTACTTTATAACATACGTGTATTGAATTGTCTCAGAAAATTATTAGTGTATACATGTTGCATGTTCAATTAAGATAAGGAGTTAACCCCCCTGAGAAGCCGCTTCTGGATTGATCTCATTGGTTGAGAGCATTCTATAATTGCGAAAACACATACAAATAATGTAACAGTTCAATGCCTTGAATTAGGCTTATATCCAAAGAATGTATTAAAACATTAAGACAGAAAAGTACGTATTGGGTGGGGTTGGTGTGTCTCATAGTGTAGGACACTGTGTTCGAATCAGTTCAAAGTTGGATAATTTTCTTCTGCCCTTTATTTGACTGAAAACACAATCAAGGCTCTCAACCCAACTAGCAAGTTATAGGCTGATTTTTTTACAAAGAAATGTGTGGCTCCTAATTTTTGTGCCTCTCTTTATACTTATATAGTTTTTAGAACAAAAGAAAAGAATGAGAATATGGCAAAAAATCAAGTTGGTTTAAAATTACTTTCTATAGTCACACTGTGCAGATGCAATGAAGAGATGTATGGAATATTGGCGTAAACCACTACTTAAAAAAAAAAAACTTTTAACATCAGTTAAAAAATACTTTTAACATTAATTTTCAGCCAATATTGAAAGTGAAAGATTTTTAACATTAATTTTATAATCGATGTCAAAATTACATTTTACATTAGAAACAACCAATGTAAAAAATATTTCAAAAGTATAAATCTGCCAAACCTATTCTATCAGTTTTAATAAAAAACCAATGAAGTAAGTCTATTATCTATATCGGTTAACTAAGTAAAGCAAGGTATTAATTAAATCCTAAAATCTCTAAGGCCTCTTAACTTTAAAATGACATAACCGATGATTATATTTAGAACTGTATACTAATCAGGTAAATAATGAGTAAGAGTCTGTTTGGTAGTTAAATTAGTCTTATCTTATTTTAATTATTTATCTGATTCACTGGTGATAGAAAATGACTAGTCTATCCCAGCTATTACCTATCTTATATTAAGTCGGTGTAATATTTACCTCACGAGGAGAGTTGGGGTTAGGAAATATACACATTCAAAACTATAAATCTTTAGTTTTCAATGAATATTATAGTACCTATTCAAAGAGATTTTATTTTATCTTTATTTAAAAATAACGAGGCTTCTAGATCAGATTCCTACGCAAGAAATCTAGAGTTTCATGACACTATTCTTAACAATATTGTTTCTATTTCTTTTGTATATATAATGGTGAACATATAATTCCAATATTGGGAATAAATTTTGACATATAATTTACCCAGTCTAAAAACCTTTGCAATTGTATCTTTATCCTTAATTTTCATTGAGAAAATTTTCAGCAAACTTTGTTGTTCCTTGGGTGGGGACTATGGTTCATTTATAGACTTTATATCCTAAAAATGTTAATACCTTGGTTTAAAAGATTTTCATTTTTTTATACTTTTAAACCATTTTCTCTTAGTATCTCTATAAATTTATTCAGGGTGATTAGTATGTCAACTCATTACTTTTCAGAAAAAAACAAGTATAGCATCGAGAAATACTAGGGTGAATTTCATATATTGATTAAGTGTGCCATTCATTTATAATATTTAAGAATTCACTAGGAGCACTTTTAATTAAGTATATGTGCATCATATTCCATTCATATTGTTCAAAAGTACTTCAATATATTATTGGTACCGAATATTTTATCAACTTTAGTACTTATTTGAAGGTTTATAATTATTGACTAATTTTGGCACAACTCAATGGGGATCCGTTAAGATTAATTATCCTCTTTCTAAATATTCTTTTTGACTTTTTTCTTCAATTTTCTAAGTACAGTTGGTTCATATATATAACCCATGTTTTTATGTAGTGTTTCATAAATATTTGATTATGTTGAAAATTATAATTATAATCATTATAATTTTTGTAATCAAAATTTTATAATTAATGAGTTTTATATAATTATGTTTTTTATATATATTTGAATTTAAATCATTATAAATAAATTTATGAATTCAATAATAAGTTGGATGACATATGTTGAGTCTATGTTGCCTTTTAAGGTTTGTAGTACACGTGTTAGTTAAATGGTTTAGATAACATGCATGTATTTTTATATAATTTTTTGTAAATATCTTATTCATTACATATCATATTAATTATTAAATATGTGAATAAACTAAATATAAGATTGTTCTAATTTAATCATAAATATCAAGTTTGAGTTTTGAGTATAAAATTGTCTTTAATACTCAAGAAAAAATTTAGTCTCGCACACATGATGATTTTACCTGATTCGAATAAAATTACTTCCAATAGAAAATACTTCTATATCAAGAAAAAAAATTCTAAGTACAATCGGTTAATTTGAATAGGTGTTGCTTTTGTAACAATTTTAATTATTTGGTCAAAACCTTCTATGTAGGATAGAGATATCTTATGGTTTTTTCTATGCCAAAAGGTAATATAATTTTTTAAATAAAGTTTATCTCTCCTAATAGATATTTTTACATACACATAAATTGATAATCAAACTTTGATCACATAGGAATAAGATTATTAGTCTATCGTGACATACCATATTGATAAAAAGATTTCATTTTTAAATTTTGCTTTTGATTTCATCCAGTTTTTGTTGGTAACTAATGGACAATAATTTCACTTTTTCTAGATCTTTTACTTTGTTAATGGATTTGAAATGGGCTTTCCATTTGAGCAACAAATATTTTTTTTCATGCTCACCACCAGGATACATGGAAGCGAAGTTACGAAGAATGTTGAAATTCTTCAAGACATGGTGAGGAAGAGAAAGCCTCATGGTCATGGGGCTTGAAAATGTTAAAGAAGAGGAAATGATATTAGGCACTAGAATGTTCGAAGAAAAAGACGTGAGCAATAGTTATGAGAATGTTGCAGAATAATTTTTTTAATGAGATTAAAAAAAAAAGATGTATCGTTATGTTTTTCTTGTTTTAAAAACTAAAAATAGTATATAAAAATATTTGTTGTTAAAGATTAACTCTTTAAATTAAATTTTATTTTGAGAGATTAATCATTGATCTTCAACTAGAAATATTAAAAAAAAAGTGTTTATCTTGAAGACTACTTATCACTAATTATTTGTATTATTTTTTTTTAGTTTTTAATATTTTAAAACAAAAAACTTGAAGTATTTTCTAGAAAGAAAAGAAACAAACAAGCCGTCCTTAAATTTCTAGTACTATTAAAAAATATTAAAGTAAAAGGCATAAAATCAAAATGGAATGAGATTAATTATCATCCAATTAATAATCATTTCGGAGTCCCAACGGTCACTGGAGAGTTGACTGATGTTGTTCCTATCCTGTTAGCTTCTTTTGCTTTAAATATTGTTTTTTTTTTTTGGTACTCAAATATTGTTTATTTTAATTTAAATAAAACAAATTTTAATTTTTTAATGTGACAGCAATATATATGTAAAATAATTTTAATTGAATTTAATAGTTATACACTAATCATATAAAACTGTTTTATATTATCATTTATTTATAAATCATGATTGATATAATTTTTTTAAGGTAATTTGTAAAAGTTAACAAAGTTATACGATGAGTTGTGATTGAATGGTGGTATTAAACTATTTTATACTACATAGTTTTCTTTATCTCATTTTAATTATATTAATTTGTGTACAATATGAAAATAATTCCCAATATAAACTTCCTCAAGTGCATTTTTTGTGGTGTTCCTCAAGTTTAAGTACATCTTTGTTCATTGGCATCGTGATTGGGGCCATTCTTAATTTTCAAGCCCAGCATTTAAATCTATGGATAGGGAGAGGATGGAAAATTATGTGGTCCTCGCTATCTAAATCTAACAGCTAGGCAAAGTTGGGCCATGTTGATAAAAAAGAAAACAAAAATAAGACCAGAAGGAAATGGCCTAAATCAATTTTTTATTTTTTTTTTCTGAGTTACATCCTCCTTGATAATGATGTTAGTTTTGGCTGGGCTATCTCTTTTATTGATTATAATTGAGTAATTTATTGAATAAAATGATTTAAAATTTAAATAAATTGGTTCAATTGCATAAACTTATAGTATGTATGGTTGCATATCTCATATGTGATTTTCTACATTTACTGCGAAGTTATTAGTTATAATTTTTATATCCTAGGCATTGTTTCTTATTTTCTAATGAGTTTCCAAATATGATATTGACGAATGTTTGATTTGATCATTTATCAACCCACTTTTATTTCTCACCATGTTGTTTAGTTACTTAGAGCGAATTATTTTAAAGTTGGATAAAATTAATTTTGATATAAAAATATCTTTTTAATTGTTGAACATAATTTAAACGTGTTTAAAATAATTTTAAAAATAAGTTTTACATTAATTAAAACACATGTTATGGTAAGAAAAATTGATCGTAAAATAATAGTCAAATGTATTATGTATACTTATTCAGCAGTGAGCTTTATATTCAGCTTTTATTTGATTTAATTAATTATTAAAACTAAATTATTTGAACACCCCCCCCCCCCCCAAGTCTTGTTCATCCTTTGTCTTTCAATGAATTCGGAGGTGTATGTGGCATAAGATCAATAGAGGTGGAGGTTCAACCTTTATGCCCCCTATTGTGATGCCTCATCATGCCTTTTTTGCATAGAAACTTTCATTGTGTATTGCATTCACTTTTATCAAAATTTAGATTCCTTATGTTGAGGTATTCGAGCTCACCCCATGGATAAGAAAACTTTCAAGATTTAGAAGAATTTTGATCAAAGTTGTGTAGACCAAAGTTGTTTTAACTTAATCAACAATTTTAAGTTTAATTTTAAATACACAATTGTATTAAATGTTTAAAGAAAAATCTTTGTTGTCCATAATAATTTTATCTGACTCAAATAAGAAGACTTTTTGTAAATTATATATATAATCTCTTACCTAGTTAAGAAAATTTCTTCAGTGCAAGCTCATTTTTATCATAACAAAATGTTTCAAAATTAAACTAATTCAAAATTATTTCTTTTACTTTTTGTGTCCATCAAAATCTATTCTATAAATCCTAAAATAACATTCCATTTAGGATGGCGGTTGGGCTTTGTTGAGCCATGATACAAACAAGGCCCATCCACAAATCTTTTCGATTTCGTATTCGGGTTGCCACTTATTTTTCTTGGCTTATGATAGAAATGCGAATAGAAACGGAAAGCAAAACCTATTTACTTTGTGACAAGTAACCATTGCTTTTTAATGGTGACTGTTGCAAGGGACCACCATATTGAGTATGCGAAATTTGAATATAAGGAGTATGTAACACAATCATATGAACGAAATTTGAGACAGTTGCATGTATTTGGCTGCATTCGAGTTTGAAATTAATGAGCACATTTAAAAGCACTTCACTTTGTTGTGAAATTCAAATGTGCCATCAGTCTAATTGTGACTTGTAACCGATCGGGGAACCAGAAATTTTTCAAATAAAATAATTTAAAATTATTTTTCATTCTTGTGGAATGTTGGTACTAAGAACTAAAATTTATTAAGACCCAAGGCACAATTTTGACTCCCAACACACAAAATCAATTGTTGGTGATCATTGTCAAGATTTCTTTGTGCTTGTTTGGTTAAGCTCAATCGATTCAGGTATTTTTTAAAATCATCATCTCGATAATCTGACCTAATAATAGGTCTTTGTTGTACACGGTGAAGGAAAGCGCCGCAATGGTGTTTCATGGAGTTTTTCGATGATTAATGTTCTCTTTTTTTTGTGTGTGCTTTTCCTCTCTATTTCTTCTCTCTTTTTTTGCACACTGTTATGTTGATTTTATTTTAAAGCAGAAGAGTATTGTGGTGACAGTGGGGATGAGTTTTTTTTTTTTTTTAACATACGCAAAGCTATAAAAATAATTGATGCAAAACTAAAAAAATTGGACACTAAACATAAGAAATTGGTTAGTCACCAAAAAAATGCCACAATCCAATCAGAAATAGAAATTCAACAACACAATGCTTCTCTCTCTGGCTTTTTTTCCAGAAGAGTAGAGAAAAAATACATCTTTTTTATTTGTTAAATCCAGGTGGGTGTTATTTAAATAAAAAACAAAATAAAAAGGATAATTTGCAATATTACCCCCATGACAAGGGCTTGCATTGAGTCCATCTATTTTTTTAAACCACAGATCATACGAGATCATACAATCTAAAATAATTTGTGCATGCTACCAAACCTAACACACTTGTGCACCATAGAATTTGCCTATCTTGTAAAGGTCTAATGTTCTCTTTTAAGATAACTCGATCCACACATATATTAACACATGGGATTTTTGGTGCTAAATTGCATTGTTCAACTTTGTATTCTCGTGTGCAGTCTTTAAGATTGATTCTGGGTGTTTCATTTAGTTACAGCCCAAATGTCACAATGACAAGTGGGTATTATTATAAGGATTACTTATAGAGATTTAGATGCATAAGACCAGACCAACAAGTAACAATATCTAATTGAGAGTAAAAAGAAAACGTAAAGAGGAGAACTTGTGGTGTATATACTGGCACATGAAGGTATGTTTGGTATACAATTCAAATTAAACATGCTATATATAACTGAGTCTTATATCGAGGGTAAATGCCTAATGGTTAGTGAGTTGCTCACACTACGACAAATGGTGGTAAGACGCAAAAATCATGTTGGTGTTAAAGGTTTATGTGAATGGTTATGTTTGAGGTGAGTAGTTGAATATCGATCATTAAGGGTGTTTGAAAACCAGTTCAATTTAAGGTAACTTCAATCTAACTTTAAAATTCCTTTTACGTTTGTGCATTCTAATCTGGAAAACCTATATATGTTCAATATGTTGTCCAAATAAGTTTTCAAACACATACTAATTGGTCTAGTTTAGGTAAACTCACTCGTATTGAGATATGTGATTCATTGGTGATTTATAATTTGACCAAACTTGAACCATGTATTAAACATACATAATGTTCACACAAACATATTAGTGAGGTTTTTGGCTAATTGACTAGCATAAGCACAACCCTTTGTTTAGATGAGATGAAAGAAAATGAAATAGATAAAGAAAAAGAAAAAAAATAAAAAAAATTATTTTTTCTTAAAATAGACTTTTATCTTTTTTTCTTCTCTTTACTTTTTAAACAAACAAGAGAAATTTTTAAGATTTCAAAATTTTTAATTCCCTATTTTCTTTATTCTAAGTATATTTAGAAATTGAGAACATTGACCCACTTTGATTAGCCATTGAAAATAATTATTAAAAAAACTATCCTCATTTTAACTACACTTTGACTTGTCCTGCCAACCCACACCATAAGTGAGTTGAGGTGGGTTAGTTTGTTTATTTTAGACTAATATGAAAAGGCATCCCACTCTCAATAACTAAAATGATGATATATTCGGTTAAATTTTATCTATGAATCAAAGTATCAAACATTTCAAAGGTTACCCGACAACTTGAGACAAATAAATTAGACTCATTCATGGTACGATATTATTTTACATAAATTTCTTTACAAGTAATCCATTTAAAAATAGGCAGGACAACAAACACAATTACTCAATCCAAGACCAAGGAGAAAAGGTTTCCAGAAACAAGTTTTTATATGAGTTAATCTCTAATTTTTCTTTTATGGGATTATATTAACTTTACCCGGTATTCATTGAAGTTGAATTATTGACTTTTGTGGACGAAGACTTCCCAAGATGGCTATGCCTATCAAGGTGGTATTTGGTGTACTTTCACTTTCTGCAATCGCACACTTTTGACAAAACTGAAAATTTCACGCAAAAAATTAATTAAAGGCATTAAAAAGATAGGCTAAGCCCAATTTAATCATGTAACTACGTATTGTGATTAGTTATAGTTGCTTCCAACACAAGTAGTAGAATCATTTTAGATTTGCGTAATTTCCTTCTATGGGTTCACCTAATTGACTATATTTTCTCTTTAGACTAAAACCAAGTTTTCACCTATTTCATAGGATTAGGTCGTAATCGAAAGTGTGAAACAATATGAAGACTTTCAACCAGGAATCTGGAAAGTTAATTCATTGATTCCTGTGGGTGACCGCAGCCTTGTGCTTTGATCGACTACTCTTCATGAAATGATGGTGATTTTCTTTAATAACTTACAATTAATAATAAAAATTTAACGTGTGACATTAAAATTGTGTTTATATGATTAAATTTTATTTTTGAATAACACTAATGAAACCTAGTCTAAGCAGAACATTTTTTTTCTTCATCATTTCAAGAAATTAGCCTTAATTTTCCATCTTTACTTTGTTGACCAATATGTACGTTTACTTCTTTTGTTACGACAAAAATTGGGTACTTATATCAATAATAGCAATTAGTCAATATTTTCATATGTTATACAGGTACATTAAAATGGTGTTCAAATATTAAAAATATTTAATTGTAAATATTTAGGTGAATATTAATTTAATTAATTATTATTTTGAATAAAAATATAAAGTGTACGCTCTTAATTCTTTAATTTTAAAAAATTAAAATCTATTTTAATGGATTAGTAATTTATAAATATCTCATCAATGCTAATAAAAGAAATTTGATCATTAATCAAATAAATTAAATTGAAATATTTTATTTAATTGAAAATGAAATTCGGCCTAAAAAATTATATAAGATGTGTGAGAACAAAGATTGACATGTGATTATATATAAAAAGTGGTATAATGGGTTTTTGTTATTCATGTTTTTCACTTTTAGTCTCTAAGAAAAGTTTGATCGGTTTTTTACTATTAACCTAACCTACATTATGCTCAAGTCAAGTCACACTTTTTTTAAAAATAAACCAGCTCAAAGTTTTTATTAAAGGTTATTTAATTAAAAAAGTCATTCTCATCAGTCATCACCACAAAAAGTCTTTTAAGTTTAACAAATTGAACTAATTAAATAAATATTTGTTGTTAGTATTATTATATCAAATTTATCATTTGAATAAAAAATATTAAATTTATTATAATGTATTAAAATCTTAAATAGTTATCATTTTAAATATTAAGCATGTTAACTTAAATAAAAGTTAAGCTCAAGCTTAAAATTTTATTGAAAGATAAATTTATGTCCTATACATATGTCTTATTGTAAAATATGCTTTTAAATAAGTTGTCATAAATGACAGATGCTTATATTATAAACAAGAGTTGATTCTTATAAAACTTAACATACTTATTTTTATCTCTCTTGATGTATTTTTTATGGAACATCTCTCTTGATGTTAAATTATTACAAAGTAAAACTTTAAAGTAGACTTATAGATCATAGTAGACTTTTATATAAGTTTTTGAAACCTTTATAAAATGTTTATGTCTAGTAAATAAGTTAGGATTGAGTAATATATTTTTTAAGAAAGACTAAACTCGGCCCAACAAAGTTTAGTGTATTTAGTTTGGTGGTATAAAAATATGATGAGTGCAAAATCATGATGAATTTATTACAAGACCAATTATTAATCGCATCTATATATAATTATGGTGAGTTTAACTCATCACTAATCCAAACATATACTTGATCAATTTAGTCTATTTCTATCCTTGTCAGTCTAATTCTACCCCTATTAGCATGACAATAATAACTTTGATCTTAAACATTTTCTTGCTAAAAATCACTCTAATATTTCTTGTACTGTAAAACTGTTAAACGTTATTATTTGAAAATTTTATGCATAGTCATTAATTTATACTATTTTTACATAATATATATTATTATTTTTACATTTATAATTTATTTGTATTATATTTTCACATAATTATTGTTTGAATTAATAAATTAATATTTTATACCTAATAAATAATGTTATTATTACTATTACTTAAAGAAGGTTTCTATGATGTTTCAAAAAATTGAGGATTTTGATATTGTTGTTTTTGTAACCAATAAAATTTTCATGTCATATGTCTTCTCAATAATTAAACAATTTTATTGATTAGAAAAATAGAAGGACTAAAATCTTCATATTTTTGGACATCATAAAACTCTCATTATTTAAATCTATTATATATATATATTAATAATAAGAATTATCCTATTTGATTTACATATTTTATTGGACAATTTTACTCTAAAATCACTTCTTAAATTTCAAATTTTTGTTTTAACTTACCTTTAACTTTCCACTATTTATATATATATATATATAGTGAGTCTTTGCCTCGTAGTAATCATACTAATATCTCTTCCTCTCTCTCTCTCCGGCACGGTGGTAGTTGGACGTTATTCCTTCCCACTAGCCTTTCTTTATGTTCATTTTCGCTGTACTAGTGAATGTCTCATTCATGTATCACACAAAGTCAAATTCGCCCACCCTATTTGATATCTTCTTTTATTTTGTTTTCTCTTTCACCATTTTTTTAATGCATTTGGTTCAAACCCACAGTTCTGAAAGAGATGGCCTTCCAAACATCATCAACACCCATATTTCTGCTTCATTTTATTGTTGCGACCTGGTCAATTGGTCACACAGACAAGACAACACCTTTTGCTTTTTCATTTTCACATTGATGCCTGACCACCCTCTTGGTACTTAACCTGTGTCACACACCCATGTGTTTCTGCTCTGTTCTTAGTATTTGTTTCAAATTTTGAGCCTTTTTACATGTTGGTTTCAGTTTTGCTTCTCCTGTCTCAGGTATTGTTCTCTAGTTTCAAATGGTCGTTTCTGAATTTGGTTTCTGCTTTAGTTTTTACTATAGCTGCTGTTGATTGTTTTTGGACTTAGAGTTATATGCATGCATGAGGTTGTTTTTGGATTCATATCAATGAATGTTTCTTACTTGGAATGAGATAATATTATCAGCATGATTTCAGCACAAATATGCTTTGATTTCTTGCATCATTGTGAAGCAAATTTCTAAGAATCGGTTAAGACTTAGGAGCTAATTGACAATAATCTTTTGTATATATCAATGAAGGTTAAAGATTTCTCTCTCAAGTTTTCATAACTTGGTTTTTGTTATTATCAGGGAGTGAAAAGTACACTGCTTAGTTCATGAGAGATATTTTAGAGTTCTAGTGATTTTTGCATTCCTGGGATGTATCTTTCAAAGAGTTTCAAGCATGAAGTTGTTTTCATCTTGTGGTTCTGCTGCTATTTGCTACATGCTGCTGGGCAGAATAACATCACTGATCCCGTTGAAGGTATGATTTTCTCCTTTTTTTTGGTATTCCCTGGTTGCTTTGCTTCTATTAGGCATGTACTTTATATTAAAAACCATTGTTGTAACAAATTAAGTTTTTGGCAGTTGACATGATATAAGAGTCTCTATAACTAAATTGTTTAGTTTAGAGTTTGATTCTTGTCTTCCATATTCCTCTAGATAAGGTTGAATTTAAGCACAGGGTAGGGGGATTTGTGCCTTAACCATGCTTTAAGTTCAGAGGACCCTTTATGTGAGGGGGCATGTTAGGGATGTGCTATTAAAAGCCATTCATGTGTCTTTCCCATAACAACTTAAGCTTTTGAGATACTTGGTTCATGATAGCTTCTCTTTGATGGTATACAAGTATTTGCAGAAGTGGTAGCTCTACTCTGGGGGAGCACTTTCTTTGATATGTCATGGCATATATTAATAAAAGGGAAAATGCTAACCAGTGTCTTAAGGGCATTGATTAAGGAACTTAAAGTAGAAATATTTTTATTGGAAGGCGGAAAATTGTGTTGTCCATAATCTTTTTTACGCTCTTCTATGATTTACACAATAAATATTTTTCCCTAAGGGCATTGGTTAGCAAGACCCTAATAAAAGTTTCCAGCATATTAACAATTTCTCCCTATGTATAATTATCATCTAAAAGATCATAATTAAAATTACTAAAAGTACAAAATCTACAAATACAATACAATATTCATGTATCCCTTATAACAATAATATCCATCATCCAGATTTATTACAAAATCTGAGAAATGAGAACAGAGAACCCATTACTACAATAAAAGAAAAAAAAAATGGGCACTAGCTGTAAAGTATTGCTTATAATGTGTATTGTATTTGTTGATTCTATTGATGATATGATGTTCTCATTTGAATTAACATGCAGTTGATGCATTGAGAGCCATTAAGAGTCGTTTGATTGATCCTAATGGAAATTTGAGCAATTGGAATGATGGAGACCCATGTACGTCAAGGTGGAAAGGAGTTTTGTGCTTCAATGAAACAAAAGAGGATGGCCATCTGCATGTTGAAGAATTGTATGAATTCTATCTTCTACTAGACATTATTTCATAAATGACATTAACATTTTCAGGCTTTCATTTCCTTTGTCTATCTTTTATTAATTTCTCTTCTTTTATGTTGCAAAAGATTAACAGTCTTATTTTGTGGGTCAAGCACTTTTTTACTCAATAGTTTATACTACGTATAGTAGAAATCAATATAATCACCTAAACAGGATGGGAATTGTGGGCCAGTATACTTCTTTATGATGATCTTTTCTGCATATTTTGATGAGTTTGCATGTCTTGATCAATCTTGTTCATCAATTGCCTTTTAATTCAATACTATACTACTTAATGCAGAGCTATCAATCTCTGTTGTTTGAGAATTGAGAGCTTTCTTTTTCACTGCGCTACTCCTTTATTAAGTTTGTTTTTTCTTGTCTGTAGGCAATTGCTGAGATTGAACTTGTTCGGAACTTTGGCACCAGATCTTGGCAAATTAACTTATATGAAAAGATTGTAAGATAGTATTTGCTTTTATGTTTGAAATGGCAAATATTCTGAACAATTTTCAGTTTAGCATTATTCGATGCAATTTTGGCTTGTGTAGTAGATTTCACTCATTTGAGTGTTTTCTCCCTTTTCTTTTAATTAGCTTCTTCCTCTGATACATGTTTTCTTTGTATTCTAAAGGAACTTTATGTGGAACAACATAAGTGGGAGTATTCCAAAGGAAATTGGCAATATCACATCTTTGGAACTCTTGTAAGTTGAGCCTTCCTGTTAGGCATGTATGTTAGTCTTCATATGATTAAATAAGTCAGTTGTTTTATTACCTTGGTATATTTATTTTTACCTTTTTTAGACTTATTAATGCACAAACATCCTTGTCATTGCCTGAATTCAGAATTGATCTTATAAATAATTGAATTAAATACTGTTTCCTATTGGGTAGAAAGATAAATTTAAATGGTTGTATACTTGTATAAGTAAAGGAGTAGTAATTAACAAGAAGAGTTACATCATCTCTGCATTCTTTCTCATCAAATATATTTTTTCACAGGCTTCTGAATGGAAATAAATTAACAGGTTCACTACCAGAGGAGATTGGCTATCTTCCAAACCTGGATAGAATACAAATTGATCAGAACCAAATATCAGGACCTATACCTACGTCATTTGCAAACCTGAACAAGACAAAGCACTTGTAAGGTTCTTTACAATGAAAAAGTAGTTTAAGAATGACCACTCTTGTTATTTTTACACGAACTCATTTATTTCTCAACATTTTTATTATGACCAAAAAAGTGGAAAGAAAATAATGTTTATCTTTTCCCCCTCCAATGGATCAGTCATATGAACAATAATTCACTTAGCGGACAAATCCCACCAGAGCTTTCCCGATTACCAAAGCTTGTTCACCTGTAAGTTGGTAATTGGTTATCATTGACACAACTGCAGCTACTAACATATTTTTCATTGTTTTTTTAAACTTTAATTATCATGCCATATCTTGTTCACAAGATGCATCTCTTGCCCTGCAGTCTTCTCGACAACAACAACTTATCAGGATATCTTCCCCGTGAGCTGGCTGATTTGCCAAGCTTACTTATCATGTAGGTTTCCAATTCTTTATGTAATATATGAGTGTAAGCGTATATAGTTTTATTTATTTTTGGATGAAAAAACTATAGAGCTAGTTTGGAGAAACATCTCAACAAGAACTTGCAGGAGTGGAAAATAAAATGAATCATGGAGGTAAAATGAATCAAATTTTTTATGGTGTTCTGCTTAGTACTACCTCCGTCCCTAAATGTAAGACTCAGTTAACTAATTGACACCTATCAAGAAATTTAGTTAGTAGCATTAGCTTTATTAACAATTTGAATTATTTTTTCAAAATTACTCTTAAAATTATTGGAACTCGTTATCTCTCTTTTCATTTAATTGTTTTCCACCTAATTAATTAATGTGTGCTGGACCGCTAGTCATCTTTTTCAATCTTCATAAACACATAGAAGGAAATAAGGATTTCTCTAACTTACAACATTTCAATTGTTAGAATATATGAATATATCTTAAGAATAATTTAGAGTATCTTAGATTATCTCTTAGGATTGGTTTCCTTGTTTAATTAAGATTATGATCTACTATTAGTATAAATAAGGTTTAGTACTTTATGGTTTGCATGTTGTGACACATATAGCACATCATATTAAGTTAATAACAATTTTGGAGTGTTTAGTCTCTACTCTCTCCTTTGTCTCTCTATATACACGTAAAACCCCTATAATTTCAACAACGATTATGTTACTATATGTTTAGAATGTATACTGATTGAAAAGTTGCAAAGCTGTGGTTTTTCCTTCAACGCTGTTGGAAAACCGTCTTAATTGTGGTCATCTCTAGCTTGCCTTAATTGCAGTCTCTTTGGAACACTTTCATTCCATAGCTCTGAGGAGGTGTGTTTAGTCCCAATTGACTAGAGATATTGCCAATATAATCCATATAACGTTTGGGCAATCTTCACATTACAAGTTGGTTTTGTGGTATTGAGTTAGACCCTAAGCCTAAATTCTAATATGGTATGTATCAAAGATTATCCTAGATCCATTGTTAGGCCACCTGCATTGCCATGCTTCAGACCCATAGCCTTGGGCGTGAGGGTGTGTGTTTAATCTCACATCCACTAGAGATATAGGCAATGTAGCTCTTACAAATCATGGGCAATCCCTATCTTATAAGCTGATTTTGTGGGGTTGAATTAGGTCTCATGCCCAAATTCTAAGAAATGTCGTTTGATGGTTTAGTTCCAGATCAATCTTTGGTTGTGAGAAGTGAACTTTCTAGGCAAGTGGTGGAAAATGTAGGACTGAGGGTTTTGCCAGCTATGTCATCTATCATAGATTTTTTATACATCAATATTGGAAAATTGCTACTTTTGTCATTGTAGAACTTTTTAATCATTTTTTGATGTTTAATGCTTTTAAATTGTTGGCTGTTTTAAACTTTCAATAATTATTCCTTGTTGTGTAATTGGATTTTTAAAGTGTTTCTTTATCTTCTTGTTCTTGCAGTCAACTTGATAACAATAACTTTGAGGGAAATAGCATTCCTGATACATATGCCAACATGTCAAAGTTGTTGAAGATGTAAGTGAATTCCTTCTCTTTAAGTGGGTTTTGCAAGTGCAAGGAGTGAAGCCGAGGGGCCTAGCAATTTGAGATACTACAACCTTTGTGATTGACTTCTTATATGTAGGAGAGGAAATCATACAAGAGAGAAATGTTAACCAGGATATATAAACACAGGGCAAAAAATGTTTTAAAAAAATGCTTGTGGATATCATGACTAGACAGTTGACTACTAGGTAGAACACCATTTATTGTCGTTGCACATAGAGTATTAGTATTTTGACTCAATTAGTTTGGATCCGTTTTGTGGCAAAAAACCATCTGATTTAATCATAAAAGAAAACTTGCAACTTGGTTTGGATAAGTTTTAGAATAATATCCAATCCATACTTACCCATCCAATCTTCATCATTTGGATTGGATCAGATATTTTTTTTTTTTGTCTCTTTTTTTTATAAAAAAATTAAGAGACTATTTTTTGCTCAGCATCCAAATGAAATTTCATAAACTATAGTAAGAGTAGAGTCCCAAACCAATACATGAATTCCTCTAGTGGCTACTTTTTCACTTATGGGACAACACATATTAGATGAAAATCAAATACACAATAAAATTCTTATAAAAATCTTTGTCAAAGTACTATATCTCATCATAAATCACAACTTTGTCTAAATTACAAATCACAAGTCAAAATAATTTCAAGTTTATTCAAGTGTAGAATATGAAAACTAATAAGTTTAGTATGTTTGTGATTCAGTTTAGAACATGATAACTGAAAACCAAACTTAATTTAATAATAAAATGTGGGTTTTCCAGTTATTCATTTAAGGGTTTGTCTGATTTTCGTTTTTTGGATTGGTTTGGCGATTTGGATTGGTACTTGAACACCCCTAGCTGGAGGATGGCAACCTATCACTCTGCATACTCTTCTCCTATCCTCTGCTTAATAAAATTTCTCAACAAAGAAAATTTAATTTGGTCAAGGAGAAGGGTTTGGTGTCAAGGCTGACTGTCTAAATGCTGTTATTGGTTTCTTGGTATTATCAGGAGCCTTAGGAATTGTAGCTTGCGAGGACCAATTCCTGATTTAAGCAGGATACCTCACCTTCTTTACCTGTAAGTTCAGTTATCTGTATAAAGAGAATACTGGTGCTGAGAAAAGTGAATATTCTAATGTATGTTGCTGGAGAAGAAAAAGTCTAGTGCAGTTTTTAACTGTGTTAACTGACTACTATTTGTGAAATTCCAGTGACCTCAGTTTGAACCAGTTGAATGAATCAATTCCTCCCAATAAGCTTTCTGAAAATATCACAACCATGTGAGAATCTCTATCATTTAATCTTTCATTGATTGATTTTACATTTAATTTTTTGGATTCTTCATGTCATTATGTCAATATTTTCCTTGTATTTTATTTGTCAAACTTAATTTATAGAATGTGATAATATGATTAGTTACCTCATGGGATATGTGCAGTGATTTATCAAGCAACCGCCTTACTGGAAATATTCCATCCTACTTTGCTGATCTTCCTCATCTTCAGATATTGTAAGTTGTTTCTTGTTTTAACCTATTTTTTCCTATGTAAATCTATATTACATACTATAAGCCAAACAAGAGTTACCACTATCTATCACCTTATCTCACTTGCAGATCATGTATTGAATTATTAAACTTTTATATTTCTTATTTAATCAATCATGTTAAAAAATAAATGGTTTTACTAATATCAACTATGGGGCAGGTCACTTGCAAACAATTCATTGGATGGCGGTGTTTCTTCCTCCATTTGGCAGAATAAGACTTCAAATGGAACAAAAACATTTGTCATGTAAGATCTGAAGTGATGAATTCCATAATTGTGGGAATTTTACTATGCTAATATCATTGGTTCATCTGTATTTCCTCTGCATAGATGCTACTCAGTACTGGGTTTTTGTATTTTAGTTTGTTGAGCATGAGTTTCTAATCCTGCAGGGAGTTGGAAAATAATAATCTTACAACCATATCAGGCAGTATTGATCTTCCTCCAAATGTCACAGTTGGGTACGGTTCTAAACTTACTAGCTATTGCGCAGTTTGTTCTGAAATCATTGTAGTTGAGACTGAAGATTTTCATTTATTTTTTCTTCTTGTTATGCATGTTCAGAAGATTAGTGTCATTTTGCTGAAGGTCAAGAATTTATCTTTAGATTAAGCATATATTCCATCATTTTTAAAGAGCTTCACATGTTACTATTTGAAAATTACTGTATTTCAGGCTTAATGGAAATCCCCTTTGCTCAAATGTAACCCTGACTCAGTTCTGTGGATCTGAAGGGGCTAATGTAACAGATGGTTCATTTGCAACAAATTCCAGTTCCTGTCCCCCTCAAGCATGCCCTCCTCCTTATGAATACTCCGTGAATTGTTTCTGTGGGCTTCCATTGATTGTTGACTATCGGCTGAAAAGTCCTGGATTTTCAAACTTTCTTCCATATTTGAATGATTTTGAGGTCTACATGGCTTCTGGTGTTCAAATATCTACCAATCAGCTAGAATATGATTTTTATTGGCAAGCAGGACCTCGGTTGAGAATGAAATTGAAGTTTTTTCCTGCATATGTTGATAACACTAGTAATCATACTTTCAATAGAAGTGAGCTCCTACGGCTCACAAGCATGTTCACAGGATGGCTAATTCAAGACAGTGATTTGTTTGGGCCTTACGAACTGTTGGGTTTTGATCTTTTGGGTCCTTACCAGGATGGTAAGTCTCAGAAACTTCTTCGCATTTTCTTTAACTGGATGAACACAGGTCAGAATATTATAGAAAGAAAAACAACGCTGACAGAAAATCTTTATCTCTTGATCCGTATCAATGGAATACAAGATTAGAGATGAGAGAATCATGAAATAGACAGTGTAGATGCGCTGACCCCCCTTCAAGTCTCATCTCTATTAATTTATTTGTTCATATTTGCAATCTGGCATATGAGATATGACTCTCCTCATACTGCTCATTTGTTGCAGTGATTAGCAGGAGTTCAAAATCAGGGATAAGTACGGGTGCACTGGTTGGCATAGTCATAGGGGCAATTGCCTTTGCAGTGACGTTATCTGCAATTGTTACCATTCTTATATTGAGAATAAGATTGAGAGATTATCATGCCTTTTCCAGGCGACATCATGGTCAGTTCCTTATCATGAATTAACAAGTGTATTGCTATTTGTCTCTTTAACTTGTCTCAAGTGCTCTATAAAAATTGCAGCATCCAAGATCTCTATAAAAATTGATGGTGTAAGGGCCTTTACTTATGGAGAATTGTCCTCCGCCACAAACAACTTCAGCATCTCTGCTCAAGTTGGACAAGGGGGCTATGGTAAGGTTTATAAAGGGGTTCTTTCTGATGGCACAATTGTTGCGATAAAACGTGCACAAGAGGGATCCCTGCAAGGTGAGAAGGAGTTCCTTACAGAAATATCATTACTATCAAGGTTACATCATCGCAATCTTGTGTCTCTGATTGGATACTGTGATGAACAAGGTGAACAGGTAATTTTTTTTTCCAAATTCAGAAAATTTAACGCTTGCTATATTTTATTTTAGAAATTTTAATGATTATCTTGGATTCTTGATTTCATTTGTGGAAGTTTTAATATCTAGTATTCCCATAGCTTGACGCCACCTTTTAACTCCAGGAGGATATTATTTATTTTACCAAAATTAGGATATAAACACTTTTAACAGCTTCGCTAGAATGACTTTAAAAAGAAGTTATGTGCAGTCGCAACACACCCAGCTGCTTTTGAATTTTGGATTTTGAAGAGTCATTCATAAAACAAGGGTTTGTTTGATATTTTCATGACATAAACTTTCTTTAGCTTCTAACCTTGGGAGGATGTGTCATCCTAGTCCTTGTTGTCCTTTCAGAAAATTTTGGTGTTATACACTCCCTTTCTTTCTTCTTTCTTTCTCTGACTGTTGAATTTCTTCCATTTGGCTTGTTGCTTCATGCTTGCAGATGCTGGTTTATGAATTTATGTCTAATGGCACATTGAGGGATCATCTTTCTGGTATACATTATGTTCTTATTTTCCAATCTTCTAAAATTGTTAATTAATTTCTTGGTTTCATTGCATTGTTCTGATGAGTTAGTAGTCACGGATGCTGTGTACATCTTCCATTTCTCTAAGCTCGATGATGCAGATAATTTGTTGTACAGTAATTGTGTGCCTAAGTGCCTTTCTATGTTATCTCTCTTAAGAGTGTGCTTAATGTTTACAGTTACAGCTAAAGATCCTCTGACTTTTGCCATGAGATTGAAGATGGCGTTAGGGGCAGCTAAAGGTCTATTGTATCTACACACGGAAGCTGATCCTCCAATATTTCACCGAGATGTAAAGGCCAGCAACATATTATTGGACTCTAAGTTTTCTGCAAAAGTGGCTGATTTTGGACTTTCACGGCTTGCTCCAGTTCCAGATATGGAAGGAGTTGTGCCTGGTCATGTATCTACAGTGGTAAAGGGGACCCCGGTAAGGCTTTCATGATTGGTTTTGCTAAATTGTGCACATGTATATTAAATACAGGATTAGCAATCATATTGTTGCATTATTAACTGCACTAGTTTTATATTACTAACATAAGCCAGCTCTGTAATGCCACTAACATGAAAAGGCTCTTAACTTCAACATTCCAACACTTTTTACCTATAAATTTGTCTCTAAACCTCTGTCCAGGATATCAATTTTGAAAAAAACTATGAGGATGCTGACATAATCATGGCCAATGTTAGGAGTGTTTCTTTGGGGAAAAGAACAGGTGTTGAGACCCTAGATCCAACCTTTCAAGCTTCAATTTAAAAAAATTTAAAACTTGAACGGTTGGGTCTAGGGTCCCAAATTCAAATGGTATCAGATTCAGAGCTTGCTGTGGTAGCCCCAAGTCCTACATTGGATGAATTGGAGAATAATGGTTGGGCCAGCCTTTTAGGTCATGCCATGTCATGTCATGTTCACCCCAATATTTTTCGTGGTCCAATTAAGCTTGAGTGTAACAAATAGTATACCAGCTATGACCAATTAGAAGTGTGTATAGATTTTGGAAGGTTGATTTTATTGATTTAATGAGTTTTTACTTATTGTTTTTTCACTGTTTTGAACATGCAGGGTTACCTTGATCCAGAGTACTTCCTAACTCGCAAGTTGACAGACAAGAGTGATGTTTATAGTCTTGGTGTCGTATTTCTGGAACTTTTGACAGGGATGCATCCTATCTCACACGGCAAAAATATTGTTAGAGAGGTATTTGCTTATCTTAGGACTTATTTTCTCTCCCTATTCCCTATCAAGTGTGATTGGATCAAACTGTGATTAACAGTTGGAAAGTTCAATTTATGCAATTTATTTTGTACATCTGTTGTTCAATAGAAAGAGATAGAGGCTCACCCTCCTCTCTATAGGATCATGAAGATCCATTTGTTGTCAATGTCAATTCTTTCTGTCTCTTGATCAACACTGATCCTGTTTTTTGTTGTCAAATCTTTACCTGGATCATATTTTGCTTAGTGATGTCCAACTATTTTTCCATTATTGTAAGGTTTTGGATAGACGACACTGAGTAAGTGTTTGCCAACATCATAGGTTGAATCAAATTAAAAACAATTTTCAAGTAATGTGTATCCTTTTTTCATGTAAATATTCCTTCAATCTTTTCCTATATCTTAAGATATCAAATAATAGAGTGCTTGACACCATCGCTTCTCTGAATCTTTCAGTTCCTTAAATGAATGGTCACAGTATTTTGAGGGATTAGTCTTTGACTTTCAGCTGGGAATACCTTGGATTTATCCCAAAATAATAAAGTTCTTGACAGTCACTTATCTGAATCTTTTTCAGGTTAACGTTGCGTACCAATCTGGCGTGATATTTTCAATTATCGATGGACGAATGGGGTCTTATCCATCTGAGCATGTGGAGAAATTTTTGACTTTGGCCATGAAGTGTTGTGAAGACGAGCCAGAGGCTCGGCCTAGAATGGCAGAAGTGGTAAGAGAGCTTGAAAACATATGGTCTACAATGCCGGAATCAGATACCAAGAGAGCTGAATTTATATCCAGTGATTCTGGCAAAGCAGAGAGTCACAGTACACCATCTTCATCTTCTGCCTCTGCTTCTATTATGAAGACTCCTTTTGTATCAGGAGATGTGTCAGGTAGTGACCTTGTTAGTGGAGTGATACCAAGCATCAAGCCAAGGTAGAACTATCGAAGTTGAAAATGATTACCTTCATAAGTTTTGGTAGATCCAATGTGAGTTTGTCATTACCCTGTGCATTAAATAATGTGACCATATCGTACTACTTTTCATTCTCTTCTTTGTACAATATGATCGACTGATAGAGCTCTGGCTGGTAAATAACATCGATTTTGTGACCATTTAAGCTGACGGGTTGTTTATATATAGAGCTAGTTTTTTTCTTTTTTTTTTAAAGGATGCTTATATTATTTCATTCAAGAGAATAAATTGAATACAACTTGCAATGAAATCAAAATAACTTATTTAAATATTTGAATCAGAGCAGCTGTTTGGCGGGGGGGGGGGGGGGGGGGGGG
>PYAF01001383.1:16413-36859 GCA_007407185.1 Glycine tomentella | reverse complement strand
GGGGGGGGGGGGGGGGGGGGGGGGGGGGGGGGAGCTTGAACTTATTAAAGCTCTTCATCAGTAACCACTAACCTGATCGTAATAATAGTTAAAAGCATTAAGAAATGACTTTTTTCTTGAACCATGTTCACATATTAAGTTAAATTAAAATTTTGGTTCCTCTTTAATTTTCAAATCAGCAATTTTGAATTCTTATTTTTTAATCTCTGATTTAAAAAATCTCATTTTTGGTAAAATTATCAGTTTTTCATATTTGTTTTTGTTCATCTAATTGAACTTTATATCTAACATAATCATTTAAAATACCATAAAAAATAATTTAATTAATGAAAATATAAAAAATAAACAAAATAAAATATGAAAATAGAAGATTTGACCAAAACTGCCAGTTTTTTTAAAATAGGGGACTAAAATCTAAACTAAAAAGAATTCAAAAGTTGATGCTTATTTTGAAGGCTAGCCTAAAATTTTGGTCTCAATAATTTTTTGTCTATAATTTTGGTCTGCAATTTTTAATGGATCAATTTTTATTTTACAAATCAAATTAGGGGATTACTATTGGCCCCAAACTCTATTTGTTATTGGCCCCTACTAAGGGACTTGCACCTTGTTTTTTTTCCACAAATACCTTTTTCACGAAAATATGATTTCATTGTATAGTTGTACAACAAAATTGTGTTTTTGTTATAGACTGAGGGGTGCGAATAAAAATAAGCAATGAATAGACAATTTTGTTGTACAACTGTACACTACGAAATTGTGTTTTCGTTATATTTTTTAAAGGGATGCAAAAAAATAATGGGAGTACGATTTTGTTGCACATTGTACAACAAAATCGTGTTTCTATTATTTTTTGAACAGGTGCAAGAAAAATAATGGAAACATGATTTAGTTGCACACTGTACAATGAAATCGTATTTTCGTTATTTTGAAAGGGATGAAAAAAAATGAAATCACGATTCAGTTGTTAATTTTTGTACCCAAAAATGAAACTACACTTCTGTTGCTTGTTTCCCTCTATGAGAACATATTTGATGATGGTGGGGCACACAAACCAAGGCAATGAGTTGCGGTGGCCCGATGGTGTTTGGACATGGTGGTGAGGACACGAGATGCTGGTTGGGCTAGTGAAGGGTCGCACACTCGCAAATCTTAAGTTGGGAGCGACATATGATGTCGTTGGTAATGTTGCATTCAGATTTGGCCAATGAGGGGGTCGCACAGTGAGGTGGTGACGTGGTGCGGGGCTCCGCTTGAGGAGGTGGTGGTGTGATGAGGCCAATGTTATGTGGTGAGGGGGTGGCTCGCGGTATTCGTGCGGTGAAAAGAAGAAGGTAAAGAGAGAGGGGTAAGAAAGTCTTTTCTCATGTTTGTAGAAACTAATAACAAATGGGATTGGGTCAAATTAACTTTTATCTGCTATCGGACTAACAAATGGAGGAGCGGGTGGGTCGGTGGTGGTATTACTAGCATATTAGGCCTCGAAGTAGCGGGTCCAACAAACTAACCCCTTCTCGAACATTCTGGGCCGACTTGGGCCTTGTCAAAAAGTCAAACAGGCCCTTCTCTGAAAAAAATGACGCATGCGCATACGCACACAATCAAACACAAACCGTGTGCCTCCGAAGGGTATAAAAGCACCACCACCTTCTCCCTTCTCCATCTTCAAGCGTTCTACCATTTCGTCAATACCAACAACACCACAATGGGAAGAAGTAAGCCATAACAACCTCTCTCTTCTTTCAATTTCTCAATTAGTATGTATGGTGTAAATATTATAGATAAACTTCTTCAAAAACCAACTCAGTGTTCTTCAGCTTTTAAAGAAATTACATGGTACAACTTCTACAAAAATGAAAGTGCATAACTTACTTTAGTCCGATATTTTCAATTTATTTTATTTTCTTATTTTCTTCTTTTATATATTCATGAAAAAGTTTGTCCAAACTACTATGTTTTTTTTTTTTTATAATCAATCTTAGTCGTTAGTTTTGTCAGAATCTTGTTGGAAGTATTCCAAACCACAACCTCTCTTTCCTTTTCTTTCATCAACAAATATTAGTTTGTTTAAATGTTAGCATAAGTGATGGGACTTGCAATCTTTTCCCTCTAAAAATGTTAAAATGTCCTGTTTGAATTGTGTTATCCTTCTGTTAACGGTTAAGGTGTGTATATTCAGGACCGGCGAGGTGTTACCGGCAGATAAAGAACAAGCCGTACCCGAAATCCCGTTTCTGCCGCGGCGTGCCGGACCCGAAGATCCGAATCTACGACGTGGGAATGAAGAAGAAGGGCGTGGACGAGTTCCCGTTCTGCGTGCACCTGGTCTCGTGGGAGAAAGAGAACGTCTCCAGCGAGGCTTTGGAGGCGGCGCGCATCGCCTGCAACAAGTACATGGCCAAGTTCGCCGGAAAAGATGCGTTCCACCTGCGCGTGAGGGTGCACCCCTTCCACGTGCTCCGCATCAACAAGATGCTATCGTGCGCCGGGGCCGACAGGCTCCAGACCGGCATGAGGGGCGCCTTTGGGAAGCCGCAGGGGACGTGCGCTAGGGTTAACATTGGTCAGGTGCTGCTCTCGGTCAGGTGTAAGGATTCTAACAGTCACCATGCTCAGGAGGCTCTTCGTAGGGCCAAGTTCAAGTTTCCCGGCCGCCAGAAGATCATTCTTAGCAGAAAATGGTCAGTTTCATACTTTCACTTTAAATATTCAACAAAATTCAATTGTTTATTATCGTTAATTGATAATTTTTGTTAGTAGTGGTCAAATTCACCACACTTTCCTATTTTCTTTCTTTCTTAACCAGGAATCAACCTTATATTTCATTAATGTTAAATGTCTCTTTTGGAGAGAAAGTCAAACCGAATCACTTTATAAAAATAATTTGATTAATCCAACTCTTTTTAAAAGAAGGTTCGGTTCAAATCAATCCTATCCAATTCTTTAGGATAATCAATCTATATATGGATATAAAATGGATAACCAAATTGAATCTAAAAATCCAAATTGTTTCAGAAAAATTGAACCGGTTCACTTTATAAAAACGGTTCAGTTAATTGAACCAATTTTATAAGATGGATTGGAAATGGATTCATACGCATCTTTAAAAAATGTCCAAATTTTGCACAGCCTTATCTTTAACGTTGAGAGAAGTTACAGACAAATACGGCTCATGTGTTTGCAATTGTGGCCACGATAACTTCAAAATTCTTAATGTTCAAACCACTAAAATCAAATTTTATCATATTTCTAAAACTTAATTTAACTTAACAATTGCTAGCAATCTAAAATTGGCATTCTTAAACTCAAGCATGTACCAGATTTTAATACGAAGTTTGTAAAGCTTGAATATGGTTGAATTTAGTAGTAATGGCCATTGACTTAATACTTTCTTTCAATTTTCAGGGGATTTACAAAGTTCAGTCGAAGTGAGTATTTGAAGTTGAAGTCTGAGAACAGAATTGTGCCGGATGGGGTCAATGCCAAGGTTTTTCTCTAGACTATGATATATGGTTTTGAAAAGATTTCTAGCAATGTGACTTTTGGATCAAAGGATTGACTTTTTTTTTTTGTTCTTTTCAGGTTCTTGGGTGTCACGGACCTTTGTCGAATCGTGAGCCTGGAAGAGCTTTCTTACCAGCTACTGCTTAGGCCATTTAGCAGTTAGTACCAGGAAACTCATTGAATATGTGGTTTTTCTTTTCACCTGGTGAACGGATATGTTGTAACTATAAAATGTGTTTCTGTCTGTGTTTTGTTAGAAGATATCTGAATTATGTATCTATCTGTCTTCCAAGATGTCCTGGGGGCTTGAAAGATGCACATTCGATGTATTTAAATCTCATTATTCTGTAATAGTTTGAACAGAATGGAAATAAATATATATGGTCTTTATTGTGTATATTGTTTCTACCCTTGGCGTTTTGAAATGTAGTAAAAAAATAAAAAGAGCGTACTTCACCTTCTCCTTTAAAGTTTATAGAGTACGATACATAACGGAAAATAATTTTCATTCAAGATGTTTTTTAATTGAGAAATCGAGGATACATAGCTCGGAAACAGAGGATAAAAATTCGTTTATTTACATAAGCTTTCGCAGAGGTCATTCGAGTAACACGCTGTAACAATACTAGTTAACTCAAGCTGTTTTAGTGGGTAGAACTCTTCTGAACTAAATAACAATTTAACTAAAATTGAGTAGAAGTTTTCCAAGAGAATGAATGGTTGCCCTATCGGCTTTCATACATACAGACAGCTGGATCCTTCTCTTTCAAGTTATTTTCTTCAAGGGACCTGTAAAATGTGCTAAGGCTGATTGTTGGGAAGTTTGACGAGAACTCAGTGCTCTGGTTTATGATCAACCTGTTCAATGTCAACCTGTTCAAAATCAAATCCAGATGATGATGAGGTATATAATCTAATCGTTGTGAAGACTAATACGTGCACATACTTTATGTCTCACAAACTCTAAAATTAATGTGAACCATTAAGAAAAAAAGTTACAGTAGGATTAAGGTTTGTAAGAAAGCTATTTAACATAGATGCGTAAGAAAGGTTTGTAAGAATAAACCTTGTGCTAGTTTCACATGAATCAATAAACTAATAACGATGAATGCCATGTATTCCTCAGTGTGAATCTAATTGGGAAAATGAGTTAGACAATAAATTTTCTGACATTCAATAATAAAAAGGAAAACATTAGGAATATTTATTCATTATAGAGAATGCTAAATTAACGAATAAAATTAGTGTTATTTAATTTTATTTTTGGCAAACCGTGTTAGCCTTGTAGCCACTAGCTAGTGCTTCTATAAATGGATTTTGTTGTATTAAAACAACATACCTACAGAAACAAGTGAAACAACTATCCAGGAGACCTGAACTTTCACCTATGTTCAAATAAAGATAAAATCTGGTGTTTCACACTCTAATTCCTTTGTTGCTCTAAGCCTCCTACCTCACTTTTCCAAAACATATTGAATATAATACAGTAAAACCGATGCTAGATACCAGTTTGGCAAATAATTTTCCACCAATTTTAATAGAAGATAACTAAAAAATAAAGTTTAGCTGGTTTAGCAAGTTAAACTGACAAAAGGACAGAGTATAAAAATCTTTTATGGTACTGAAATTTTACAAACTACTTTGTTTTTGACAAACATCAATACTCGAGAAAACTGGTGGAAGCAGTGAGAGCAAGAGATGAAAAATAATTTACTTTCCAAAATTGATGTGACTTGTACTTACTGGAAAACCCTGATTTAATATCCCATTTCCCCAGAAACACTAGATAATAAATATAGCTAATTTGCTACCAATTCTCGTTTTTTTTTTTCCTCTCATGAACATGTATACTTGTAAGACTTTTCTGTTCATAATAATAAGGATATATCTGCATTTTCCATGAGTGTGGAACCAGTTTGTAACAGTGTAAATTGCAAACACAGTATATAGCTCCAACTGGGTCATTCCAACAGTAATTTATCACCAAGAGCATCTGCAACTAGTCCAACCACATTTGTTACAACATCAAAGTGGTGATCCTGCAAGTTGGCATTTCTGAGATGGCTCAATTGTATGTTAACTTCATTCATAAAGCAAACATCAAGAAAGAACCACGCTTACATCTTTCAAGAAATAAGAACACAGTTACAGCAGTAAAAAAATTCCTCGGTACATTCATTCAACTTGATGTATATAGAGAGAGAGAGAAAAAAGAAAAACCTTTGCTTAAGGAGAGATCAATGTGGAAGAGACCATGCCACGACGTTTGTCGTCAATTGATTCATCATGGAAGCAAATTCGGGTAACTCAGAAATTTGCCATGACCTTAAGGAGGTGGTGGAGGAGAGATCAACGCGGAAGAGTCACCCGATTCGCTTCCATGACGAACCAATTGATGATAAAGGTCATGGCATGGCCCATGGGATGCAGAAACTTTAAATTGTGGGGAAATACTTATAGGAGACTGGATTTTCTCCTGAAAATATCTTCTCCAGCAGCTCTGTAGAGCTTTGGATGGATACCACGGATGGAAAAAGAAGAATGCTTCTCTCTCAAGTTCATCTAAAAGTAAACGGTTCTTACTTTTTGTTGTTTGCTGGGTTGGAAAAAAATGCTTCTCTCTCAAGTCTCAAGCTCATCTTAAAACTAAAAAAAACATAGGTTCTTACTTTTTGTTGTTTGCACGTTGAAAAGAGAAACAGGAAGAGGAGAATTTATGTGGTGCAAGGAAGATGATAATTACTTTTTGACGAGATTTAAGGTGGTCAAGTTGTCTACATGGACCACCATCGTAAAAGAAAATAGTGACCATTAGATTTTGTTGATAAAAAATGAAGGGTGAGTACCTTGGCCTCAGCACATACCAGATTGGGTTCAAAATGAAAGACCAAAATAGCTTTAAAACAAAACAACCAATTATGCGTTATGCATTTAGCTACAGATAGCAGCGAGCCAATTGTCCTTCAACAAAAAACTTCCCTGTGAACGACCTTCCTTCGTGAGCTAATGTTCTACACCAATGACACTATGTGAATTGAGGCAAATTAAGAAGTCAAGTTAATGCTTAGGATGAGGTCAAATTTTTGAAGGGGAAGGAAGAATAAGGGTAAAATAGTCATTGTCACCTTCTTTCATTAAGGTTATATTGGTCAATGCGTCTTTAATTAAAATAATTGATGACTAATAAAAAAAAATGAAAATTAAAAAACAAAAGGTTATTGAAAGTTAGACAAACTGGACAAAGGTGGTCCGATAGCTTGACCACTTTAGATCTCATCTTACTTTTTTTATAGACAAATAATCTTTTGGTACTTATAAAATATGAAAATTTTGATTTTGGTACTTAATCTTTAGTTTTGTTTGATTTTTGTGTCTGGTAAATTTTTATTTTTGAAAAATGTTATGTTTGATTGATTTTGATATCTAACCGTTATTTTTGTTTGATAAATATGAGAAATTTTTATTTTTGAAAAAGGTACTTATTGTGAAAATAACATGCTTGTTAATCAACAATTTTAAATGACATGACGTTCACTTCAACAACAACAGTTAATGAAAACTCATTAAAAGTCGATAATAAAATCAAACATAAAAATATATGGGTACTAAAATCGAAAAATGATAGCTTAGGTGAGAATCAAAATCGCCTATTTTACCGGTACTGATTATTTGTCTTTTTTTTCAAGACAGCATGTGTGTAGCAACTTTTTAATACAAAAGTCTGTAAAGCTTGAATAAGGTTGAATTTAGTAGCAATGCCCGTTGACTTAGTGCATGTTTAATTATCTGTTACAAAATTACATTTAAGGCAAAAGTAATTTTACAGACGAATAAGGAATTTTGCTTTTATCTATTAGAATTATATTGGAATGCATCCGGTAACAATTCCAACTACAAACCAAACATGCACTTTTTCAAATTTTCAGGGGATTTACTAAGTTCAGCAGAAGTCAGTATTTGAAGTTGAAGTGTGAGAACAGAATTGTGCCGGATGGATCAATGCCAACTTGCCAAGGTTTTTCTCTAGACTATGATACATGGTTTTGAAAAGAGTTTCAGCAATGTGACTCAATGTTCTTGGTTAAATTCATTGCTTGTAAGGGAACTTGGGTATTTTGACTGTATTTTGGATCAGTGTATTAAAGTTTTTTATTTGTGTGTCCTTTTGAGGTTCTTGGGTGTCACAGACCTTTCGGAAATCGTGAGCCTGGAAGAGCTTTCTTACCAGCCACTGCTTAGGCCATTTAGCAATAGGAAATCCATTGACTACATGGTTTTCTTTTCACCTGGTGAATGGATATGTTCTTGTTGATTACAGTCTCAACTGTAACAATAAAATTGTGTCTCAGTCTGCATTTTGTTAGAAGATATCTGAATAATTGTATCTATCTGTCTTCAAGATGTTCTGCGGGCTTGAGAGATGCACATTTGATGTATTTAAATCTCATTATTCTGTCAGAGTTTGAACAGTATGGAAATAAATGGACTATTGTCCTTATTGCGTACTGTAAATTGTTCTGAGCTATGGTAAGGTCGTTTTTACCCTTGGCATTTTGAAATGTATTAAGAAAGTAAACTTTATTATCCCAAAAAAAAAGGAGGTCCACATACCCCCATTTTTGTTTTTTTAGCCTAATTCACCTTTTTTTTATTATATGTTTGAAGGAAGAAAAGAAAATAGAAAGGAAAAAAAAAACAATAACGATATAATTTTTTTTATTTGAATTAAGAGAAAATGAAAAGAAGAAAAAAAAAGTTGACTTAGAAAAATGAAAAGAAAAAAAAAAGTTGACTTATCAAAGTAAAAATTTGAAAATTTTTTTCTTTACATTTTCTTTTCAATTCAAATTTCAATTTTTTCTTTTCTCTTCACTCTCTTTCCCTCTCTTTCTCTCATTCCAAACATAGTGTTAAAGTTTATAGAACATCACAGATAGCAGAAAATCATTTCCATTGGAAATGTTTTTCAATTCAAAAATGCTACCAGCACATTCTGGAATACACTCTTTGAAACACACTCTTTATTATTCTAATTCCAATGGATAGAACTCTTCTGAAATAAATAACAATTTAACTAAGAAGGATTAGAAGATTTCCAAAAGCATAGTTGCTGGGATCCTTCTCTTGTAATTTAAGTTATATTCTTCATATATGGGACCTGAACAATGTGCTCAAGGCTGATTGTTGGGCAGTTTGATGAGAACTGAGTGCTCTGGTTTATGATCACATTCAAAGTCTAAATGAACAAATGCCCGCTCAACTTCTGGAAGTTTCTCGAGCTTTATCTGTAGGCTCTCTCCAATAGCGTGTGCTTCTTTTAAGGGTAAATCTTCTGGCAGTTCAATGTCAACCTGTTCCAAATCAAATCCAAATTATGAGACTCGGAATCTAATCAATGTGAAGACTAATGCATGCACATACTTAATCTCTCACAAAACTATAAGATGGACTAATATGAACCATTAGGAAAAAGGTTTGGAAGAATAAACCATGTGCAAGTATCAACATTCCGACTATGACTGCTAATAAAACCCAACCCTTCAGTCATCACAAATATGTTCTAAGTGTTAAGTACATAGAAGAAACTAGCATAGAATAAGAGAAGCCTGAATGGTTCCATTAAGCATATTTCTGTATAACAATTATAACCAAGTCTCTCTAGATGTGATCGACTATAAAGTTTAAACTTTAAAATGGCATTATTGGACTCTATCAAATACTAAACTTTTAATATAGCAGTTTTCCCTACTTTCTTTTGAATTTCTATATTCAATTTAATATCATATGACACCTGCATGATTTTCTGGGGCAAAACTGGATGTAAAATCGTTTCTAATAGTGCCTGTGCTCCATAAATTCCAGTAGACCTGGATTTAGTTTCAAGTTATAGGGATTGCTAATTTAATAGAAAATGATAAATTAAAAATAGGATTGGTCTTAATATAATTTCATTTTTGGCAAATAGGGTTAGCCTTGTAGCTAGTGCTCTTATAAATTGACTTTGTATTAATTCAACATACCTCCACAAAATATAGAACCCCAAATGTGTATGCGCGGACAGTGTCAACGCGCTTGATTCGAGGGTGCCTTATAACGAGATATGTCAGCTTCTGCAAAACTTCGGGAGGTGCAGATTGTCCAACCAGTGAAACTGCATAGAAAGTTATCCAGAATCAGAATATACATGGATTTGTTTACAAAGAACAGACCCTGTCCTTCTTTTTCCTTTTTTTTTTGGGGGGTGAGAGGGGGTTCGTGGGAAATGAAGGGCTGAACTTTCTATAGAAACAACTATCCTAAACACCTGAACTTTCACCTACGTTCAAATAAACATAAAATCAGATCTTTCGCTGTCGAGTCCTCTCTTGCTCCTACCTTGCTTTTCCAAACACATTGTGTATAATACCGTAAAACTGATGCTATAACTATCAAACAAAGTTCAGCTGGTTTAGTAAGTTAAGCTGACAAAGAACAGTGTATAAAATCTTTCATGGCAGACCAAAAAACAAAGTTCTTTCATGGTATTGAATTTTTTAGAAACTTTGTTTTTTTTTTTTTATTTATTTTGACAGACACCAAGACTTAAGAAAACTGGTGGAAGCAGTGTGAGCAAGACACGAAAAAAAATCTACTTTCCAGAATTGACGTGACCTGTGCTTTCCGGAAAACCCTGATTTAATATCCCATTTCCCCAACAGAAATTCTAGATTATAAATATAGCTAATTTGCTACCAGTGCTCGTTTATTGTTTTCTCTCAAGGGCAATTATACTTGTAACATTTTTCTGTTCAGAATACTGATAGTGATAACTGATAAGGATATACCTGCATTTTCCATGACAGTGTGGGACCAGTTTGTAATAGTGTAAATTGCAAGCAAAATAGCTCCAACTGGGTCAATCCACCAGTAATATTTATCACCAAGAACAGCGGCAACTAGTCCAACTATGTTTGTTACAACATCAAAGTGGTGATCCTGCAAGTAGGCATTTTTCAGATGGTTCAATTGTATTTTAACTTCATTCATAAAGCAAACATCAGAAGAAAACCACTCATACATCTGCATAGGCTCGGACAATCTTGTTTCCTGAGCTTCTACAGTAAAGCCAGAGCATAAGTTTCACCACTGTTGCAAATATCATAATAGAGTATAACCATATTAACTGTTCAGTGGTCATCATTTCAGCAGGACTGTTTTGTATTAGTTGTTGTACAGCTGTGATTAATACCTGAAAGCCTGCAGCGAAATAGATGATTAGTTCAATGTATCATGTACTCTTTTACATGTCAATGTACAAATACTTTTTAGAACTTCTAGGGAACAAGTTTGTGAAAAGGAGTTTTTTTTTTTTTTTAAATGAAACAGATTTTGTTGCATGCACCTCCCAGTGGAAGGAAACATTTTTTTATATATAATCATATAAGTAGCAACAGAATGAACAGTGTCGAAACCAAGAACAGTTTAGGTCAGTTGGACTCACCAAGTGTTGCCATGATTGCTGCAAAAATAATTATTCCAACTGGCTGCACTCTTAGCTTTCCAATTGGGTATTTATAGATATTTATGTTCTTCATTGAGAGGTGAGTGAACCAAAGTATACCACCAGCCATGAGATCAAGCAGAGAATCTAGAGTTGATGCTGCAATAGCTATTGACCCACTCCTTACAGTGGCATAAATCTAGACATAGATACGTGCATATTGTTATTTAAGAGAGGAATCATCAGCAAGTACGATAAAACAACAAACTTTTAAGAACCTAAATCATTTTTTTGGTGAGTTTTAAGAACCAAATCATGATTAAACAAGTTTAAACAATCATTTGTTATATGAAACTTCTGATTCTAAACATGCATTCTAGACAGAAACACAAAATCAAAGATCACCTTTAATATCAACAGAGCTATATTTGCATAATTAGAGATCTTCATTGCTCTTTCTTGCTGAGCTTGCTCCTCATCGCTTTCCTCAATGCAGGCAGATGATTCCACCGAGTCCACTTCCTCAAACGATTTGAGAGTAGCAAATTGTCTTTCATAGTATTCTTTCTCCCCTATAAAACTCAAAAATGTTTTAAGTTCAAAGAAAAAAAAAAGTTTAAATCCTTATAATTGTCTCCATTTTAAGTTGTAGTTCAAAATAATAAGTTTTAGTCTCTACACATACATAAAAAGGGTTTTGTTCCATCACAATAACACCAAAGAAGAAATTTAGCTTGTAAAATAACCACAAAAACTTCCTGACCGTGATAAATTAATGTCGTTATATAAGAAGAGTGACTAAGTGAATAATTTATTTATTTAACTAATATAAAGAACACGCGATTCGAGAATAAGGTTACAGCATTAATTAAACAGTTCCCGTATTAACATTTCACTTTATATACAAGTACAACACAAACTCCACGAGCGTGATGACCCCTGTCCTTCCCCTTAGTTTCTAGACTAGCAGAATCGTGGGACATCCAAAGTGGAAAGTTTCTTTTTGATTTTTTTTTTTTCTATTTCTTACTCTCTTTTTTAGTTTAGGAACTTGATTCGTTCAATTCACTTGCTCATTACTATTCATACTAGTTCTGACCAGTCCATCTTACCTCCTCTACATTCTTTATAGTCCGTCCTTGTCTAAGTAGACTCTTTCAAATGCATGTTTTAGTTCTTTTCCATTACTTAAAAAAAGTGAGTCACCGATTCAGATATAAGATATTATCATTACCGTAATTAGACATCCAACCGTAATCGCAATAACCCAGTTGGACTAACTCACCCAATCAATCCAATGACTTCACCTGTTCCAGTCCCGTTAGAGAGATCCAAAACTGGATATTCAGAGCCTATCGATCCCACGTCTATTCGTACTCTGACCAGTTCTACATCCATAACACAGATCTGAATCTAATCATAGATTTTCTTAACAGTAATAATAAACAAATATCTATTCATGTTAAACATCTCGTTAATATCTTTAATTCTTCTTTAATTTGTTCTTTTTATCACATCATAAATTTATTATACCTATATTTTTTTTCTTCGTTCTCTTATGTGTCTTATATAGCATAATGGAACATTTTTCTACATGAACAGTGATTATTCTGTACAAAATTAAACACCAATCATATCAGAGCATGTTTGGTTTCTAATCTAACTTGTTGTACACAAATTTCAAGACCAAATCAAATGGTTCATCGTCAACTGAACGCAAAAGGAAGGTGAGAATGTTTTTACAAACTTCATTTTGCCACCATCGTCGGTTCTCGATAGATACCTAAACACACTCAATAACATTTGTGATCCGCGTTTGATCAAAATTCATATTAAGATGCACAAAAAGCAACTAGAAGTTGTTTCGTTTGGGTTATGTGAATGCAAATTCAAACACGCTAAAAACATTCATCCAACTTCATATGGAGAGAGAGAAGGAGAGGGAAACCTTTGCTTAAGGCGGTGGTGGAGGAGAGATCAACGTCGAAGGGAGACTCGGAGTCAAGGCCAGAACGGACCTTGTCAGGAAGCTTGGACGTGAAAGAGGCTCTGAGCGAGCTAACCGATATCCGGCGACTGAGCCGCCTTCTCTGACCACCGTTTTCGGTGGAGTTATTGTCATGCTTGGCCAGAAGAGGACGCGCAGGGTCCGAACCCGAATTTCCTTCCATGATGATGATTGCTGATGAATCAATTTATGACAAAGAAAATCATGGCATATGCAACGCTCACAGATATTCTGAAAAGGAGGAACACCCCCCGCATCGCATGATATACACATCATTTGGATAAAAATAATGGAATGAATTACAGTCGCATGTTTTTCTCAGACATGATGTCATTTCTTTCTTATACATTATTTTTATCCTTTTTGTGTGGTTAACTACAATTCAAATATCACAAAATTACCCATTTACACTAAATTTTACTTGCACTTTTTATAATTTTTTTTCAAATTGCACTTAATAACTTCTTTTATACATTACTTTTGTTTCATGGTTTATGTGGTTAACTACAATTCAAATATCACAAAATTACTCATTTACACTCAATTATACTTGCACTTCTTATAATTTTTTTCAAATTGTACTTAATAATTTTTTTATATATTACTTTTATCTCATGGTACGAGTGTATAGGAAACCAAAAATAGTGGTGATGGTGGCCTAACTACAACGGGGGACAAGAAATTGGTGGAGGTAGTAGATATGACTATACGAGTAGTGACTATGATGGAGGCGGTGGTTACGATAGTGGTGTTTGCTTCAGTGAGAATAGGTGCACCCAAATGTCGTATTAATCGGCGAGGACGATGATTATGAGGAAAATATGATGTTAACTTAAGAGAGAGGAGGAAGAGAAGGAGGTGGTGGTGGTAAGTGAAAAATGGTTGTTGAAAAAATAAGGATTTGCAGAATTCAATATATGTTTTTGAGAAAAAATAAGAATATTTTAAACATAATTTTTCATTAAAAATAATGTAATTATCATATGTCTATTTTATGTTAAATTATTAAACAATATTTATTATGGAAGAAATATGAGTGTAATAAAAATTAAACAATTAAATTTTTTTGTAAAGTATAAAAAAGAAGAGTATCAAATACAATTTAAAAGAAAAATACAAGAAATACACAATATTAATATTATAGGCTAAAGTTAAAATTTAATTCACTTTGAATATTGAGTACAAGAGTTTAATGATACCTAACATCATATCACATTCTCACATGAATATACATTCAATATGTGTTCTTTTAATTTTGTGAACGCAGACTTTTGACAGAATTATCTATGTATGTACTACAACCTCTATAGAAAGAAAGTGATGCTCGTTTCTCTTTGGTTTTTTTAAAATGCAAGATAACAACTTATTAGTGTGATGTAGACTTCTAACTTACAAAAAATATCTATGTACTACATGTGGTGGTGAGAAAGTGATGGAAGAAAGAAAATTATAATTGAGGTTACAAAATATTAATTATTGTTTTTTTCTGTGAATATATATTTGGTTTTAGTTTGACTTTTTAATTTAAAAATTATTTTGATCTAATTTTTTTTTAAAAAATTGATCTTTTAAATTGCTTATATTATATATACTCCATGGTACTTATATTAATTTATTCTACTAATTTGATTAACTTGATAACAGATGTCAAAATATGATAAGAGGAGAGATAAAAAATCATGTTAATCATTTTGGTAATAAAATTTGATAAAAGAAAAGATACAAAGAGAAACAATAATGTCACAATCATGTTTGGATTCTTTCATAGGAATCACGTGTTTAACTGAGATAAAACTGTTGTAGACAGCACAAAAAATTCTTTAAATATTTAATGTAAGCTAAAATTCGATATACTGCATTTGTATTATAATGGATGCTTACTTATCATTGCTCTACAACTTATTCCAAAATAGGTATGTTATTTTGTTAACGCTATATTTAAAGTTAAATATTTTTTTCATTTACTTATCATTGATCAAAATAGGTGAGTTGTAAATGTAAAGGAAAAAGAGCTGATGTCGTGGATAATATCGTTGATTTGGCCTAATGGCGACAAATGGAGGAACTGGATGAATTATTGAAATCATATTTTATTCATATTGTTTTGGTGGTGCATATTTGACAACAATATGATGGGTAGTAAATTGGGTGCATTATTGTTGATGGTGTTGTATGGGGGAAAAACCTTAATTAATAAAGAAGTGTATGAAAACGAAGTTGCTTGATAACCTACATTATTGATTAGGTAAATAACGAATGTGTATGGAAAAAAAAAAAAGTTTATGCTTTTATAAAACCTGCCTAGTTTGTTTTTTATTTATTATAAAAAAACAAAGCATAAATTATTATTGAGATGATATGCACTAGAAACCATGGGATATTGAGATGAGAGAGCAGGACAGTGACCCGAGTGAGAAGGAAGTCAGCTCTAAAGTTAACTTCCTTAAATATTTTAATACATATCTGAGTTTTAGACATATAAAAAAATCATTGATAAAAAAGAAAACAAAACACTTTTAAAATACTTTTTATATCCTAAAAAATCTCTAATTACTAATTAAAAAATGTCCTTTTAATGTATAAATAAAACAAGGCTGTAGTTTGTAGATGTTTTTTTTTTTGTCAAGTTGTTTGTAGATGTTAGCTAATGTAGTCAGTATATTATCAGTAACCTGACCTTACATATATATTTTCTTCATATCTCACTAATAAAAAATAAAAATGTGTGATGAACATATTGGTGATCTTAAAGATTGTATACCAACTGTTAGCCGTTAGGTAATATATATATATATATATATATATATATATGTCTTCTTTTATATAAAACTTTAAATTTAAACTTGATGTATAAAATATATCTATTAAAAGAGTTACGTTTATCATGTAATAAATATTTTTGCTTGAAATAAAATTCTTTTAAAGTAGAAAAAATACTGCGGTCCTAAAAAAATGCCTATGACCCATTAAAATATAAGGGTCGGGTAAATTGTCAAAAAGACCTTTAGCATTTTATTACTATTAAAAATAAATATTATTATACACATACAATTTATTAATTAGATTAAACGTTACAAATTAATAATTGGAGTAAAAGTTAAATATATTTCATTGTTAAAATTATAGTTTTGGTCTCTCTCTTCGTTAGTGTAGTGATGCGCTATTCCTTTCTTAATTACACTAATAGCATGATTTGAACCATTACATAAAATTAACATCAACAATAAAAAGTCAGAAGTCAAGTTTAAAGACTACTTCCCATATATGCATCATTGATAATGATTAAGTATTCATCCATTTGAAATTGGAACTTTGAAACTGTGCCAATGATGTACATAGTAGGGGAAACTTTGAAATTGTGCCAACGAAGTAACAAACTAACCAATTATTTAATGTAATCGTATATTTAATTTTAAAAATAATAAATAAGTTGAATGATTATTTAATCACTGGTTAAATAAATAAGATATTCCCGTTCTTGTTTTTAAAGTGTAAGTTTGTATGCATAATACAAAAATAAAATTGTATTTTGAGAGAAGACTCTCATACGATGGGATTGTTGAATAACGTTGGTAAGGTGTAGAACACGCCGTGTTGTTCTCTCAACTCACATTAACCTTAATTTATCATTTTATCATATATTAAGGGGAGTGTTAGTAATAAATTATTAAAAAAATTATAAAATTATAAAAAAAATTAGATTTAAAAAGAAATATATTAATACATATTTTTTAAAATTAAAAAAAAAATTGCAAGTATCTTATGAGATACGAGTGAATTTGTGTGTTGGCGTTTTTTTTAGTTTTGAATTTTGAATTGTATTTTTGGTTTTTTTTTCATGTATTTGTGATATGCGCCCAGCATATGATCCTTTCCAAGCTTCTAAAAGCCAAAAATCATAAACAAATAGCTTAGAATTGCATAGGTTTATGATAAATGTTGATGAATCCATTCCTATCATGTGTTGTGCTAATTTGAACATATTTACAGCAGGAAAACACACAATTCAAGCAAATTTTGGAAGCACAGGACTGCCACGCCACCAGCATGGGAAGTGGCCTCCATTTGCAATTTCCTTTGGTCAGTCACGCCACCAGCGTGGAATCCCACGTCATCAGCGTGGAAACCTGCTGTTTGTGCAACTCTGAACGCTGAGAGATGGCAAAATGGAAGTTTCACTTACCTTCTTATAAATAGCCAAGCCCACTTCTGGTGGAGGAACTCTTCAACACGAAAATCACTTGAAGAAGGGTTTAAGAAAGCTTGGAGAGCTAGTTAGGGTTGAAGGTGAAGGGAAGAGGGTTCTTCCCTCATCCCTTCCCCTTCTTTCTTGTATCAGCATTCATGCTTCTTTTTGTTGCACCAAGGCCAGCCATTATTAGGTGTGGCTAGTTTCCTTTTGTATTTAGGACAAGCATTTAATGTAACTTCCATTTGGATTGAGTTGTATTTAATGTTCATTAATGCTATCTTATTTCATTACACTTTACTTGAATCTCTTCATCTCTCTCTTAGACCTGATCAATCTAGGTTAGAGCTTAGAGCTAGGATTCACAATAAGGATATTGGGGCCTTAGTCTTGGAACTAAGTGTAGTGACTTGTTTTACATCACCTAGGGATAGGGGTGTAGGCTTGCAATCTTTCCTATGCATCGCTTAATGCTTAACCTAAGAAATGCTACTAAGGAATTAGGGTATTAAAGAGGTTAAATGGTTAATGTCACTAAGAGATTAGGACTTAACTGATATTGAATGAGGATGCATGATTGAGTAGCTGGTATAAGTGAATGTAGTAAACAATCCTTATAAGAATGTTAGGAGTGTTAAGTGTGAGTTCCTAGCTACATTAGCTAACGTTTGGTGTAACCACTATCTATCCTGTGTATATAATGCTTTATGTTTATGTTTCGCCTTTAATTTACTTTGTTCACGATAATTCTTTAAATACCTTTTGTCATCCAACTTAAGGGTACGATTTATGATTTAATTGGTCAAACAATCTTCGTGGGATGATAACTCTCTTATGACTTTATTACTTGAGCGACCGGTGCACTTGCCGAGTACGCAACACTTTGCAATACTCAAATAAAGAGGATAGTTTTGAGATGGGTTTTAAGAATAACTTTAATGTAAGATCTTAAGTATAAGATATGATTTTCATTATATCTACCAATAAAATAATGAATAGATATTCAACATGGAGATGTAGAAGAAGAAGACAAAACAAATAGGACAAAAAAAAAACAAAAATAGACTTACAGTGGAGGGGGGTCGCGGCAGAGCAAAAAGGAGAAGGATGAATCGCAATGGAGTTTTGAAAAGGGAAAGAGGGATCGCGGCAAAGGAAAAGGGGAAAGGGAATGGACCACGGCAGAGGAAAAAGAGGAAATAAAAAAGAAGAGACAATTTGAAGAGAGAAGAAAAAAAAATCTCAAAATAAAATCTACTTTTAAAAAAAAGTAGGAGATATAACACATTAAGATTCATAAAAAAATTATCTAAAATCTTAATTTGATTATCTAAAATCTTAATTTGAGATATATAACTAAATATGATATTTTACCAAATCTTTAAGAAAACAAAATATGTACATTGTATATTAAATCTTTAAATGAACCACTAAAATAAGGAAAAATCTCCCCATGCCTTCACCGTCGCTGTTGTCAGAGAGTAGTAACACTGATTCCTCCACGACGTCACCATCTGCTTGGCCTTCGAATGTGACCATCGAAAACCAGAAATGGCATACATCACTATCATGACAAACCAAACCCTCATCGGTGGTACCAGCAAGCGCATCAACGCCACCACGACATCACCATTAGCGACCACAGATGCTCCGAGCTCAAATGTTTGCGTGGAGTTGTGCGGGGACATTTGTGCGAGGTCGGGAGAGATCTGGATTCTAAATCTAGATTTGAAACAAAATCTTTGGTCTGAATCAAAGGTTCTTCTTTCTGAAAATGAGACAACCTCGTTATTGTGGATTGAAATTTGCAGTTGTTGGTTCTCTGGAGATGGAAGCGGCGGCATAGTGGCTTGGCCATTGGAAACGGGGTGAAGAATTGGAAAGAGGGAAAAAGAAAAAAAATATATATGTTTTTCTTTTTCTTTTTTTTTTTTTAAATTCCAATGCATGTATACTTATGATAGTCTCCATTTTTCCTAGTCATTGATTGTAAAGAGTACAAATCTATGGCATCATATTTGTTTCCACTTGTTTCTCATGGTTTGAAATTTGGTGAAGTTTCCAACCCTAGAACCCGTCCAGTTTCATGCCAAACAAGAAAAAACTAAAAAATAGTGCACTTAAATTATCGCAATTAATCCGATTGGAGCATTGAGCCTATGATAGTTTTTTCCTTGTAACATAAGATAAGAAAACAAAGAAAAAAGGAGAATCCGTAACTAGGCCTTGGGACAGGCATTGCTTCTTGCTCCCTACATTTTGCTTTGTGCACCTCTATATTTTGAAATATTCCAACATTGCCCTTTCTTCAAGTTCATACATGGACAACCTCACCCCAGCCAATGAACTCCCAACTATTACTCTGTATCAGCGTAGCGAAAGGATACAGGTCCCCCGAGTTAACCCTCTGATAAGTTCCTCTAAGGCTTTGTCTCCTATTTTTCCTAAATTTGATCTTCTTAACAAATATAACCATCTCCATAATAGGTGTCTGCAATGCATATTTGTATTGCCGAAATATATTCTAGAACGCCTGTTCTTAAATATGAATATATTTTGGGATACAATTATGCATTTCGAAACACCTATGTTGGACAAAAGAAATAAGTTCCAAAATGTCTAATCTAGACACCAACCAAACATTAAGCAATTCGTGGGAAAAAAAGACAAAACTTGCCTAAAACGATGGTGATCGGGAAGAGCTTTGGTGATTGCGGCTAGGTGCACAAATGGAACCGGGAAAGGGAAAGTAGCGTGATTCCTTGTGGCTTGTGGGGGTGTCATTGTTTTCTTCTTCTTATTTTCTAAAAAAACAACAACATCCTTAATTTTTTTTGTCTTAATCTCCCTGTTCATTACCAGAAAGGGACTCTAACAAATTTGAACCGTTGAGAGGTATGTAAAGTCTAACACAGAATTATTTTCATCAAAAATCAAACTCGGATACTATATAAATAATTTAACTTTAATTTCAATATATTAACCAACCACTTGTGTCAATCACATAGTTACAATAACACTCTTATAAATTACACCATTGTTCGTATTAATAATAAATTTTTAACATAATTGAAGGATTAACAAATAATACCAAAACTTAAAATATATAGACAAAAAAACTAATCACATATTACTTCTATTTTATTATGCACAATTAATTGTGTTTTGTTTTAACAAGAGTTGCATACCAAAATAATTGTGATTCTTATTGCAGTGTAATATATATATATATATATATATATATATATATATATATATATATAAA
>PYAF01001382.1:39392-64234 GCA_007407185.1 Glycine tomentella | reverse complement strand
TTATGCATGAAATTTTGTAACTAGCAATTTCGCAAAACGTGTTAGAAATATTCAATTTCGTGTAATTAATTTTTAATTAAACACAATTACGTAGAAAATTTTTCTGTAAATTAATAAGCGTAATCAGTTACATACGAAATAATTAAGTAAAAATGAACATAATACGTAGTTGTTGTAATAAGGAACGTAGTCGTTATACTGAGAATCAGTGAACACCTTTATTTTCTTCGCTCCCTGCTCCTTCCCCTGTAATAACCCGGCTATCAGTGCTTCATATTCAGCCTGGTTATTTGATGTTTGGAAATTCAACTGAAGAGATTGCTCAATGGCCACCCTTTCCAGGTTTTCAATTATGATCCCGGCTCCGCTTCCTTTCATGTTAGACGACTCGCCAACATATAATTTCCAAACATTTTCTATATTGCCACTAACCGAGGTTAATTCCATAACAAAATCCGCCAAAGCTTGAGATTTAATATCATGTCAGGCTTCATATTTCAAATCAAACTCAGACAGTTGTATTGCCCAATTGATCATCCTTCCAGCCAAATCCGGTTTGTCTATTACTTGCTGAATTGGTTGATTAGTTCTGACAATTATTGTATGGCTTTGAAAGTAAGGGCGAAGCCTTTTCGCGGTTACCAACAAGGCAAAGGCCACCTTCTCCAACCTTTGATATCGTAACTCGGAATTTCGGAGGGCCCGACTTACAAAATAAATAGGCTTTTGTGTTTTGTGGGCTTTCCTTACCAATACCGCACTAACCGCTTCATCACCCACCGATAAGTACAATATTAATATCTCTCTAGGTTCTGGTTTCGACAATACGGGTTGGGAAGCCAAACATCTCTTTATCTCTGTGAATGTGGCCTCGCAATCCGAGTTCCATCCTACAATAGCCTCTTTTTTCAATAACTTGAAGAAAGGAAGCGCCTTCTCTGTAGATTTCGGGGAGAAAACGCGTTAAAGCGGCCAATCTTCCCGTCAGTTGCTAAATCACCTTCTTGTTTGTTGGAAACTGCATATCCAACACGGCTTTACATTTATCCGGGTTAGCTTCTATTCCTCTATGGGTTAACATGAACCCTAGGAATTTTCTAGCCGAAATGCCAAATGTGCATTTGAGCGGATTTATGCGAATATTATATTCCCTTAACCTGCTAAATGTTTCTTCCAAGTCCTTTATATAATCATTAATTGTAGTTGTCTTTACAATCATATCATCAATTGTAGTTGTCTTTACAATCATATCATTATTTGGTATATGGTCCCCGCGTTTTTCAACCCGAAGGGCTGACATTATAACAGTAGTTTGCCTTCTCGCCTATAAAGGCCGTTTTTTCCTGATCTGCTGGATACATGGCTATCTGATTATACCCAGAGTAAGCGTCCATAAATAATAGTAACCAGAATCCGGATGAGTTATCCACGAGTTGAACAATATTGGACATTGGATAAGCGTCTTTAGGGCACACCTTATTCAAGTCGGTATAATCTGTGCACACCCTCCATTTGCCATTAGAATTTTGAACCATCAATACATTTGATAACAACGTAGTGTACTGGATTTCTCGTATAAACCCGGCTTCCAAAAACTCCTTGATGTGTGTGGCCAGTGCCTGTGTTCTTTTGGGGCCGAGTTTCCATTTTTTCTGTTGGAGTAGCTTTGATCCGGGATACATCGATAATTTGTGTCAACAAAAATTTGGATCTATCCCCGGTATTTCTGACGCTTTCCAAGCGAAAACGTCTTGGTTCCTCTTGAGACACTCCATGAGTTTGACTTTGATGTCTGAGTCAACCATTTTTTCGATCTTGGTGATCTGCCACGATTGATTTCCTATCTGCAATTCTTCCACATCTTCAGCTGGTTCTGGTCTCCATTCCTCGGAGTCTTCCTTCATGTCAAGCTCTACCATATTTACTGGTTTTCCCGGCTGACGCTCCCCCATTTTCTGGCCAACATGATCCCCTTGACGTATCCGGGGTGGTGAAGATGGACCACCCTCGCTTTCCTTGACCGTATTTTAATAACATTGCCAGGATTCTTTTTGGTCCTCGCAGATTGTCATCACCATATCCTTGTTCCCTACCATTTTGATCTTCTAATGTTTAGTAGACATCAACATATCCCACTTGTGGATAGTTGGTCTTCCCAAAATAACACTGTACGGTGAGGGAAAGTCGACCACAACAAACTTAACTCTTTCCGACTTGAATGCATCTTTAGTTCCTAATGTCATCCGCAGGTCAATGGAACCTTTGAGATTGGTATTTTCTCCGTTGAAGCCTATCAACATTGTCTTACATGGCTTCAAGTCCTCTTCGTCCAAATTCATCTTTTTGAGTGCACTCCAGAGAATGATATCTGCAGAGCTGCCGTTATCTACAAACATCCTTTTGACTTGGTAATTACTAGGCCATCTTCATGGCCTGACACCACATTTTTCATATCCTCCTCTGTAAAATATAGAATAGGAGGCTCTGGTTTGCCGGTTTTCCCTTTGAACTTGGGCTGCTCTCTCAACGAAAGAATTTCTTTCAAGTACTTCCGTCTTTGATTGGCAGTGTCTCCCCCTCTTCCTAGGGCTCCAGAGATGACATTACACTTAAACTCCGGCTCTAGAAATTCATCATCATCATTATGCTTTTTCTTCTTGTCTTCTTTTTCTTTTCCGGGTTGAGCTTCTTCACCTTTGCGCTTGTTCCTACGGTCCTGGGTCTTTATCACGTACTGCCTCAACCTTCCTTCTCTGACGAATTTTTCAATAGCATCTCGGAGATCCCAACATTGGTCAGTGGTATGTCCTGATCCGTTGTGAAACTCACAAAATCGGGATTGGTCTACCCCGACCTTGTTATACAATGGACGAGGTCGCTCCACCTTCTTCATGTCAGTTAAAGCTACCTCTCTCCAAACTTGTGACTGAGATACATTCAATGGTGTGTATTTTTCGTATTTTGTTTCATACTTCCCTTGCCTGAATTTAGTGTCCGAGTTTCTTCCTTGATTGGGAATCCCCTGACGTTGCCTGTTGCGATTTTGGCAAGGATACCGATCGTTCCAAGTAATAAAGTGATAAATAAGATATCGTTTCCTCGAGGATTGATGCACCAATTGTATTATAACTTATATCTAAAAGTTGGATAGATCAATGTTTGGTAAAAATGAGTTTTGTGTGTTGAAATGAGTGAGATTAAAGACAAGAATTAAGAGACAACAATTGATTATAAACAATGCAGTTAAGTTCACGACAATATAAGAGAAAGAGTAGCCAGGGCACACGCACTCGATGATTCCCACCAATGTATTCGGATTGTTTACTACCTTCGATTACTCAAGTTACTCAGCCTATGCATCTTCATACAGAATATTAGTCAAGTCCTAATTCCTTAGTAACATTAACCCTTTAACCCACTTAAAAGCCCTAATTCCTTAGTAGCCTTCCTGAGGTTAAGAATTAAGTTGACACATTCAATCATCTACAAACATACATTTATATTCCTAGATAATGTAAAGAATGTTACTTTACCCAAGTCAGAGTCTAGAACCTCAATATTCCTATTGTGAACCCTAGCTCTCAACACATTATCAGAATGATCAAGTCTAATAAGGAGATATAATCCATTCAAAGCAAAGTAAAGTAAAATAACTTGATATAAAAAAATAATAGCATCCAATCCAATGCAAAGGAAGTTTACATCAAGTGTATGACCCTAACTACAAATATGAACTAGCCAAACCTATTCATGGTTGGCTTTGGTAACACAAAAAGAAGCATGCCCAACTGAAGAACAAACAAGGAGAAGAAAAAGAAGAAGGAGAAGCTCCGACTTGTTCTTCACAACTCCAAGCCCTAGCTAAGCACCTCCAAGCTCTTCTAAAACCCTTCAATCTTGGTATTTTCGTGCAAAAGTCCTTTCCTCAGTAGTGGGTTCTGATATTTATACTTGGGGAGTGAATCTCCCAAATTACCCTTAGCAGAGTGAACAGTATCTGCAAAATCCATGTCTCGCACTGATCACGCCAAGCTCACGCTTATGGCACTGTTGTCTTTAAGTCTGGCGCAGATCGCGCTGCATCTCGCGCCAGATCACAGTGAAGATTTGTCTTCTTTTTCCTTTAGTGGCGCGATTGGCGCCAATGTTCATGCTAGTAGCGCTAGAAGTCAGAGAGTGTTGGAGTGAAAGGCATTTATGGCGTGGATAGCGCCAGACTCACGCTGGTCATGCTGGATGGCAGAGAAGAAAGCCTTGCTTTCATGATTAGTGCGACTAGCGCCAATGTTGGCACAGATAGCGCCAATAACCATTACTTGAGTTGCTTTCTCTTCTCTTCACTTCTTCTGGCCCTTTTCAACTATTAAACACAAAAACTGAGTGAAAGCATGAGTGAGGAGGATTTGTCAACATTTCTATCAATTGCAAGCAATTATAATTCATTTGTAAACAATTGGTGACTTATTTAAGCATGGAAACACTATATGCTAAGTGCATATCAAATAATTCCCAGATTTAGATATTGTCGTCAGCAATAAACAAAAGTCTTTAGTGGGAAGCAAGGATAGAACCTTCAAGCACAACATTACACAAACAATCTCAGAGTTCACTATGCTAGACATGACTGATTTTTACATCGAACCTCAACAATGCTTTTCAAGCCCATCAAACATGTAAGTCTAACTTGAATACCCCTCACCAAGATATATCATTCACTCATCACTCAAGTGTTTGGGTATGATCAATATAACTCTCAATCTCTACGGCCATAGCACTACCATAAGCTTGATCATTTTCTCAAGTTCCTAAAAAGAAACACAACACATGCATAACTGATCAAAAGGTCTTGTTAGGGTTATAGCTTGGCTTGGCTTAGGGGTAGGAGTATTTGGGAAGTAGCTTCACAATTTTTGAGATTTGAACACTGCTATTTTTCAGATTTATTCAATTCTCAATTTGGATTTTTAATCCACTACTTCTTTTCATCATTTCTCCTTCTTTTCTTTTTCCCTTTTAAGCTTACTTGTATTCAATCTTTTCTTTTCCTGCACTTGACTTCTAGTGGAGTTCACCTTGATCTATTTCTTCTTTTTAAACTAATCAAGCATTCCAATCTCAATCAAGGTAAGTCAATGGATATGGATTTAAGCAGATCATCAGGTGATTGAATGGACAAGGTTCAAGCTCAAAGGGGTTAGCAATGGAAAAATTTTCAGGGAAGTTAATTTGGCTAAGGCTGAAAGAACAAAATGCCTTTATCATATCAAGACATGCATGCATCAAAGAGAAACAGAGCAAGTTCTAGAGTGCTGCCACAGTGAGAACTCTCTAAAAAAATTTCTGTATAAGCACAATCCTCACAGACTATAGTATCAAGCTAGACTTTGTTGATTTCAAATCAAACATCATTTCTATTTCAACATTCAATTCAGACATACAAACAGTCGTAAGCTCAATTCATGTTCTATGCAATGCCATTCCAGAATTTTCATGTCACAATACTTCTTAATTTTAAATCAAGTTTGACTGATTTGGCAAATCTAAATCTGAGGCATGCTTTTAGCAAAATTGTCTAATATGTACTCTTAAAAGTTAGGTTAGGAATTAGACTCAAGATCAATTATAGCAGTTAAGATACTAATTGATCCACAAAAAAATTCTGACAAAAAATCTGTTAGACGTCCTTTGTTCCTCTGAATGTGATTCAACGTGTTTCCTCAAATAACACGTACCCAATTCCCAGATTTAGACATTTGCTGTCCCCAGCAATGAACTAAATTAATTTCTGCATCGATAATGTAACATCCCGGACACTGACGAGGGCGGGGAGTGATCGCCGGTGCAAGTGAGGCACGGACAAGGAGCGGCTCCTGGCAGGCTTCCAACGGGAGGGGTACATGAATGAATCGAATACACACCCGAACGAGAGGGATCCAGAGGCTGTGCAGGTATGGGACTGTACAGTTGAAGATAACTTAAAAGATTTAATAGGTACTACCTATACCACCAAGGTGCATCTACTTTTCGGTAGCCCATAACATAAGAACTCCACAGTTAAGCGTGCTTGACTTAGAGCAATCTTGGGATGGGTGACCTCCTGGGAAGTTTCTCAAGAAGTGTGTGAGTGAGGACAAAGCACACTGAAAAGTCTTGTGTTGGTATATAGGGACAGTCGTTGATCCTGCAAGTGGCCAGGCGTTACAAGTGGTATCAAAGCAAGGCCTCTCTACCAGTACGGTGTGGTTCGAGGACGAACCAGGCGGAAGCTGGTGGACATGTAACATCCCGGACGCTGACGAGGGTGGGGAGTGATCGCCGGTGCAAGTGAGGCACGGACAAGGAGCGGCTCCTGGCAGGCTTCCAACGGGAGGGGTACATGAATGAATCGAATACACACCCGAACGAGAGAGATCCAGAGGCTGTGCAGGTATGAGACTGTACAGTTGAGGATAACTTAAAAGATTTAATAGGTACTACCTATACCAACAAGGTGCATCTACTTTTCGGTAGCCCATAACATAAGAACTCCACAGTTAAGCGTGCTTGACTTAGAGCAATCTTGGGATGGGTGAGCTCCTGGGAAGTTTCTCAAGAAGTGTGTGAGTGAGGACAAAGCACACTGAAAAGTCTTGTGTTGGTATATAGGGACAGTCGTTGATCCTGCAAGTGGCCGGGCGTTACAGATAACATAAACACACTGTGTGTGTTACTTGAGGAAACATAAACATAGGCGAAACATCAGTCTAATCATAACCAAAATAAATGTACCAGGGCTGAAATGCCCAACATGTCCAATAACTAAAGAAAGTGTTCAAAGGTTCAAATGCAGCAAAATAACAATAACAATAAACATAAAATTGAAATTAAAACTAAAATTAAAGACAGAAGATAGATAAGGAATTCAATCAACAAAGCATTACTCCGCCGCCATGGTGTCATCATCAGCAGCCTGAGGCATATCAGGATGCTCTACTGTTGGCTGAGTAGGAACAAATGGCTTAGGAGAAGTGGCTACTGCAGTCTGTGGGGATGGATGAGATCCAGCTGGTGGATAGTAGGATGGGGGAAATGGTGGGTAGTGTGGCTGATAGGCTGCATAATCAATGGCTGAATGTCGCTCTATATGACCAACCGATTGAGTTGTGCCTGCATGTGGAGGTAACGGGGAGAATCCTTATAAAGGGGCTCATGATGGGGTACCCGCATTGTAACATCCCGGGCGCTGACGAGGGCGAGGAGTGATCGCCGGTGCAATGAGGCACGGACAAGGAGCGACTCCTGGCAGGCTTCCAACGGGAGGGTACATGAATGAATCGAATACACACTCGAACGAGAGGGATCCAGAGGCTGTGCAGGTATGGGACTGTACAGTTGAGGATAACTTAAAGGAAATAATAGGTACTACCTATACCAACAAGGTGCATCTACTTTTCAGTAGCCCATAACTTAAGAACTCCACTGTTAAGCGTGCTTGACTTGGAGCAATTTTGGGATGAGTGACCTCTTGGGAAGTTTCTCAACATGTGTGTGAGTGAGGACAAAGCACGCTGAAAAGTCTTGTGTTGGTATGCGGGGACAGTCATTGATCCTGCAAGTGGTCGGGCGTTACACGCATGGTGGAAGAAGAGGCTGCCTGAGGAGGTGGAGGAGGAGCTTGGACCTTTGGCTGAGGTTCATCCTCATCTGCATGTGGTGCTCGGCGAGCACTCCTAGCGGCTATTTCTTCCAGTGATAGTTTGGAGTCTCTGATGATTTGTTCTTGTCGGGCATTCTCCACTGCATCCAAGTATGTCTTTTGGGTCATCAGGGTGGCTATCTTGACATCCTTGGGTTCATCTTCCGGGATTACCAATCCAGCATGTATACATAGGTGAGAAATGAGAGATGAATGAGCTAATAGAGATCTACTGTTACAATCTTAAATCATATGGAGGATCCTATCAGACAGGACCCGAGCAATGTTGAGGCTGATATCGCTCATCAAGACGTATAGTAGAATAGCCCTCTCAACATTCACATCCGTTAGATTAGTCGAAGGGATGACAATGTGATTATTGAACTGGTGCCAAAATTCAGCCTCACTAGTCAGATCTTGCCTCCTTAGCTTCTCAGGAACATAATCCATGTCGGATTTAGTCTTCCATGATGTATATAAACCAATATGCCCTGACGGATCTCATCAACTAGCTGAGGCATGTCATCTCGATATATGTTCCTGCTGGTAATGGGTTGCATCTGGTTATATCTACACGCAAAGCCACATGCATGGGTGCGGCTATAAGATGTCTCCAAGAAGGTTTTAATGAATTTGTGGTCGAAAAGGACCGTAACCCCTCTCCCCAGCTCGCCCCGTGGTCACCAACAGTCTCCATGTCCACAATAGCCAAGAACTCTTTCAAGATGGCGCTGGAACTGGGTTCTACAAAACTAACCAACTTTTGCCATTGACGTCCAGCAATCACCTCCAGAATGGGAGAGTTTTCAGGCAAAGCATCCCACATAATTAGCTTCTCAGGGATGATCTTCTTGGGCAGATACCATTTGTTGAAGCGTTCTTGGTTCTCAAGAGTCCGGAACCGGTCTTCATCATACCCAGATATCTGAGGTCGCTTGCTGCCAGACGCAGCTGTGCTCTTCTTCTTTCCCTTCTCAACTTGCTTGCCCTGAAACTCAGAAAAAAAATCCAATGCATGGTATATATTCAATAAAAAGCTTTGCAATCCAAAACTTGGTCTAGGCATTGGACAGTCACAATTCCCAGATTTAAATGAAACCAGAATTATTTCCACAAGCATTATGCATGGGTTTCAATTAACACTTTATATGCCCAAGGAATTAGAGTTTCACAGGTACTGTCATGTTCAATAATTGGTACAGAATTTTAAAACAACATGATACAAGCATTGTCTAAAAAATGGTGTCCCACAACTCCCAATTTCAATTCAGCCATAGTAGATGTACACAATTACAAAACAGTTCTAAAGGTAGGGTGCAAAGAGAACCTAATCAGCAATTTAGTCTAGACATGTGATCTTCAGACAACCATGCTTAAAGAAACCAATTCAACAAAACACCATGACAGTCCCAAGAGTAATATTACACAAGAATATACAGGACAATGGTCTTAACATGATTCCCAAATTTAAGTCCGACAACAGTGGTTCAAATTTTACAAGTAAATTCATGGACACCTAGTACAGTGCATGTATGTATCAAGGCACTATCAACAAAATCCAAAACATTTGTACTAAGTAACAGGACATACTTATCATTTAAAACAATTCCAATAATCAGTGAGTACTTGTCACCACAACCTATCCATAACAATCCACAATGCAAGGTTCAAAATATCATGGTCAAGCCTTCTATTCCCAGATTTACTCTCAAGCACAAGGGTTTCCATTTTAACAGTTAAAACCAAAATTAATCAATGAACATAACCAGAAAAGTCCAAGGGAAAAGGGTGAAAGCCATGTATTCACCCAAGGTAAGCATGTAGCAACTTAAGTAAGAAAACAAAGCAACCCAGCCAGCGCGATTAGCGCCAGAGGCGGTGCGATCCATGCGGGCTAGGATCGTGCCCTAATTGCATGCTGAAATTGTTCTTCAACCTCTAAGTTACCACATTGTATCAATCCATGGTATTCACAAAAAATATAGTACGGAATGAACTCTTACCTTGTCACCAGCCATTGGAATGAGATGAAAAATAAAAGGAATGAGAGCCCAAGAAAGAAATGCATAACTTTATGAGAATGAAGACGAGTGGGGATGAGTGGGGATTAGGAAGTGGGGAGTGCTGGATTTAAAGAATGAATGAGAGGTTAATATAAGTTAATAGGAGTTAAGGGAGTTGAGTAACTGACGAAGGAAGTTAATGGAGGTTAATGGAAGTTGAAGGCTTAGGGTTGAGAGAGAGGTGTGGGAATGGACAGATTTTCAAAATTTAAAAACACTCACGAAGCACTCGCACGAATCGTGCCATTTTCACGCGGATCGCGTGAGTTGGCAGAGGAAAATTGGATTCCTGGCACCGTCAGCGCAATGCTCCGCGCTACCAGCGCCACAATTGTCATGCCATCCCCAGCTGGAGCGACTGGTGCCCTATTTCATGCGATCCGCGCGAAATGTTAGAGACAACAAAGTGAATGGTGTAACATCCTCAAAATTATATTATGAGTTATATTTATGATTTATTATGGAAGTAGAATGAGTGTTGGATACAAGAATAGGATAAATTTTATTTGAGCATAAGCTGCCCAAAACTTCCATTTCTGCCACCCGAATTGAGAAATTTATTTCTTTCTCAATTATTATCAAAATTTAGTGTATAATATATGGAATTAAATATCCAGATGTCTACTACAACATATAAAAATTTCATATAAATCTAGTATGTGTACTGCTTGCAGTAATTAAAACCTTAAGGGATGTCAGTGTGAAATTTCTCAGCTTGCTGACAGTTTTGAATTCTAGATTAAAAATGTTATAGCCAGAGTTTTATAACTCCAAATAATGCATGTGATACCTTGTTAGAAAGCTTAGGAAGTCTAGTTTAACATACTAGAAGATGATAATTTTTGGACTAGCTTATTGGTACAGAATAAACAATGAGTGAACACCATTTGGTTAAGTGTTTCTAGCCCTTTGGACCTTTTGCATTGAGCACAACTTGTAACTCTTGGAATTTTGGCCCAAGGAATCAAATATTCAGCTCAAATTTGGACTATCCAGAAGTGTATTCACATGGAAAAGCAATAGAATAGGCATAGCTAAGTGAACTAATAGAAAGAAAAGTTTGGTAAACCAAAGTCAATGGTAAGTCAATGAAGATAAGCTTTTTGAACCAACCTTTCTAGGTGGCCTTCAAGGTGGAAAGCAAGCATTAAATAAGGGAATCTTGCAAATAAAAATCTAGTTTCAGCCAAGACATAAGCACCAATCAGATTGTGTTTCATGTCCAAGTCTTTCCACATGGCATAAAATGAAGTCAAGATAAAGCTTAAATCATAAAATCTTCTAAGGTAAATGATTACCTAGTTAGAATCTAACTAAACTAACTTATAAACCATTTTATAATCCAACTAAAACCCTTACATATGAACCAATTAACATAGTATAAATAGCTTGGCTGCTCCAAATTTTTTTCATAAACCACTAGCACCAAAACTCATCCCACGGTTACTTGCTTCCTTGCACCTAGCTTTTCATTTCTTATCTTCTCTTATTACTTTCAAACCATAGCTTCACCTCTATATCAAATTTTCTTCTTTTTAAGACTTCATTCCTTAGAGAATTTACAAGAGAAGCAGCCACTTAATCAATTTCAAATCCAAATCCATTTGAGGTAGGCTAGGCTTAAATCTCTAGTTAATCATTTATTTGGATTAACCTATATGCTTAATTGGACATATTTATGGTTATTATTTAGGTTGGAAATTCGTGTTATTTGAAGGTTTTTTTATGATATGGAAATTTTGATTTAAACCATAGGATAGATGATGATTTATAGGATGAAATATTGGTGATGTTTGGAAGTATATATGGTGATCTTTGGAAGTGATTTTGATGATATTTGGGTTGTTTGTTCATAGTTTTATTATGGTATTGTTTTGAATTAATTTTTAGAGGTAGAGGTTGAGTGGTATGAAGATAAATGGTTCAAATGCTTGAGTAATTAAATTTGAGGATGAAGTAGTAAGGTGGTAGGTGAAAGGAGATTAAAATGCATGCTAGCTTATAATTTTCTTGTGAAAGTTTAAAGGAGTTAGAAATTATTTGAAAGATATATTGTGGTTTATTAGTTATACTACTAACATGATTTGTTTGTAGCCTGAAGATATTAAATTGTCATGCCTAAGTTGGTATAATTTTGCCTGAATAAGGTATGGTGGTTTAACCATACTTGTGGTACGTATGATGTTATGACAACAACAAATTTTTTCATAAGATGGTATGTATTTTACTTATGGATTTTATTATGAATGGATTTTGATTGATGATATGTTGATTTATGTTTCCAAGTTCAGTACAAGATTTATGAAACAAAATTTGATACTGCATACAATACGATATGCAGTGACCAGGTGCAGATACATGGAATAAATCATGCATGTTTGCGTAAGATGATCGCAACGTCTACATCCAGTACGAGGTGTAGCTAGATACAGTACAATATGTAGAGGCCATGTGCACCTTGGAAAAATTCATTTCATGTATTCATATAGTTTGCATAATTATTTTATGATGAATTACTAATATACTAACGTGTTTTGGTGGTTTAGTTTTGCCTACTGAGAAATTTTATTTCTCACTAGATTTATTTCGTTTTTTTATAGATGGCAATAATGGTCAACTTCATTGATGCCTTGGACTGATGGTGGTACCAAGATAAAGAATTGTCTCTAGGAAATGAATGATGAAAATGTTGTAGTATCTTTATGTTTTGTTGAGAATGACTCTTGTACAAGGAGTGTGGCTACGTATTATATATATCAGTTTAACAACTTCTATAACTGCTATAATTTATATGTTTTAGAATTTATACTAGGATCCGTTCAGTAAAAATAAAATAGTAATAGAAATTATCTAACAATTCTTAAAAATTTAACCCTAATAAAAATATAATATCTAGAATAATTTTAGGTCGTTACAATTTTGGTATCAAAGCAGTTCATCCTATTGGAACCTAAGGGGAATGGACTGACTATGCTTTTCTGTGTACTTTGAGTGTGACTATTTATGTGTGCTTGTTTGTGTTTGATGAATTCTGACGCACTTTACTTTATATTGAGCCTAATCACCTCAGTATTTTTGTGAAAGTGAATAGAAATTCATGGCTACTAGAGGAAGAAGAGGAAGAGCAGCAACACAAGCCCGTGGCAATAATGAGGAAATAAATATTCTTCATGAAATGCTAGCAGCTATGTAAGAACAAGCGACTGTTGCAAATCAACAAGCGACTGCAACAAGTCGACAAGCTGCTACAGCTACTAAAATGATGGCACAACTGAACCATAATAATAATAATAATCGTGGTAGTAACAATAATTCTACTCAAGATTATAATAGGAGGCAGGTGACTGATATAGAATATCATAAGTTTGTTGAGTTTAAGAAGTCTAATCCACCAGTCTTTAAGGGAACCTTTAATGCAAACATGGCTGAAGAATGGGTTAGAGAAATAGAAAAGATATTTATTGTGCTAGATTGTTCTGACCAACAAAAAGTAACTTATGCTACATATATGTTACAATCTGATGCTGAGTATTGGTGGAACAGTCACAAGCAAATTATGGCAGGTAATGAAGTAGAGATTACATGGGAGGTGTTTAAGACAACCTTCTATGGTAAGTATTTTCCTGTATCAGTAAGAAATGCTAAGGAGCTCGAATTTCTTAGGCTTGAACAAGGTAATAGTAGTGTGTCTGAATATATTGCTAAATTTGAAGAGTTAATTAAGTTTTCATCCACTTATTAGTATAACCCTGATGAGCATTTGAAGTGCATGAAGTTTGAAGGGGAACTAAGGGAAGATATGTTGGAAGTAGTGGGACCCCTAGAAATTAGGGAGTTTGGTGTTTTAATAAATAAGTGTAGAATAATAAAAGAGTATAAAAGGAGATCTGCTGAGAAAAGAGAGTCAAGTAATAATTTTATAAAAAAATTAGGACCTCAACCATTTAAATTTAAGAATAAGTTTCAGCAGAGAAAATTTCAGACAGGGCAGAATTCAGGCAAGGAATGCAACAAATGTCACAAGGACCATGGAGATAGGCCATGCCCTATAGCTTAGACCACTTGTGTGCGATGTGGAAAGACATGACATTTGGGAAAGGATTGTCGCAGTCGCAATAATGTTCAATGTTTTAAATGTGGAAAGATAGGACATTATGCTAGCAATTGCAGAGCTGAAAATTTCCAAGACACCACACGTCCTCAATAGACTGGAAGGGTTTTTACCATGAATGCAGTAGAGGCATCTTAATCTGAAAATCTCATTGAGGGTAAGTGCAGAATTAAAGATAAAATTTTAACTGTATTATATGATTCAGATGCTACTCACTCTTTTATTTCTTATGACACTACTATACAATTAGGGTTACCGTTATCTCAATTACCTTATGATCTTTTAGTTTCTACCCCTACAAATAAACCTATTACTACTAGTCAAATCTGTCTTAATTGTGATTTTCAAATTGATCATAAATCTTTTTCTGCAAATTTGATTTGTCTTCCTTTGACTGGGTTTAGAGTGATTTTGGGTATGGATTGGCTTGTAGCTAACCATGTGTTGTTGGACTGTTCAAATAAAATCATTGTTTTACCTTCAAAAATTTCAGAAAATAGTCAAACGCAGTATCTGTATTTGAACTCCATTGTTTCTTGTTCCAGTAAAAATGAAATTCAAGGGTATGTTCTTTTATCAGCTAATGTAACTGAGTCAACTGATGAACTCTCTAATATACCCGTGGTAAGAGAATATCCAGAAGTATTTCCAGATGAGATACCAGGGATACCTCTAGAAAGGGAAATAGAATTTTCTATTGACATAATTCCTGGATCTGAACCAATATCCATGGCACCTTATAGAATGTCCCCTCTGGAATTGGAAGAATTGAAAAAGCAACTAGAGGAGTTGTTGGAAAAGAAATTTATTAGACCTAGTGTTTCACCCTGGGGAGCTCCAGTTTTGTTAGTGAAAAAGAAAGATGAGGGAATGAGGCTTTGTGTAGATTATAGACAGCTTAATAAGATAACTATTAAAAATAAATATCCATTGCCTAGGATAGATGATCTTATGGACCAACTAAGAGGAGCAACAGTATTTTCTAAGATTGATCTTAGGTCAGGATACCATCAGATTAGAGTTAAGAATGAAGATATTCCTAAAACTGCATTTAGGACTATATATGGGCATTATGAGTACTTAGTGATGTCTTTTGGATTAACTAATGCTCCAGCAGTTTTTATGGATTACATGAATATAATATTTAGATCCTATCTAGATAAGTTTGTAGTAGTCTTTATAGATGACATACTTGTTTATTCTAGATCAGAAAAAGAGCATGAAGAGCATCTTAGGATAGTATTGCAGACCCTTAGAGAAAATAAGATGTAGCTAAATTATCTAAGTGTGAATTTTGGGCCAAGGAAGTGAAATTTTTGGGTCATGTTGTTTCTAAAGAAGGAATTTCAGTGGATCCTAGTAAGATTGAGACAGTCATGAATTGGGAGAGACCAACCACAATAACTGAGATTAGGAGTTTTCTAGGATTAGCTAGTTATTATAGGAGGTTTATTAAAGGCTTTTCACAAATAGCTTTACCTCTGACTAGTTTGAGTAGGAAAAATGTGCCTTTTGTATGGTCACCAGAATGTGAGAAGAGTTTTCTAGAATTAAGAAGATTGACTAGTACTCCATTGTTAGTATTGCCAGATCCTCATGGTGCATTTGAAGTGTATTGTGATGCTTCAAAGAAAGGTCTAGGTTGTGTGTTGATGCAAAATGGGAATGTGGTAGCATATGCATCTAGACAGTTGAGACCCCATGAAGTCAATTACCCAACCCATGATCTAGAATTAGCAGTTGTAGTTTTTGCCTTAAAGATCTAGAGACATTATTTGTATGGAGTAAGATTTGAGGTCTTTTCAGATCATAAGAGTCTTAGGTATCTCTTTGACCAAAAAGAGTTGGACATAAGACAGAGAAGATGGGTTGAATTTCTTAAGGATTATGACTTTGAGTTAAAATATCATCCAGGAAAGGCAAATGTAGTAGCTGATGCTTTAAGTAGGAAATCTCTGCATGTAACTAGGATGATGATCAAGGAAATGGAATTAATAGAAAATTTCAAAAATCTTAATTTGGGATTTTCTGTTAATTCTAAAAGCATCATTTTGAGTCAAATACAAATCACTAGTGATTCAAAAAGCACATTAGGCTAGGACAGCAAAGAAATTTAGATTTTCAACAAATTTTAACTCAAGTTCAAGAAGGAAAATTGCAGGATTTTGATATAAATAATGATGGGTTATGGACTTATCAAAAGAGAATATGTGTACCCAAGGTTGATGGATTAAGAGAGAAAATTTTGAGTGAAACTCACAAAAGTAATTTTACAATGCATCCTGGAGTTACTAAGATGAACCAAGATTTGAAGAAAATGCTTTGGTGGCCTGGTATGAAAAAGGATATAGCAGAAGTTGTAGGAAAGTGCTTAGTGTGTCAAAAAGTAAAAATAGAACATCAGAAACCTTCTGGCACTTTGCAACCTTTAGAAATTCCCCAGTGGAAGTGGGAGAGTATATCTATGGATTTTGTGGTAAGATTACCTAGGAATGTTTTTGGTCATGACTCAATTTGGGTCATCGTAGATAGACTTACTAAGTCAGCTTATTTTATACCTATTAGGATTTCTTATTCATTAGAGAGATTAGGTCAATTGTATATACAGGAAATAGTTAGATTACATGGTGTACCTTACACTTTGATTTCTGACGCTTTACTTCTAGGTATTGGGGAGCATTACAAAAAGCATTTGGAACCAAGTTATGCTTAAGTACTGCTTATCATCTCCAAACAGATGGACAAATAGAAAGAACCATACAAACCCTAGAAGACATGTTGAGAGCTTGTGCGATAAACCAATAAAGTTCTTGGGAGAAATATTTGCCATTAGCAGAGTTTGCTTACAATAATAGTTATCATACAAGCATAAGAATGGCTCCATTTGAAGCTCTGTATGGTGGGAAATGTCAGTCACCTTTATGTTGGTATGAATCTAGGGAATCAAGTCTCTTGGGTCCAGACCTAGTAACTCAAACCATAGAGCAAATCAAGAAGATTAGAGAGAAATTGGTAATAGCTCAAAATAGGCAAAAACATTATGTTGATAAAAGAAGAAAACCTCTAGAATTTCAAGAAGGAGAACATGTTTTTCTTAAAGTTACTCCAATTACAGGAATAGGATGAGCAATGAAGGTCAAAAAGTTGAGTCCTCGTTTTATCAGTCCTCTCCTAGTTTTGAAAAGAATAGGTACAATAGCTTATCAAATAGCTTTACCACCAAATCTCTCCAACCTTCACAATGTTTTTCATGTCTCTCAACTCCGTAAATATATTTCTGACCTGAGTCATGTTTTAGAATCTGAATCAACATAGTTAAAAGAAAATTTAACTATGAGCTTGCCCTGACTTTTGGATAGAGAAATAAAGCAATTAAGAAATAAGTCTGTATCATTGGTAAAAGTAGCGTGGGGACAAGGACGTTTGGAAGAACATACTTGGGAATTAGAATCAGAAATGAGGAAGAAGTACCCGAATTTGTTTACAGGTATTTACAAATTTTGAGGGCAAAATTTTCTTTTTAGAGGGGGTGAAATGTAACATCCTCAAAATTATATTATGAGTTATATTTATGATTTACTATGGAGGTAGGATGAGAGTTGGATACAAGAATAGGATAAATTTTATTTGAACATAAGCTGCCCAAAACATCCATTTCTGCCACCCGAATTGAGAAATTTATTTCTCTCACAAATCTTATCCAAATTTAGTGTATAATATATGGAATTAAATATCTAGATGTTTACTACAACATATAAAAATTTCAGATAAATCTAGTTTGTGTACTGCTTGCAGTAATTAAAACCTTAAGGGATGTCAGTGTGGAATTTCTCAGCTTGCTGGCAGTTTTGAAGTCTAGATTAAAAATGTTATAGCCAGAGTTTTATAACTCCAAATAATGCATGTGATACCTTGTTAGAAAGCTTAGGAAGTATAGTTTAACATACTAGAAGATGATAATTTTTGGACTAGTATATTGGTACATAATAAACAATGAGTGAACACCATTTGGTTTAGTGTTTCTAGCCCTTTGGACCTTTTGGATTGAGCACAACTTGTAACTCTTGGAATTTTGGCCCAAGGAATCAAATATTCAGCTCAAATTTGGACTATCCAGAAGTGTATTCACGTGGAAAAGCAATAGAATAGGCATAGCTAAGTGAACTAATTGGTAAACCAAAGTCAATGGTAAGTCAATGAAGATAAGCTTTTTGAACCAACCTTTCTAGGTGGCCTTCAAGGTGGAAAGCAAGCATTAAATAAGGGAATCTTGCAAATAAAAATCTAGTTTTAGCCAAGACATAAGCACCAATTAGATTGTGTTTCATGTCCAAGTCTTTCCACATGGCATAAAATCAAGTCAAGATAAATCTTAAATCATAAAATCTTCTAAGGTAAATGATTACCTAGTTAAATCTAACTAAACTAACTTATAAACCATTTTATAATCCAACTAAAATCCTTACATATGAACCAATTAACATAGTATAAATAGCTTGGCTGCTCCAAATTTTTTTCATAAACCACTAGCACCAAAACTCATCCCACGGTTACTTGCTTCCTTGCACCTAGCTTTTCATTTCTTATCTTCTCTTATTGCTTTCAAACCATAGCTTCACCTCTATATCAAATTGTCTTCTTTTTAAGACTTCATTCCTTAGAGAATTTACAAGAGAAGCAGCCACTTAATCAATTTTAAATCCAAATCCATTTGAGGTAGGCTAGGCTTAAATCTCTAGTTAATCATTTATTTGGATTAACCTATATGCTTAATTGGACAGATTTATGGTTATTATTTAGGTTGGAAATTCATGTTATTTGAAGGTTATTTTATGATATGGAAGTGTTGATTTAAACCATAAGATAGGTGATGATTTATAGGCTGAAATATTGGTGATGTTTGGAAGTATATTTGATGATCTTTGGAAGTGATTTTGATTATATTTGGGTTGTTTGTTCATAGTTTTATTATGGTACTGTTTTGAATTAATTTTTGGAGGTAGAGGTTGAATGGTATGTAGATAAATGGTTGAAATTCTTGAGTAATTAAATTTGAGGATGAAGTAGTAAGGTGGTAGGTGAAAGGAGATTAAAATACATGTTAGCTTATAATTTTCTTGTGAAAGTTTAAAGAGTTAAAAATTATTTGAAAGATATATTGTGGTTTATTAGTTATACTACTAACATGATTTGTTTGTAGCCTGAAGATATTAAATTGTCATGCCTAAGTTGGTATAATTTTGCCTGAATAAGGTATGATGGTTTAACCATACTTGTGGTACGTATGATGTTATGCAAGAATTTTTTTTTTCATAAGGTGGTATGTATTTTGCTTATGGATTTTATTATAGATGGATATTGATTGATGATATGTTGATTTACATTTCCAAGTCCAGTATGAGATTTGTGAAACAAAATTTGATACTGCATACAGTACGATATGTAGTGACCAGGTGCAGATACATGGAATAAATCATGCATGTTTGCGTAAGGCGATCGCAGCGTCTACATCCAGTACGAGATGTAGCTAGATACAGTACGATATGTAGAGGCCATGTGCACGCTGGGAAAATTCATTTCATGTATTCATATAGTTTGCATAATTATTTTATGATGAATTACTAACGTACTAATGTGTTTTGGTGGTTTAGTTTTGCCTACTGAGAAATTTTATTTCTCACTAGATTTGTTTCGTTTTTTTATAGATGGCAATAATGGTCAACTTCATTGACACCTTGGACTGATGGTGGTACAAAGATAAAGAATTGTCTCTAGGAAATGAATGATGAAAATGTTGTAGTATCTTTATGTTTCGTTGAGAATGACTCTTGTAGAAGGAGTGTGGCTACGTATTATATATATTAGTTTAACAACTTCTATAACTTCTATAATTTATATGTTTTAGAATTTATACTAGGATCCGTTCAGTAAAAATAAAATAGTAATAAAAATTATCTAACGATTCTTAAAAATTTAAGCCTAATAAAAATATAATATCTAGAATTATTTTAGGTCGATACAAATGGCGCCAACCGCGCCGTTACCCACGCTAGTCGCGCCAGAGACTTGGCCCCAAATCCAGTTGGCGCCATCAGCGCCAAGGGTGGCACTAATCGCGCGAGGAGGCAGAGCAGGTTGCTCCCCTCTGCTGATGACCTTTTTAAAGCTGGAATTTTCCATCATCTACCCTAAACTAAAATTCAACAACATTAATTACACTAAAATTCCCAAAAAGTGATTGAGTTGCCTCTCAAAAAGCGCTTGTTTAATGTCACGAGCCTGACGCAAAGTCCTCAAGACTCAGGTGAATCCAAAGGGACCGATACTGCATCCCTATTTACTTGTCCTCCAAAGTAGGATTTCAATCTCCAACCATTGACCTTAAAAGGTCTCTCAGCATCTAAGGGACAAATCTCAATTGTCCCGTAAGGGCACCTTCTTGACTACAAAAGGACCAGACCAGCGAGATTTAAGTTTACCTGGAAACAACCTCAGCCGAGAGTTGTATAAGAATATCTGTTGTCCAGGTTCAAACTCTTTTGGATGGTTCTTTTTATCATGCCATCTCTTGGTCTTTTCTTTGTAAATCCTTGCATTCTCATAAGCTACAAGTCTGAACTCATCAAGCTCATGCAATTGCAATAATCTTTTTTCACTAGCTTTGGAGAGTTCAAAATTCAAAAACTTAGTAGCCCACATGGCCTTATATTCTAATTCAACCGAGAGATGACAGGACTTACCATTCACCAGTTGGAATTGGGACATACCTATGGGAGTCTTGAAAGCTTTCGGATATGCCCAAAGTGCATCATTGAGCTTCCTTGCCCAGTCTTTCCTAAAGCTTCCAATGGTTTTCTCTAGGATTCTCTTTAACTCCCTGTTGGAGATTTCTACTTGGCCACTTGTTTGAGGATGGTATGGTGTGGCTACCTTATGAGTGACCCCATACTTGGTGAGCAGGCTTTCAATATGCTTGTTGCAGAAATGAGTCCCTCCATCACTGATGATAGATCGAGGAACTCCAAATCGGGTGAAAATGTTCTTCTGCAAGAAAGATGCCACCACCTTTGCATCATTTGTAGGCAGAGCCACTGCTTCCACCCACATGGACACATAATCCATCGTAACTAAGATGTACTGGTTGGAGTATGACTTGGGAAAGGGTCCCATGAAGTCAATGTCCTACACATCAAATATTTCTACTTCTTGGATGTTGTTGAGAGGCATCTTGTCCTTACGGGATATGTAGCCCGTTCTTTGACATCGATCACATTTTTCCACAAAATCCCGGGCATCCTTGAAGATTATGGGCCAATAGTACCCACTTTGCAAGACTTTGTAGGCAATTTTGTTACCCCTAAAGTGTCCTCCATAGTTTGAGGCATGGCAGTGCCAAAGGATCTTAGGCACTTCAACCTCAGCTACACACCTGTGAATAAGACCATCAGTGCATTGAAAATAAAGAAAAGGGTTATCCCAGTGATACCTCCTTGCATCATGGAGGAACTTCTTCTTCTACTGCCAAGTGAGATCCTCAGGCATTACTCTCACAGCCTTGTAGTTGGCCATCTCCGCAAACCAAGGACCAATCAAAATTTCCATCACTTGCTCATCAGGAAAAGACTCATTGATTTCAATTGCAGGTCCATCTTGTAAGTTCTTTCATGAATCCTCGACAAGTAATCAACCACCTTATTTTCTACTCTAGCCTTATCTTTGATTTCCAAGTCAAACTCCTGAAATAGGAGCATCCAACGCAACAAGCGTGGCTTTGCATCCTGCTTGGTCAATAAAAACAATCACCTTGGAACCTATCAAATAAGGTCTAAACTTGTCCAATGCATACACTATTGCTAGCATTTCTTTTTCTATTGTGGTATAGTTAACTTGTGCCTCATTTAAAACTTTGCTAGCATAGTGTATTACATGTAAAAGCTTATCCTTACGCTGACCAAGAACAGCGCCAATAGCATATGCACTAGCATTACACATTATTCAAATGGAAAACTCCAATCAGGCGCCATTAAGACAGGCGCAGTGGTTAACTTCTCCTTCAACGCATTGAATGCATTGAGGCAAGCTTCATCAAATAGGAAATCAGCTTCCTTGACTAACAATTGGCTAAGAGGCTTTGTAATTTTAGAAAAATCCTTAATGAACCTCCTATAGAAACCCGCATGACCTAAGAAACTACGCACACCATTAACATTAGCTGGAGGAGGTAGTTTTTCAATCAATGAGTTTAGCCTCATCAACCTCAATTCCTTTTTCAGAAATTTTGTGGCCTAAAACAATGCCATCACGTACCATGAAATGACATTTTTCCCAATTCATCACAAGAATACCTCTAAACATTTTTCTACCATATCAGAGAAGATAGAAAGCATACACCGTTGGAATGTCGCATGTGCATTGCAGAGGCCAAATGACACTCTTCTGCAGGCGAAGACTCCGAATGGACATGCGAAAGCTATCTTCTCTTGATCTTCAGGTTCTACTGGAATTTGGTTGTAGCCAGAGTATCCATCCAAGAAACAATAGTAAGCATGGTCGGTTATTCTTTCCAGCATCTGATCAATGAAAGGAAGTAGGAAGTGGTCTTTTCTGGTGGCATCATTCAGTCTTCTGTAGTCCACACACATTCTCCACCCAATAATGGTTCTAGTGGGTATCAAATCATTGTCATCATTCTGAACTACAGTCACTCCGCCCTTCTTGGGAATGGTTTGCACCGGACTCACCCATGTAGTGTCTGAGATTGGGTAAATCATTCCCGCATCTAAAAGCTTTACTACTTCTTTTCTGACCACCTCTTTCATAATAGGGTTGAGTCTTCTCTGCGATTGCCTCGCAGGTTTTACATTGTCTTCCATTAGTATCTTGTGAGTGTAGAAGGAAGGGTTAATGCCCTTCAAATCAAAAATCGACGACCTAATGGCGGTCTTCTGCTCCTTGAGCACCTTCAGCAGCTTTGCTTCTTCAACTCCAGACAACCCTTTGTTGATGATAACAGGGTATGTCTCTTCCTCTCCTAAGATAACATATTTTAGAGTTTCAGGCAACTCCTTTAATTCTAATTTCGGTGCCCCAAACACTATGTCAATTTCCTTCTTTTCTAGCACCTCCATTACTACCTCCATCACTTATTGTGGGGTGTTTGTATCTTGGGCCACCATAATCTCTTCAAATTCTTGCTCAAGAGATTTTTCTGTGTGCACTACTTCTTCAAAAACATCAATTTTGAAGCAATCATTCTTGTCAGATGAGTTCTTCATAACATCAAAAACATTAAAGATTATTGACTCATCATCCATTATGAGCTCCAATTTTCCTTTCTCCACATCAATCAAGGCACGAGCTGTAGCTAAAAATGGCCTACCCAATAGAAGGGGTATCTCACTCTCCCCCTCCATGTCCAACACTATGAAGTCAACTAGGAAGATGAACTTGTCAACCTTAACAAGAACATCCTCAATGACTCCACTAGGTTTCCTCAAAGAACGATCTGCAAGTTGGAGAGAGATGTTGCGAAATCCGCACACTACGGCAAGTGCACCGATCGTTTCCAAGTAATAAAGATTAGGTAAGTGAGTATCATTCTCCACAGGGATTGGGGTGATTTTACAGCAATACTAATGAATGTGATTGAAAGTAAAAATAGGAAATTACGCAGAAAAATGTTGTTGATTGGATTGGTTGTTTGAATGCAAAGATAGAAATTAAAGAAATGCAGTAAATTGATTAAGAAGATTACCAATGGAAGATTAATTGTGGTCAGACCCAATCCCTTCTGATTCCTCCTCTTTCATATGACTGGGTTGTTAATTTAATGTGCACACATGATAAATCTCTCCTAAAGTTGTAAACCCTAGATAACTAGCGATTCATCCCTTTAATTCGATCGAGAACCCTAAGCCCTTAGTGATTCTGTCAAACTAAGCATTTAGAGAATATAACATATGGGTTCCTGTTATGATTGTTCAGAGAATAAGCCTTTCCTAAATTAGTTAATCCCTAATTCCTAAGTGAATTGACCCTTTAACCTGAATCGAAAACCTAATTCCTTAGTGAAATCTATCAGTTTAAGCAATTAAAAGATCATATTATAAAATTCTGCACTTACGCATCCCTATTCCTAGGTGATGAACAAATGTTATTCTTAACGGGTCAGAAATTAGAACCCCAATGTTCCCATTGCGAATCCTAACTCTAAGTACTTAATTGAAGTGATCAATTCCAAATAAAAATATGAAAGAAGAACAGAAAAGAATAAAACAATCAAAACATATGTATTTCAATACCAGTCAAATTACAGAGGAGTTCTCATCAGTTCATGGCTTTCCCACAATACAAGGTTTAGCCTGCCATAGGCCTCAAGAACATCAAAGCAGTAGAATAATTCATAGTTATGCAGAAACCCTAGCCTTGATTCTTGAATTCCAGAGGTTTAGAATGATGAAAGACTGATAAAAGGGTTTTTTTTTTTCAATTCCCAGAGGCTTAATATTTATAGAATCATTTAATTACAGTAAGAAAGCCTAATTCTGTGCAAAAATTCGAAATAGATAATTTAATGCAGGAAACAAAATCTTCATGGCGCGATCTGCGCGGGTTTTTCTAATGGTTGACGCAGATAGCGCGAGACTCCACGCTAACCGCGTGGAGTGTTCGAGCTGAATGCTTGATCCTGGTCTTTTGTGGCGCTGATGGCACCGTTCTGGCGCTATTGGCGTGAAGTCTTCGAGTTAATTGGCCTTCTGTTCTTCATATGGCGCGATCTGCGCGAGTTCCCGTGCGATCCGCGCGGGACTTGAAACCTTGATTTGCTTCCCTTTTTGCCTTGAACTTCCTCTTTCTTATCCTGAAATGCACAATTGATATTGAATTGGGATTAAAAACAATAATATGATAAATTTAACTAATTCTAATCTATTTTCCTAATTATTTAACTAAATTATAACCTAAACTAGCCTAATAACTAAGATGTGTTTGC
>PYAF01001381.1:886974-911781 GCA_007407185.1 Glycine tomentella | reverse complement strand
AATTAGATATGGAATATTCTAGAGTATTAGAATTAGTTGTGAAATATTCTAGAGTATTAAAGTTAGTTGTGGAATATTCTAGAGTATTAGAATAAGTTGTGGAATACTCTAGAATATTAGAATTAGTTGTATATAATGAACCCTTTGGGTTTCAATCTGAATGAATGAAAAAGAGTGTTCATTGTTTATATTCCAACAGATGTTCAGTTTTCTATGATTTAGTTGATAAACACCACAATGATTAAGTGACACTTTTTTTATAATTATTATGATTTTATGTCCTTAAATATCTTGAAATGTATTATGGTAATAAATCTATTGTACTGCATACAAGTGCAAATGAGTTGCACAGTATCCTTTATTTTTGTTCTGTTCTTGGCATTGTAATTAAGTACCTAACAACTATATTTGATTTCTGTTAGCGACTTGGAAGCTTTATGGAGATGCTCTTTGGTGGGCGTTATGTGCTACTTTTGATGTCACTATTTTCAATTTATTGTGGGTTAATCTACAATGAATTCTTCTCTGTTCCTTATCACATATTCGGTGCATCTGCTTATAAATGCCGAGATAGTTCATGCAGGTGTCTTTTATTTCTCTCTCTCTTTTGTGCCAGTTTTATTGCTTTTTTTTTTTTTGGTACCATTATGTAGATACACAATGCATTAGTTGTTGGTGTTTTAGGTTGCCCTTTCTATTTTATCTGTTTTTTAATTGAAAAATACAATCAACCATTCAACTCCTGGTAATGACTCCTTGATTACCGAATTCTATTTTTGCTAAAATACAAATGTTGATTCAAATCATTCTGCTATGCAGCAGTCGTATCATCAATTCCATCCTGGGAAGAATATTTTGGTTTGACACCATCAGATGTGTTTGGTCACAGTTCTAAGAGAGTTGCCTTAATGTCTGATTGTCTGTATATTATGACTGTTACCTTGGAAAACTGAAGTTCTTGAATTGATTCACATTTCACTTAAAAATATTACCTTCAAATCTACATCATCAGAAATAATTTGATTTGCATCTCTTCCACAGTTTGCACTCTTCAGTCATGCCTTCCGTTTTTGCTCCTTTCCTCCTTCAAAATTGTGCTAATTTTTGGTGTTATATTGTCAGAGCTTGCATAAATTGTTTTTAGCCAGGTTTTAACTTGGTGGGTGATTATTTTATCATTCTCCACCCCAGGGATGCACATACTATTGGCTTAGTAAAATACCGAGAACCATATCCATTTGGTGTGGATCCCAGTTGGCGGGGAAGTCGTTCAGAGTTGCCTTTTCTAAACTCTCTCAAGATGAAGATGTCCATTCTGCTGGGTGTGGTCCACATGAACTTGGGAATTCTTTTAAGTTATTTCAATGCTCGTTTCTTTGGCAACTCGCTGGATATAAGGTGCTCACTTTTCTTCTAACTTCTCCCAGCAATTTTTGTTTCGCTTTCCTTTGAGTAGAACGTTATAACTTAATCTTCATAATGCTTTTAGGTACCAGTTTGTGCCACAGATTATTTTCCTTAACTGTCTATTTGGGTATCTTTCCCTTCTCATTGTTGTCAAGTGGTGTACTGGCTCTCAGGCAGACCTTTATCATGTAATGATTTACATGTTTTTAAGCCCTTTTGACAATCTTGGTGAGAATCAATTGTTCTGGGGCCAAAGACCATTTCAAGTATGATTCACTTCTTTTCTTCTTTATTGCTGAATAATTTTTGTTCCATTTCCTATTTTACATCATTCTGAATTACTGTTCATGATATGCAGGTTTTTTTATTGCTTTTGGCTGTAATTGCAGTTCCATGGATGCTCTTTCCAAAACCATTTATACTAAAGAAGCTTTATAATGAGGTGCCACTTTTGCCTCCCATGTGTGATTTTATTGCTTGAAAATTGAGAACTTTGTTCACTGAAATTCTTGTTTACATGTTAATATGCCTACATTACATATATATCCTTGTTGGTTCTATTTTCCCCTTTCGGCAGGATTTTGCTTAAGGTTATCAAATTTAAATTCTCTTTTGAGGTCCATTATAAGATCATTTTTCTTTAGACTAAAATATGCTAATTTCAAATCACTTACAACTTCTATTGGCTATACAGACATTGTTTTAGCTATATAGTTGCCCTTGTCCTATACTTTTGATGGCAGCTAGTTATTAAAGAAGCAATGCTGCGAGTTTGTGAAGATTATTGATCTTTTATCTTTGATGATAATAGAGATTTCAAGGACGCACTTATGGTGTGCTTAATACCTCGGAGGTTGATCTTGAGTTGGAACCAGATTCTGCTAGGCAACATAACGAGGAATTCAATTTCAGTGAGGTCTTTGTTCACCAAATGATTCACTCCATTGAGTTTGTTCTAGGTTCAGTTTCAAATACAGCCTCATATCTACGACTTTGGGCATTAAGGTTTGGTCAGCTATGATTGTCTCATTGCATTGGGTCCTTATTTTATAATTTTTTTTAATCCTTGGTTGATATTTTTTTACCACTATGCAGCTTAGCTCACTCAGAACTTTCTACCGTCTTTTATGAGAAAGTCCTGCTACTTGCTTGGGGGTGAGTTTGATTCCTAAACTTTCATTAATACAATGTACTATTTTTTGAGCTCTTTATTGAGATTTTCTATTTCCTTTATTTTTTGTGGATCCCCCTCCCCATCCAATGTGCATCCTGTAATAGACAACAAAACTATAATTTATAACTAAACCTGTCTGAATGGTTATCATGAAATGCCAAATAAAGGAAGGTTTTAATAGCCAACAAAACTTCACCTGATCTTTGGGCAGAGAGGAATCTAAGTACAGCATTGGGAAAATGTTGTTATATTTTTATTGTGTGAAGTGTGAACATGAAGAGCAAGGGTGCTGGCAATAAATGTCGGACCATTTGTTAGGAATCTTCTCTCCTTTACTAACTGCAACTAGAGATAGCACAAATGCACACACAAGAACCAACACAGAATAGTACCCACAGAAATCAAGGAACCTCCTGTTTATTGATAATTCTTTCACTCTTTACATAAGGAAGAACACTCTCTTTCCTTTCAACACTGAAACACTTCTCAGTTTCTCTTAATACAAAATCCAAAAATCCCCTTCTCCTTCTCCAGAAGCTGCTATTTATACAAACTACTAACCTGCCAGTAGGGATGGAAGTGGGTCAGGCCGCCTATCAGGGACCTTTGGCCTGGCCTGATTTGAGTTTACTATAAAGACCAGACTAAGGCTTGAAAAGCCTGTTTAAATAAAAAGGTCAGGCTCAAGCTTTAAAAAAAACCTGTTAGACCTATCAGACTGACCTATTTAAAAAAAATAAAATATATATATATATACACACACACATATATTAAAACTTAAAAATAATATATTTATTTTCTAAAAATACTTTTCCTTATTATGAAGGTGAATGATCAACCACTTCAAAAAATCACCTTAAAAATCTCATAAAATGATTAAGAGAAACATATCTATAACTTATAAGAATTTGATAATTTATAATTTATAAGAGAAACATATCTATTATGTTATTTTTATTTTTAATTATTTGTTTTTATTTAATCAGATTTTGTATACATGCTTTCAGGCTAGGCCAGGCCTTTATGCAGGTCAGGCTCAGGCCTTAATAACTTATTTTTAACAGGTAACAAACCAGTCTTAGACTTAATGATAATGATGCAGGCCAGGTTCAGACCTATGAAAGTCTGGTCTGGTCTGGCCTATTTCCACCCCTACCTGCCAGCTGGTGGATTCTAACTAATTCCCAACTACCTAGCTGACAGATGGCAGATTCTAACTAACTCTCAACAACCTAACTGTCACTCCTTCTCATCTTGTTGTTCCTAGTACACTAGCCACGGCTCAGCTACAGTAGATGACTCCTCTTGCCTAACAAAATGCCACCTTTTATATTTATCAAATTGCTTAACATTGTTATTTCAAAGTACCGTTTTATGTTTGGTCTTGGGTGGCAATAACATACCTTAATTTTGATGTATTTTCTTGTTACCCTGAAAGTAACCTTTATAGATATTATTATTCCTAGTTTGAGATCTTTGTATGGAAAGCGTATCATTGTTGCTGACAGTTAGAAATTTTTTAATAGGGGTAAGTCAGTAAGATATTTTTACGGTGCAAAGTAGTTTTTGAACAGATAAATGTATTTATGGCTTATTCTATAGGTGCTATTTTCATTAAAATTTATGGCGGACAAAAGTATCTTAATCAATATACTACTAGTGTAGCCATTAATGTATTTTGCACGAGCTACTTGCTAGTTTAGATTAGTGTGACTTCTGACGAGCCCCTGATTAGAAGTTGTGAAGATACAACTATGCAACTAGCCTTCTCATATTGTAAATATAAATATTGTGTTTTTTGAGTTAAATTGAAGAAATTACAGTGAAACTTAGCTGTTTGAAAAACCCCTGTCATGTCTGCATTCTTTTATTGGATATTATTAGGCTTAAGAATTATCCATGTATTATATTTGCATTCCATTTTAGCATTCATCTTTTTTAGTATCATTTTTCTATATCTAATTGTTGATGTCATTGCTGATTACAATGACAACAGGTATGACAATCTTGTCATTCGGTTAGTGGGGCTTGCTGTCTTTGCCTTTGCAACTGCCTTCATACTATTAATGATGGAGACTCTCAGTGCTTTTCTTCACGCCTTGCGTCTTCACTGGGTAGAATTTCAGAATAAATTCTACAGCGGTGATGGCTACAAGTTCAAACCTTTTTCCTTTGTCTCCTTAACAGAGGATGAAAATTGATATCCATTTTTGTCTGTCTTGGTCTACTGGCAAATATGTGCGAAGAGTATATACGCAAGTAGAAGAAGGAACACGGCAAGAATTTGTGGGATTCAATTTAGTGGCTATGGGTCAACAATATTCAAGTTCGTTTTCCCGTGGCTATACTGGTGCGACATTTTTCGACCAACAATATTGGACTGCATCTGTATCAGGATATTTACTTTCTAATTTTTCTTTTGAGTCTTGTTAACCATTGTCCTTAGAACAATGATTAAGGAACTAAAAGGAGAAAGTATTTATTGTGAAAATCATAGGAGAGTACAAAAAAAAGTCATGAACAACATAATTTTACCCATCTCAATAAAGTTTCTCTCCTTTTAGTTCCTTAACCAATATCCTAAGAAAACTAATTACCATTTTTGCCTTTTTCTTTTTCTTTCTTAGGGTAGGAAAACGGGTAGAGATTAGGGAAGGAAAATTTAGACTAATTTTGTAAAAAAGTTCATCTAAGTTTAGCTATTGGTTATTTGGGGTTACAAATACACACGTAATGTAACGCGGGCTTTCCTAGGATGTAGTCATGTAGATATTGACTCTTTTTTTTTTTGTAATGATTAATCACAAGTTATAATCCCATCTCTTTTGCAAGGTTTAATCAGAAAACATGATGCCATCTGTATGAATTTGTGTCATGATAAGCAGGCCGGGCCCTAGGAAAAAAATTTGAATTAGTTTGTGAGCCTCCTCGGTAGGGATTAACTTCCTACACCAATCTTTTTTCTAATACACCCAATATGTATAATACTGATTTTGTCCTTCTCGTAATCCATAAATTTCATACGGGTTGTCAATCCGTATGAACCTTTATAGATTTATACATTCATCACCTTATGGATTCGTAATCCATATGAGTTAAAAAAATTTAAATTGATTTTCAAAATAATGATCCAAGCGTCAAACTTTTGACCTTCCAATTACAAATACGATCTTCTAACTAACTGAGCTACTTGGTCATTCATGCTAAAAGCTAATTAATATTTGTATATATAACATTACAAATTTTAATGTATATTTATTACACATAAATTTATATAATAATTTTTATAACAATTAATTTTTATCTAATAATAATTTTTTTACAAATATAAATTTCTAAAGTATATGAGCTTATGATTTTATAAAATTAAAATTTCTAATGTATATGAACCTAATATTTTTTAATCAAACTTATGCTTTTTAATTAAATCATGATTTTTATTTTAAATTTATTGTTCTAAAAATACATATATTTTATAATTAAACCATGATTTTATCTAATAATATATATTTTTAAGATTTTACTTCTTTTAAAATAATTAACACAAGGATTAAATTGCAAAAGTAAGATTTTACTTCTTTTTTTAATTATTAACACAAGGATTAAATTGATCTTATAATTTAATATAAATCTGCATATATCATTAATCATGGTCATTTTTCCTCTATGTAATCGTGAAACAATAAAGATATATAATAAATATGACATTTAAAATAATAATTAAAAAATAATATCTTAGAATACTATGTGATTGAATGATAATATAAACAGTTTTTACACTATAATTCATTTTTAGTATATTTTTATTCATTTAAATCTATACCATTACATGGGGGAATTCTTTAATATTCAACCAATAGGAATTAAGCTGTATAATTATAGTTATTTAAAAATTTAATGGTGATTTTTTTGTATATTGCAATTTAGTCCTGTTTAATCAAATTATTTTAAAAATAGACGTTGAAGGAGTAGTAAAGAAGAGGCTAATGGGCCCATTCAGAAAGAGGGTAATAACTAACTAACAACCAGATCCGGTGTAGCCCAATCACCCACCTTACCCTCGTGCCTCATCTCGTAAAATCCGCATCACTAACGTGCCAAAACGACAGTGCTCGTTCCCGCTTGCCATCTTTTCAAATTGCGAACAAATTTGCAAAAGCACACACTGTAACCGATCGATTCCACATCACACCAAATACAAAAACTACAACTAACATAGAAGAAGATTAAGAAGATGAAGAAGTGATATCACAATCACATTATCATGGATTCCATTTCTAACCTTCCGCTCCTAGAGATCGTAGGCGAAGACGATTCGTTGCTCTTCGATGTTTCCGCAGCGTCCACCACCGATGTTTTCTCTTGCTCCCCTCTCCTACCTCTCAGATCTAATCCTCCTCAACACGGTTTGGTTTTTTCCATTTCGTTTTGTCTCTCTTTTTTTTTTTTTTGAATTTCTGGATTATTTATTATGTATAATTGTTGATTTGATACTGATTTGAGTAATGCGCCTGCAGAAGGAAGAGAAGGTGGTGGCGCTGCGGATTCCGAAAATCAAAGAAGTTCCTCGGTTAGTGACAGCGCGAACAAAGAGAACGCGGATTGGAACACACCGCAGAAGCTTAGCTTGGAGCCTCAGCAAATGAAGAGGAAGAAGAAAGGAGGCGGTTACAATTTGCGCAAGAGCTTGGCATGGAATCGAGCTTTCTTTACTGAAGAAGGCATTCTCTTCTCTCCATTGTCCATTAATTAACTGTGGAAGATTGATTAACACTAATTGTTATTAATTAATTAATTGATTGATTCTAAACCCTACTTTTCAGGTGTTTTGAACCCGGCAGAGCTTTCTATGATTAGTGGCACTGCCACTCCTAAGGCAGGGTTGAATTTGGAAGTAATCCATGAAGAAGAGTCTGTTGGCACTTTGATAGAATTGCAGGACATTGAAGAAAATTTGTTCATGCATTCATCCGATGCTGTTCCTGTTCAAGATAGGAAGATTGGCTTATCTCCAAAGCCTGCTGCATTAGCTAGAGCTTCTCCGGCCCCGGTTTCCAAAGTCAGTCTTTATTTATACTCTTAGCACAAATGATGATAGTTTATCGAAATTGAACTCTTTCTGATTTCCGTCACATATTACTTTGGATGCTTGTTTGTTAGGCAAAGAGGAAAGTGCTTACTGTCAATGACTCAGTTGGCAACAGATCTAAACGCAATGCTTGTCCTCCACAGGTGCCAGTAGCTTCGTCCTCATATCCTTCCCATTGCTTGTTTAGGGTAGATATTAAGTGGAGTGTCTTCTATTGTGCCTGTGCTATTGAATTATGTTGTCTTGTGTTTCTTTATCTATTGAATAGTGGAAGAGTTTACCTTAACCCCTTTGCAAACTAAAAAAAACTGACACAGTAAAAGCGCCAAGTAAAGAATTGAAAGTCACTAGGATACCTGGTCCGAAATCAGATGTTTCTGCAAGTGCAACAACTGCTAGGAGTGGAATGTTGACCACAGGTTCCTTGAAGAGAAATCAGAATGCTCGTTCTGGTTTGTTCTGCAACTTGTGTTTTGCTTCTTTTTTATCCTTGGAACTTTGACAAGACTGAATAGGAGTGAATCAAGAGATATAATTTCAAGTACATTTATTGTAATCTTGCATAATACAATGTAAAAATGGATCATATAACAAATTTAATTTTGATTGAGGTTTGTAATCTCAATGAACTTCACAAATACAGGTTTCTCTTGAGTAACCAGACATCAACTTCTAACCTTAACATGAGATGATGTTATTGGTTATATTTTGTTAATTTTGTTTCTCTTCTACAGCCACTAATCTTCAGAAGCATGCTGGAGGAAAAGGCCCATCCAAAAATCCTAAAACTGTCCCAAGTAACCCAAAAGTTGGTCTGGCTGGTAAATGTTCAGTTACTAGAACACTTACCAAGCAGGCTGGGAAACATTTGGTAAGGAACTCAAGAGTCTGTCATTTTTAACATTCATCACTTGCTCCATCAAGTTTTTAATTCCTTTTATTTAACTATTAGGCATATGATTCGTCTCTTGAAACTGGTTGACTGCACAGGATAACTCAGTTTCAGAAACACATCCACCATCCAAAATGCATCAATCAGGAACTGAAGCAAATAAGGTGTCAGAAGCTTGTCTTCCACCAGGTGTTTCTGACATCAATGAGAAAAAGCAACAGACACAGCAAACAACAAAATTGTCAGGCCTACGGATGCCATCTCCCTCATTGGGATTCTTTTCTCTGGTATGTTTGTTTTAGTTGGTCCATATTTCATATTTAGGTGCATGTATCAGTAAAATAATGCTCATATTCATGCTAATTACTGGTTTTTCAGGCAAAAACTTCCAGTTCACATAGCCAATTACAGAAAAGTTCTAAACCTTGCAAACCTGCTAGGAGTAACATTCCTCAATTACAGAATTTAGAAACAAATTTTGTTAATGAGGCAAGACTACCGCATGCACCTGGAATAAGGTCTCAAATTGTCAAAGGTGCAGCAAAGAATTGCACTGAGGAATTAACCCTTTTAGATGTAAAGTCAGAATCAAGGATGCAGGTGGATAATAAGCAGATGGCTGGTGTAGAAGTGGAACATAATTCTATGGGCTCTGAAAAAATAAGCAAGAAAGAAAAGGTGGAAAACAATATTGAACATGTCAACATAAAACCTAAGGAACAAGGAGAACTACATAGAAGTGAGAATGCCTCTAGCATGGAGGATGTCATATTCCATAGACATGAAAAGAAGCTTCTTTCAGTGAGTCAAACCCAAGAGCAGTCAGAGAAAGAGGCTGATCACCCTGACGTTTTGTCAAACGAGTATCAATATGTGTTTAAGGAACCACAGTCTATGGACCATCATGGCATGCAGAGAAATTCCATAATGAAAGGTAGTATTTCAAATACTGTGCATAATGCCATAGGACAAGATGAAGATGAACAAATCAAACTGCTCGCTTGTGATGTTCTTACTTCCAATGAAAGTTTGGTGCTACAGGCAAAGCATGGTACTTCTATTAAAGGTAGTAGACTCTCTGAAGAGTTCAAGGAATACAATAGTGTTAAGACTGCACTTTTAAATTCTAGTCTTGTTGATTTGAGTGAAACTGTTTTGGGAGGATCTATACAAGAAATCCCCTTTAAGAATACTGAACAGGTAAATGGTGATACTGCTGATTTTGTTACAAGTGGAGGAGATGCACAAGTGCATTTATTGAATGAGAATCTCTCAGTTGATTGCAATGAAAGCTCTGAAAGTAATTTAGAGGCAGTTAACCAACAGCTACAAGGGGAACAACTCAAGACTACAAGTGCTGGTATTGTAGGAGAAATTAGTTCATCAAAAGAAGATGAATCTCTTGTAAATAGTTGTCAACTAGTTCATATGACAACCTTATCTTCCAGAGGTTCTCCTCAGAAGTCTATACCAGAAATCAACTATCCTGCTGAAAGTGAACCAAAAATAGCTGAAATTGAAGACTGCCAGTTTCCAGCAGATGATCAATCAGGTTTCATTCAGACAAGACCAGTGTTGGAAGGATGTGAGAAGGTTATTGACTCAAAGGCAATGCATGATAGTTCTCAAGCATTTGAATTGGAGAGCTTAAGTGAAGATTGTGTGGCTGTTTCTGCACCTGCTTGCAACTCTGTGGTAAGCAATGTTTCTTGGGAAAGCAGACCTTTTCAAGAGAATAATGTAGAGATTCTCCATTTTACATCCCAACTATGTCCAATGGTAAAAGTTGATTTTGATCCGAGTAAAAATGAAATGTCAACCAATAGCCGCCGTACGATTTCTGAGTTGCAGCTTGGAGATGAGGATTCTTCTAGGGATGTTTCAATGCACTATGATGTTCCATTTGATGTCCCTGGAAACTTTGAGCAACAAATTAATAAGAATATATATTCTAAAGCAAGCCAAAGGCTTTGTGAAGGTGAGAGTTTAGTGCTAAATCACGGTCACTTGCTTGATCAAAGTGCATTTTCTGAAGAATTATCTGCAGATTTCATTTCAAACACCAAAGATTCTATCAGTACTGTTGCTGGAAAATCCTCTGGCTGTTTACAACATACACTACCGGCTCAGTTATTCCAGGAAGTTGATCACACTAACAGAGAGATTGAAGAATCACATGTGGAAGATGCACAAGTACATTTGTTCAATGATAATCCAGTGGCATACAACTGCAACGGTAAGCACTCCCTTCTTGTTACAAATGATAAGTTTCCATTGTCAGATGACTATAACATAAATGAAAATTCTCATCTTTATGATTTTCAAAGGTCTGGTTCTGTTGTTGGTGTAGGTTCTGAGAATCTTAATAACATACAACACTTGGATGGTGACTGGCTGCCCACAACCACAAATATTGCTTCTTCTGAAGAAATCAAGAAAACAAATTTATCTGAGAGTGCATTAGAAGGATGTGATATCCATACAAGTGAGCACAATGCTTCCAATTATCATATTCAGGCTATGCCTGAAATCAAAGATGGAAACATGGATGTGGATGAAAGGGAAGAGCTTTTACGAATGGATGATTCAAAAGAAGGTTCTTCTGACATATTGCCATTAGTTGAAGCTCAACTCAATGACGTGATATCTTCTGAATGCAATTCTTCTATAGAAGTGAGCAAAGATTCTTCTACAGACATAGTTGCTTGGAAATCTGAGGAGCATTGTTCTTTGAGTAAAAGTTCAAACTTCCTGGCTTCAGATAATTTATCCTTCAACACAGGAATCCCACAGGTCTGTTAAGTTAGTTCATTGAAAACTAAAAAAATTTCAGATGAAGCTCAAAATTGAATCTTAAAATTTTAATAATTAAATTTTTGGTATATTTTTGTTGAATGTTAGTCAAATTGTTTCTGTTGCATGTAGAAGTTGAATCAAAATCCCCCCCATGGAGATTGGCCGGATACTGTTTCTGCAACTGCTTGTGACACAAAGGTAAACAATGTTTCTCAAGAAAGCCGACCTTGTCATGAGAATGATGTAAGAGATCTCCAGTTTACAGCCCAACTATCTCCAATGGTGAAAGCAGATTTTGATTACACAGAAAATGATATATCAACTAATAACTGCTGTACCATTTCTGAGTTGGAGCTTAGAGATGATGGTCAATGTGGTGTCACTGGAAACTTTGAGCAACAAACTAGCATGATTACATATTCTATAGCTAATGAAATGCTTTGTGAAGATGAAAGTTTAGTGCTAAATCGTGATCACTTGGTTGATCAGAGTGATTTTTCTGAAGTATCTGCATATTTCATTTCAAACGCCAAAGGTTCTATTGGTAGTGGAGCTGAAAAACCCTCTGGCCATTTACAACATACAGTATTGACTCCGTTAGCACAAGAATTTGATCAAACCAACAGAGAGATTGAGGAATCACATCTGGAAGATGCACAAGTGCAGTCATTTACTGAAAATCCAGTGGCATACAACTGCAGCAGTAAACACTGTCTTGTTGTTACTGATGATAAATTTGCATTGGCTGATAACAATGATATAAATGAAGATTCCCATCTTTCTGATTTTCAAAGGCCTGGTGCTGTTGTTGGTGTAGATTCCCAGAATGCTGATAACATACTTATTGCTTCTTCTCAAGAAATCAAGAAAACAAGTTTATCTGAGGGTGCATTAGAAGGATGTGATATCCATACAAGGGAGCACAATGCTTCCAATCATCATATTCAGGCTATGCCTAAAAACAAAGAAGGAAATCTTGATGTGGATGAAACGGCAGAGCTTTTGCAAATGGATGATGCAAAAAAAGGTTCTTCAGACATATTGCCAGTAGTTGAAGTTCAACTCAAAGATTCCCAGAATGTTGATGACTTATTGCACTTATATGGTGATTGGCTGCCCACAAATTTTGCCTCTTCTGAAGAATTCAAGAAAACAAATTTATCTGAGGGTGCATTAGAAGGATCTGATATCCATTCAAGTGAGCACAATGCTTCCAATTATCATATTCATATTCAGGCTATGCCTGAAAACAAAGATGGAAATCTTGATGTGGATGAAAGAGCAGAGTTTTTGCAAATGGATGATGTGAAAAAAGGTTTTTCAGACATATTGCCATTAGTTGAAGTTCAACTCATTGACAACGTTGTATCTTCTAAATGCAATTCTTCTATAGAAGAGAGCAAAGACTCTGTTACAGCCGTAGTAACTTGGAAATCTGAGGAACATTGTTCTTTGAGTGAAAGTTCAAACTTACCAGCTTTAGATGATCTAAGAACCTTCAACACAAGAACCCCACAGGTCTGTGAAGTTAGTTCATTGAACAGTTCAATATTTTCAGATGAAGCTGAAACTAATATCTTTGAGAAAGATGAGTTTCCAAATACTGACATGCAGCACCAGTCAAATGGCAATATTAATTCTGCAGAAGACGGCAGCAAAATAATTCATTTGTGAGTATCAGTTCTTGATAATGTTTTATCAATTACGCTTTGGAATCCTTCCACTTAACAAATTGTGATAAGAACCTTGAGAGAACTACACCACAAAAGCTAGCTATTATAGTTGGAGAGCCCAAAGTCTTATAAACCCCACACTAGAATCCTAGACTTCCAATGTGGGACTCCAAGTCCCATACCTTGCAATTGGATCCTAACATCCAACCACACTCCGCAGCTCTAGCGCCCACACGGGCTGGCTGTGCACTAGTCCTTTGACTAGTCTCGGGCGAACACTACAATACAGGCTTCACCACCCGCACTGCTCGTTTGCAACTGGGAGTCATGGTGGAAGGCTCTGATACCAATTGATAAGAACCTTGAGAAAACCATACCACAAAAGCTAGGATTAAAACACTCCTATCTCAATAAGAGGGAGTGATTCTGTATTGATGTTAAAAATGTCCAAACAGAAACCGCAATTACAACAGAAAAGTATGAGCCAATGCCCCCAGCTATGGAGAACTTCTCCTCTAGCCCTTTCTACCCCCTTAGAAAAGAACGTAAATCATGCCTGCTTCTAGAATAACAAACTACGTCAATCCACACATTCTCTCTCCATACAGAATGCACGCACACGCTACGTCACCACTGCCTTCCTCACTATTTTCTGCTCTCTTGGCTTTTCTTTGGTAGACTAGGATTGGACCGGCCCATTTCTTCTTAGGCTGTTGAAGTTGGTCTGACTGAGGTATTTCATCTACATTCGTATCAAATTGAGTGATATTTTATTAATTTTTTGAATGGCAGGGGGGAATTTGTAACTAAAAGCAAGCAAGAAGTTCCTGCAGTGAAGCCTCCACCAAATGCTGCTCCGTTTTCGGATGAATGGTTAGCTGCAATTGAAGCTGCGGGAGAGGTGACTAAGCTTTCTTGACTGCACCTGCATATTTTATGACTGATTAATAAGTTTTTGCATGGCGTGGTGTTTCATGCCACTTCTGTGTTGTTTATCTATTTTCAATTCTTACGTTGCTTTTTTTTGGGCTTTAAACTTTAATCCTTTTTTTTCAATATGTACCTTTTTAGTATCTTTTGTTTAATGTTAACTTAGTCAAATTTACATTAAAAAAAAAAACTTAGTCAAATTGTTTGTATCGCATGTGGAAGTTGAATCAAATTTTTATGTTAGATTTAGCTTCACAATACCATATATAGACCATTAGTTCTCTGAAATGTGTTGTAGATTATTTTCTGGTAGATTCATCTTACACCTCGTGTTTACAGGAGATTTTAACGATGAAAAGTGGTGCTGTACAAAATTCTCCCCCTGACAAGCCTCAGCAAGAACCAGGTCCTTGGTCCCCGGTAGGTTCATTCTTCAGTATCTAATTCTGATTCAAATTATAAGCACAAAGCTCTCGCGTGAATAGTTGACTTTTTTTTCTTCCTTAAATTGGATACTAAAGTATAAGATTTTTTTTATTATTTTATCAACAAATGTTAGATGTTAGTAGTTTGTTAGTTTTTGTTAACAGAAAAAAAAAATTGAATCCACGACTTATATTTTTCTCCCTTCATCCTTTATAATCAAGTAAATCTTATATCTTCGTAAAGTATAAGATGACACCATACCTAGGGATTCTCTCATCTGAATTGTGTTTAGATCAGTATCTCTCTTTTCACAGTTTAAATATTGAAAACCCCGTCAATATTTGTAAACATTCATGGAAAGATGCGCACAAAATTTTGACCTAACGAGGTCACGTGAAAAATCTAACGTGAGATGTATTTCCTACAAACAGCACAACCAAAAAGAAATTATAAGAGAAAAAAAAAAAAAAGTATAAAGCAAGCCATCCACTTCCACTGCTACAGTGCCTGTGATTCCAAATGGAACATCATGTCTTTTGTGGTTTCAGAAAATATGAAAATTTAACAGAGGGGACAAACATCGTTTATTGTAGATGTTCCCTGGATCAGAATGGGAATATTCTCTATATTGATTTTATCCTCTTCAATGGTGACAGGGGACAGCCTCTGCCTGCTCTATTAAAATGGGATTTTTTGCAATCTCTTTTTTCGCGTATCATCTCTACAGAGCTCATTGCTTCTTAACTTCAAAAGATGTAATTTGCATGAGAACAGCATTTAATATTGGTATTCCTGTGATCATTTAACCGTTAGAATTAGGATGACTAGAAAGTTTGTGCAGTTTTTCACATCCTTATTCCTTTGTAAATGCCTTTTCCTTAGTTTTACACCAATGTAACATCAGAATCACCCCAATTGCTTCACTGGCTTTGATGTCATGATAATCAACTCAGATTCGCTTCATTCTTTATCGCTAACTATAACTTTTCTAGTTGAACATCTTAAGAAGTTGCATTATTACTGTTACTCTCCCTATTTCGTTTGTGGTCTCTTTATCTCTATGCTTTGTATTTTGATGGTATATATTATTGTGATTTGCGAGTATTTAATTTATTGGTTTCATTTTGGTTTGCAGGTGAGACGTAAGAATCAATCGATTGGACCCTTTGATTGTACCAAACACAATATCCAGCATTCCAGTCCATAATGATATAAAACTGGGATTTAATCTTTATTAATCACTAACCATTTTTTCTTTGCTTGAACCAACCCTTCAACAGCTTCAGAAATTTGAAGACGTTGTACGGAGCAAAGTGCTACGCATGTGGAGTTGCCCATTGCCACATTATGTCTTACTCTGAAGATACTTAATAAATAAATAAATCATAAACTGATTGTTCTCAAATTGTGAATTATATTTTTGTACTAGTTTTTACTTTATAGAACTATAGTTTTTAAAGTTTCCCATAAGGTATAAGATGAGACTAACATACTTTGTTGCCCCATAAATCTAGTTCTTTCATCACATTTTCATTTCTGTTTTTTTTTTTTTGTCTTTTTAATGAAAGATTTAGATATCTTATCCTTTTTTACATAAAAAAAAAAATAAAAATCACATGTTAAAGAATTTAGTTTTTCAGGCTCGTAAAACTCATTATTATTTAATGATATGTTACAATATTTAATAAACTAAAACATTTTTTATGTACTGTTAAACTTATTAAATAATGTAACGACATATTATTACATAATAATAACGCAAAATTCTTTTACATTGACATGCGTTTAAGTTAAACTATTGTGCTTCCTAAAAACTTCATCCTTTCAAACAACCCGAGATTGAGAATTATATAAAGCTTTCATCCTGACCATGGGAGATAAAAGAAGAATTCTGAAAAGATATCAATAATGCATACCCTCAAGCGTTAAACCTATCTGGCTGCACATCTCGTGTAGCCATTCCAAGTAGCATTTTTTTGTTGACTTAAACTCTCTTCTAGACCCCTCTGGAAAACCATAATTGACCTCATTTCTTCACTAACCAGGTGAGAGAATAAGTAACAATTTGAAAAAGGAGAAAGGAACACGGATATCTCTTCTATTTCTTCCTAATAAGAAATGACAACCAAAGCTGACTTATCTGACTCGTAGAATTACAGAAACATCGCAATATAAATCTATAAATCACGCATTAAACTATGAAAAGTCATCATGCATTCAATTTTCTGAACCATAAAGGAAGTACTTTTCTATAAAAAGAAAAGGGCTCACTGAATTCAAATCCACTATACAGATAATATAGCAGAAAATAGCTGAAATCAAGATAGCAATAAGTTACGATGCAAATAACTTAAGAAAAATACATGATGAGTTACCCAAGAAAACAGTCACAAAAGAAAATAAAAATAATAATAATAATAATAACCCGTCAGGGTTAAAAAAAAAAATTGGAGATTAATATCGTTACATGGCACTTTACAACAGAAGGACACTCATCAAGCCGTAATCACCTACCTAGTCACACAGATTGAATAAATTACCTAGGGAGTTTGATCGGCAACAAGGATGAATTTTCATTCAACTTGATCCTTTCGTGCTTGTAAGAACGGAACTTAAGTGATAAAAAAATTGAAAACGAATTATTATTTTTCCTTCTAAGCTTGCTTCAAGTCCTTGAGTTTTTCTGCTTTAAGCATACTCAGGATTGAGTGCTAATGCTTCCCTGTAGATCATCTCTTTTATTTGCTCTTCATCCAATTGTTGTTGCTCAAATTCAAATGAAAATGGCTCCATGCAGATTGGTTCATCAGCTACATCATGCAGTTTTTCAAGGTATGGATGGGCTAGTGCTTCTTCAACTGCCAATATTCAAACAAAATAGAAATGAAAATTTGCCAAAATTTATTCTATATGTAAGCTGCAGATATTATCACTGTTCAAAATGAAACTGCATGTTGCTTCATCAAGCTACAAAAACATAAAAGAATGGGAAAAGTACCTGTAATTCTTTTGGTGGGATCAACTGTCAACATTTTATCAACAAGATCAATGGCTGCGGGATGAACATGGGGAAAGACTTGAGCTAAAGGTTGGCGAGGATATTGAGGAAGTTGTCTGATATATCTTCTTGCATCTTCATTTTTCACTAACCCAAGGTCAGCCTCAGTTGGGGTGCCAAGAAGCTGTGGATAAGAAAAGAAGACTAAGCATTGAACCAGAATTACCTTCTATAATTAAATTATTGATTATATTCATGGTATTAAATAACTTGAACTATATGATCATCAAGCATTTAATGCAATTTTTTACATCAATGTTTAATTTTATATTTTCAATCTCACCTCTGTCAATAGGCGCATCTGATGTACATGGTCTTTGCCCGGAAACAGAGGCTTTTTATTCATAAGCTCCATAAAGATGCAACCAACAGACCACACATCTATAGCAGAGGTGTAATCAGAGGAATTCAACAACAATTCGGGAGCTCTGTACCATCTTGTGACTACATATTCTGTCATGAAGTCACTTTCCAAAGTTGGTCTCGCAAGACCAAAATCAATAATCTTCAAGTCACAATTTGAGTTTAGCAGCAGGTTGCTTGGTTTTAAATCTCTATGGATTACGTTTGCAGAATGTATATACTTAAGCCCACGAAGAATCTGGTACAAGAAGTACTGCAAGTAAAAGAGCATACAATCATCAGCAAAACAAAAAAATTCCAAAATGTAAACATCATAATTATGATATATATATATATATATATATATATATATATATATTTTAAAATAACAATTTGAAAGCACTCACTTGGCAGTGCTCCTCTGACAGATTTTGATTGGAGCGAATGATATGGTGAAGATCAGTATCCATGAGTTCAGTGGCTATGTAGACATCATTAAACTCTCTACGCAAGGGTGGAGGAATTACATCTCTCAAACCAATTACCTGTTATAAAAACACACATTTTAATCACAATGAAATAGACAACAGTGTGAACTCTTTTATTAATGTGGACTTGGCTAACTTTTAACTACAGTTTAAATTAAATTAAATGTTTGAATAGAAAAAGTTTATAACTAAATCCCAGTATCATGTCATCATGTGTTCCACAAATTAGGAAATCATGGTCAATTGGGAGATGTGACTTGAGTATTAAAAATCCCTACAAACGTGTCACCACTCACCACATGTATTTTACTGGCATATTGGCATTTGATGTTGCTACAACCTTTCTAAAAAAGTTAAATGAAAATTCACAACAATTTTGGTTTTAATTTTAGAGAGAACACTGAAATTGTTAAAGAATTTTTACATTCTAATTCAATCATAAAATGTCTGGAAAATTATGTTTGTTGATTTTTATAAAAATTACTTTAACAATCATATGAAAAAAATATTAGACTCTTAATTTTAATTGACTAATTCATGAAAAAATGTTATACTACGTGGCATAATCAAAACAGTGTAATGAAAGAAATTTCCACCAACCAAAACAAAGCACGAATTGATCATTGGTACCATATGATACGATAATATCTTTCAAACTTAGCTAAATGAGAGAGATCACTCACATTTTCATGATCCAAATGCCTAAGAAGCTTAATCTCACGAAGCGTACGCTTAGCGTCCATGTGATTGTCGAAAGCGTTCGCTATCTTCTTAACCGCCACCAGCTCATTCGTCTCGGTATTCAACAGCGAGCTTCAAAAATCACATCAACATATTCAGATTTCTCAATTTTACAAATAATAAAAAAAAGTCAACGCTAAACAATAAACACTCACAGCACTAGCTAAAATATTAACAGTTCACTCGCAATCAAATCCGATTCATCGAGAACGACAACCGAGAATCAGAGAAACGCACAATTTCTTAATTATATCAATCACATCTTCGACAATCACATGGACGCTAAGCATACAGCTCCCAGCTCCGTGAGATTGTGGAAAACTAACTAACAACTAACATTTGTCAATAAAATAAATGAATCGCGTTTTCAAAAAAACAAAATAAATCGAAGAACACGAACGAGCAGTACCAAACGATTCCGTACGCGCCGCGTCCGATAGGCATGATCGGAGGACGGTACTTCGCCGTAACCTCGAAGAGGTTTCCGAATATGTTGTACTGAATGAACTGTCCGCCGTGCGTCGGAACCGCCGGAAAATCGGCGACGCCGTTCGGATTAACTCCGGCCATCACTTTCTCTCTCTAGAAACGGTACGGAGAAGAGCGCTTTTCTTCTCACTGTCGAACCGGCAGCAGCAGCAGCAGAAGCAGCACCGCGCTTTCTCTCTCTAGAAACCGTCAAAGTAAAAAAACGAGAAGAAGAAAGATGAAGACGATGGAGAGAGTGGAAGGAAGAGGTTTTTAATTTAAATAGTGTCCACAAGGAGCGAGCGAGTCAGTCACCGAGTCAGTGCGTGCGTACGTTCGTACGTGTGAGTGATTTTTATTTTTCGCTCGGTCAACTCGGCCGGGTAAACACTAACACGTTCAGTCTTCACACTCTTTCGGAGCAGGTGCCACGAAGAAGGTGCGAAAACGCGCGAGGGGAAGAAAAATTAACGAAACGAACCACACACGCACACGTGTGACGCGTTTGGAACTTAATCCAACGGCTCAGATCGTAGCCGCCTCTGATCTACGGACCTCGTTTGTTCAATTATTTCAACAGCCATCAACCTTTTCTTTCCTCTATTATTACGTGATTTGTATGCTCGTCAAAGCCACCTCGTGTATTTTTTAAACTAACGTGAGATATAATAATAAATATTATAATAGAATGATGTTATTGTCCTGAGCCACAAGAAAACTGAATAATTGAGTCAGAAGCATGTTAGTATATGTGCAAATTTTTACTCATGCCTATGTCTGTATAATATAATGCTATAAAATGATTTGTTTTCTTTTGTTTTTCGGCATTTGGACCCTTTCAGTCACCAAAAATAATAATTTTGGTAAAATTATTTTTCACTTGAGGATAATAATTTGTGCAAATAATTGATTAGGTTAATAAATATTTTAATTTGTTAATCTCTAACTAACAACTACTTCTATTAATATCTTCGCTAAGAATTTTTTTAAGCAAATTACACTCATGCCTGCCTTTGAGATTTTTTCAAATTACACGTAAAACACTTTTTTATCCCTTTATACACTAATCAACTATATGTTTACAAAAATTACATTGATACTCTTCTAATATGTTACATTAATATCTACTTAATATTTAAAAATATTGTATTGACATTCTCTTATATATTATACCAACAATCTTTACAGAAAAAAGTTTCTGTAATGATTACAAAAGTTTAGAGGTATTTTTGAAATTTAATGAAACTTTAGAAGTGATTAATGTAATTGTTCTTTTTTATGAAATTGCCATAAAATATGATCATTTATTTATCCTTTTATATGAAAATCAACAAGAATTTGGGATTATTTAGCAAAACCGTTTCGTTAACCAACTCTAAAGCTAAAGTAAAATAAATGGAAAGCATTTACTATATTAAAAATATATAAAATATTCTTTTTTTAAGTAACAAAAACTATTTAATTAAATAATGTACTATTTATTTCATTAACCAACTTTAGGAGTGCTTAGTGTAATTTTCTCATTTTTTTTATGAAATTGCCATAAAATATGATGATGTAAAAGTTAATGTCTATATCTTTTTGTATGAAAATTAACACACAGACCAATAAGAATGTGGATATTTATGAAAAGCATTTCGTTAACCAACTCTAAAGTTATTATAAAATAAATATATATATATATATATATATTAAAAGGGGAAGTATTAATTTATTAAAAATGTGCAAAATAATTATTTTTTAAGCAACAAAAAGTATTTATTTAATAATGTAGTATTTATTTCGTTAATCAACCTTAGGAGTATTTAGTCTAATTTGCTTTTTTTACGAAACTGTCATAAAATATGATCATGTAACAGTTAATATCTATATCTTTTTTTATGAAAATTAACAAATAAATACCATCAAGAATTTTTGAATATTTATGAAACCGTTCGTTAACAAACTCTAAAGCTATTATAAAGTATAAAAAAAATATTAAAAGAGAACGTATTTATTATATTAAAAATGTGAAAATATTTATTTTTTAAGAAACAAAATGTATTTATGTAAGTAATGTAGTATTTATATCATCAACCAACCTTAGGAGTGATTAGTGCAATTTGCTCATTTAACTTGTCATAAAATATGATAATGTAAAAGTTAATGTCTATGTCTTTTTGTATGAAACTTACAAATAAAGACCACTATTGCTTAAAAAAATAAAATAAAGACCAACAAGATTTTGTGAATATTTATGAAAACCGTTTCGTTAACGAACTCTAAAGCTATTATTAATTGCATACAGATTAAATTGAAGGAGTAAACTTTAATTTAAAAAATCTTTATTAGAATTATGAAGACCACAAGATTTAGTTTATTTTCAGAATTAAACACGTTTAAATTAATTGTCAATTTTAGTTTATACATATTTCGAAATTATTTTGTATTAAACATTAGAAAATTTACGAAAATAAAAATGAAAAATTGTATTAAATATTAGAAAAATTATGAAAATAAAAAATGGAATCATAGCACCCAGAAATGGTTACTTTCGAAAAAATAAGAGTCATAACATTTGATTATCTACTGAATAAATTGTCCTTTTAGTTGTTGAAGAAGTATCAACTGAATGTATTGTCTTTTAAGTTTTTGAAGTAATTATAGGCTGAACCACCGTCGATCATTATTGTATTCTTTGAGCCATAAAATCGAACGAGGTGAGCAATATTTCATAACACTAAATTAATACTAGCCAAAATATATACTCATTAAACAAGACATGCAAATATTACAAGGGAGTGTACAACTTTTGGTATTGGCACCTATCACCTAGTGAAAGAACTCTTCTACCCTCTGGCTCAAAATTTTCACCCCTCCCTTTCCTTCTATCTACCCGAATCCCCCACCTTTCCTGGCACCCCACTTCTCTACCCCTAGTCTGCACACAAACCCCTATCCTTCTCCTTCCCTTCTCAATCCTTCTCCCTTTCTTTCCCGACTTCTATCTGAGGGTATTTTTTTTTTCCGCTATTTCTGGTTCAATGAAATCAGAATTTCATTTATTATTTTGAAAAAAAAATTAACAAAATCATTATTTCATTATATATTTGACATAATAAATCACAATTCTATTACCTATTTTTTTTTTATTTTGAATACCACTACAAAAAAAATTGTTTTCAATTTTAATCACAATTCCGTTATTTTTTTTATCACAATGAAATCATAATTACATTATATTAAAAAATAATATCAACAAAATCATAATTCAATTTTATCAAGGGGATGAAAAAAACAATATCAACAAAATCATAAATTTTATTACTATGTATGGATTGACAAAATATATAATGAAATTATGATTTTATTATTTGAAAAAGAATACAAAAATAATTATATAATAAAATCATAATTTTATTATGTATTTTATACAATAAAATTATAATTTCATTAAAGAAATTTTTGAAATAAAAAAGAGATAAACCCCTTTAGGACTAATAACAAATGAAATGGGACCAATAACAACTTTCCTGTTACAAGCACAACAACTTGGTCTCAGAAATCAGAATCAACAACCCAAAAATGCTGCCAACTTTGATCGATTTCAACTCCCCCTAAATTTTTACTTTATTGACTCCGGACTACGTGTCACTTAAATATCCAGATCCACTCAAGATTTGAATTAAACCCTCTTTACAACTCGGCCCAAAATCCTTAATAGGCAATAGAACTTAATAAGATCATACATAACACATTTTATGCATTACTTACGATGTAAAACTGATAGCTCGATTGTAATTGTTTAATAATTAGTTGCTACGGTAAATTGTCATATATTACCCAAGCAATTAAACGGACACAGATAACATGAACAACACGAACAATTTACGATAATTAATCAGGAAATCGCAATAGCTATAGACGGTAAGAACTAAGAACGAAGTTAGGTCCGAAAAAGTAATATCATTATCGCTGAACAATGTTATTTAACTAGAGTATCCACCACAAATAAAAACAACCTAACTTCCCAATCATCGTACGTCCAGCAAAATACATTCAAAAGCTATCTAAAATATGAGGAACCCACATTGGCATTAGAAACCATGACCATAGAATTTTTTAGCGAAATATTATGGGCATGCCTCTCCAACAATCCCCTAAACGTTGCTTAGGCATCAGCAAACCTGAGGAAACATTCATGACACGATTCAGAACCCAATTATCAACGTAAAACTGAGAGAAAAAGCTTTATAAAATCATTTATAAATTAAAAAATGTAAGAAATATCAAGACTTACCCAAGCTCGGAAAGCTTTTGGTGAGCCTCAGCGTAATCAGCAAAGAAGGCATCTTCGTCCTGAAATCATAAGTAAATAAATACATCACTAAATGTTCAACATTCAAAAATCAATGTTATGCGAAATATTAAGAGAAAACACATACCGCTGCATATTTATCAACCAGAGGGCGGAATACAGGGTCAGACAAAAGAGCCTTGTCAGACGGTAGCTGAAGGAGACCTTCCTTCTCACCACTCAACAACTCCCTAAAAAATTATAGGACAGAGATAAAAAGTTAGAACGTAAATTTCAACAAGTAAAGAAGAAGAGTGTTCAAAAGACCATGCGAGATACGTGAAAAGACCCACTTGAAGTATGAGTTGTCGAAAATAAGAGGATTAGAGGTCCAGGGACCCTCAAATCCAGAACGCTCCTTGTGTGCAGCTCCCTACAAAATACATTTGGCAAAATTAAACCAGGAATGGTACAAGTTTAGATGTGACATTTTTACTCAATACAATAGCAGCATAAAAATTTTACAACGTGGCTAAAACAACAAATTGAAAATCATAACATACAATAGTGTGACCCCCAGATAGAGCAACGATATCTTGGTCACTAAGCCCCATAGCTTTGCCAAACACATCTCTCAAATGGTCAGAACCTGCAACAATCAGGAACGAAACCCTAAGCAAAACAAATACTATCAATCACAATCATTTCTTGACAATACAAATTTAGACTACTGACCCTTAGTGGCATCGGGCAAGCGACCCTCTGGTGGTGGCTCAGGCTTGTCCTGATCAGAAGGAAAACACCACATTAGGCTACAAAATTAAAATAATATTACCCGCACAAAAATAATATCAACATCAACATCAACAGCACCTTTAACCCAAATTAATTGGGGTCGGTGGTAGATGAACCCAATGATAAATCGAAAATAAAGTAAAAGAGAGAAACAGAGTTAAATATAAAAGAATGGTGAGAGGAAAAGAGAAAAGAGGAAGAAAAGAATTAAAACAGGGAACAACTGGAACATAGAACTACTAAAGGGTTTAA
>PYAF01001381.1:860982-874251 GCA_007407185.1 Glycine tomentella | reverse complement strand
AAGCAAGAAAATATAATTTTATTTATTAATCATTTAATATGAAATATATAAATATAACACACGGGGATACACTATTTTATGAAAACAAATAAGAGAATTTATACTCAATTCATGAAAATTAATTTTTTGTTAAAGATTCTTTTTATTAAATTATCCAATCTAATTAATATATATTTAATTACAAAACAAAAAGTAATTTAAATCAATGAAATTATGATTATTAACTTTTCTATGAAAAATTAGAGTAAAAAATAAATTTAGAAAAAATAGTTATATATTTCTTATTTAAATCACTTTAAACAAACATTATTAACTTCTCTATTATCTAATTTTTTATGTCGTCTTAAAATTTAATTTTCTAGAAAGAAAATATACTATATTATATATTTTTTAATATTTTTAACTATTGTTGTAATAATAGATAAAATTATATATAAAATATAACACAGATTTTTCTTTCTTCATAAAAGTAAGTAGGAATTTTTTTATACTTAATTCACATGGATAAACAATTTATTTAGAATCACATTAATAATTATAATACATACCTATAATTAGATATTTCTTTTGATATTCCTCTCCTATAATATTTTAAACATTTATTTTCCTGTTCAATGAAGAGGTTATATTGAATTTGTATTTGTAATCCCTTTAATATATTTTATTATTTTTTTATATAGGAAAATGCATGGGTTAAAAATTATGTGTATTCTTATAAACATTGACTTTGAAAATTAGTTAACCTCGTGAATATGGATATCATTTTTTGCTTTGTTGTCTATCTATTAGTTAGTTTTTGGACAAATTTGATTTGTTTCTTTAATTTAATAAATTTATATTATTGTCCAACTTAGTTTATTCTACAAGATATCATCACATTATTTCTTTGTATGAAATGTTTATATTCATAATAATTCTTATATAATATTAAAAGAATAATATATGCATTTCACGGGTTCAAAAACTAATTAGCCATATAGCCAGCGTTAAACACAAAAAATTGTGGACACATCCGGATTCATTGAAAAGAAAACCATATAATTAATGGTTAAAAAAAGAAATGCAATATAAAATACATTTTATTTATAATTATTATATAGAATAGATAGATAAGCATAAAATGCTGTATAAATAGATATGGATGTGTTTATGCTTTAGAATAAGCATTCATGTTTCAAATTATTTTATGAAATATGATATTCAGTAAGAAAATATAAATATACGAATAACACGAATGTTAAATGACATTAATTTATTGAAGCCATATTTTCCTTACTTCCTTATCTGAATTATTATATTACATCGTGATTGGTTAATTTTAAATTCGTTTGAATTCTTGAACAGTTTCGTACTAATTAGTACCACTTTTATTTCATTGATTGATTAATGTGATTTAGTAATGCGCGAACTAAACAATAAATTATAAATTTAAGTTTTTATTATTGGTAAAAATACGCTTTTTATTTTGGATTTCACTATTCTAGAATAAGTCAAAGACAATTAATTTTTTTAGTAACTACATAATTCAGAAAGGCAAGTAATTATAGTTATTATTAATTAACAATAGTAATTAATGTCTTAATATATTTATGATTTATTGTATAGAAAATAGTTTGAACTATTGAATTTTTTTAAAATCAAATATGGCTTAAACAAGAAAAATATTTTTAATTCCTATTATCTTAATTTTTTTTGGTCTAACAAAGTGACGTACTATCAATTAAAGGAGGGAATTAAATTCATTTGATTTTTGCCCCCATATCCAGCACCAAAAACTTGTCCGCAAGCACATTCGTAGGATCGAAGGAGTAGCCACGTGTCGCACATCCAAAGCCCCACACACGTAGGAGCAAGGAGTACGTGTACCGCAGGAACCCCAAACAAAAACAAACACTGGAACCAGTTGGGGGTGCTGGACAAAACAGAAGGGAGAGAGTGAGAGAGAGAACTGCGAAGGGCAATTCCAGTAATTAACCGAAAATCTGAGGCTGTTTATCCGCGCAAATGACAGCGACGCGCAAGAGATAGAGATGGAGAAACAAAAACCGAAAACGCCATCATCCAAACAGCGCCTTCTATCTCATTTTAAGACACCCTGTGGTTTTTCTCTGTCTCTCTTACTAACATTTCGCCCTCTCTCTCTTCTCCGTCTTCGGAAACACAATCTCCTCCTCACAGTTTTGTCTTCTCGATCTCACCACTGTGAGTCACCAACTCTCAATTCCTAACCCTAATTTCGCAATCCGATACCATATCTCCTTAGATCCCTAATCTCTTCTGAAATTTCGTTTAATTATTTAATATTCTCACCGTCCAATATTATTTTCCCCCCTTTTTCTTTTTTATAATCTTTGAAGCTCACTTTTCGGTTCTAGCTGCATATTCGATTTCGATTGTCAATTTTATGGTTGTTTTATTGTATATCTATTCGATTCTCTCTGTTCTGATTGATGATTTAGTTGATCTGTGGTGTCTCGGGTTCGCCGTACTTCAATGCATCTATGATTTTTTATTTTTATATTTTTGTGAAGTGATTTGGTGTTATTATTGATTAATCAGATGTTGCTAGAGTCGAAAGACTGAGGGGAGTTTTATTTGGATTTGTATCTAGATTCTCTGATGCTATTATTATTATTATTTTAATGATTATGATTATTATTCTTGTTTTTAATGTTGAAATTCACATATTTTCCAATGCACTTTTTTTCTCCGGTTACAATATTCCTTAAGTGAATGCTTTACAATCTTAAGAGACTGTGAACTTGTTGTGTCGAAGTGGTGCATGATAACTAGCTGTATAGAGGGGTAGATAATAATTTTCACTCTTGCAGCTGTGGTTTTGTTCATTTTTCTTGAGTATGCTGGATAAGTGCTTTCCTCTTCTTTCAGGGTTAAGTTTCCGATGCTCATTGTTTGTTATGTTTGTGTTTATTTGACAAGAGTGTTTTGTGTTTTATCCTGTTCTTCTTCAGGGCAATCATGAGTGACGAAGGAGAAAGAACTTGTCCTCTCTGTGCTGAAGAGATGGATTTGACAGATCAGCAGTTGAAGCCTTGCAAATGCGGTTATGAGGTTTAATTCTATGTATATGTTGTTTTTAAAAATTTTAATTAATTTTCTTGGAAGTTCTGTCACTACTTGATCTTTGGTCTGTATAAAATTCCCTTTTCTTGATCCTTTGAATGTTTATTCAGCTGGTAACTCTGCCAAGTAGCATTTGTCTTTGGATTGAGTGTAACTATTATGTTCGTATTATGTTCCCTTTACCCCTAATAAAACCTTAGTTCTTCATCTTTTGGAAATTGACTAGTACATGGGATTTAGGTACTGTTGTCTGTGTTTTGTTTCTGGATGATATGTCTTTATCACAAAGACATCATTATGATAGATGTCAGTTTCATCTCTCCTTGATTGCAGATCTGTGTCTGGTGCTGGCACCACATAATGGACATGGCTGAGAAGGATGACACTGAGGGGCGATGCCCCGCATGTCGTTCTCCTTATGATAAGGAAAAGATTGTTGGGACAGCTGCAAACTGTGAGAGGTTATTCTGTTAACCCTATATTATTTTTGCAAGATTGTTTATGTTGTATTGCTTCTGTAGGGCTTTTCTTCACTTTCGTATTCAATATACACAAATACATACATCAATGTATTTGTGTAACCATTTATCAAAATGAGAAATGCTAACAACACACTCTATTGTAGGCTGAAATTTACCAGAACTCATGAAATGATGCGAGTCCTACTCATTATTTTGTGATTCTTTACAAATTTCAATAAAAAGAAGAAACTCTATAAAGTTTTTCTTGTGTGTGATGAAACAAAGGAAAATATCAGTTACTGAACTTTTTGTTCCTTAGACCTTTTTTGTGTGCATTTATCTAGATGATATTGTTCCTGTAGATTGGTGAATGGAGTTAATATTGAGAAAAAGATGAAGACTCAGAAAGCCAAGTCTAAATCAACTGATGGGCGTAAGCAGCTCAGCAGTGTGCGAGTGATTCAGAGGAACCTTGTTTACATAGTTGGGTTGCCTCTCAATCTTGCAGATGAAGATGTAAATTTTTTGCCTCCTCCACTCTCTTGAGCACCTGAATATTGCCATTCCACATGTTTATTCTCTTTTTGTTGGAATTTTTTGGGGTATTTTCCTTAGAGCAAATTTTTATTTTTAATCACCATTTATATAGCTTCTTCAGCGGAGAGAGTATTTTAGTCAGTATGGGAAGGTCTTAAAAGTGTCAATGTCTAGAACGGCAGCTGGTGTCATTCAACAGTTTCCGAATGATACTTGCAGTGTGTAAGTATATTCTCTTCAAGTTTGTGCTTTCCTTCATGGTATTATGGGTTTCTGTTAATTAGCTGGCCACTGTAAATAGAACCTATACTGTTTAATCTTGTTGTCATGGATTTGAATTGGATAGCTTTGGATTTTGGGACATTTCTTTTCACACTAGAAGGAAGGAAGCAATAACTAGCAAAAAATAATTTAATGCAATCTTTTCCTTTGACAGAAAAGAAGGAAAACATGAAAAAGCCATTTCTGTACATAGTTAAAAAATCTGAGAATGGGTGTATCTTTCCCCTTTCTCCATTTATTTTGTGCTGCTATATTAGCACATATGGTTATCTTTATATGATACATTAATATTAATACTACAGTTCCTAATCAAAGGTTTTTGTTTCAGATATATAACTTATTCAAAGGAAGAGGAAGCGATTCGTTGTATTCAAAATGTACATGGATTTGTTTTGGAGGGTAAACCTTTAAGGTACAAATATTTATTGAAACTTGTCATACATGGGATGTTTAGCAATGACTTTTGGTCATCAATTGTGTGTGTTTTTGGATTTAACATTTCAGGGCTTGTTTTGGAACCACAAAATATTGTCATGCATGGCTCCGGAATGTGGTATGAGAATTACTGGTCTAGATAGTATTTTCAAATTACGCTTAATTACCTGTGCTTGTAATTGAGGAAAGATCTCTATGATCAGCCTTGCAGCAATCCGGATTGTCTATATTTGCATGAGATTGGTTCTCAAGAAGATAGTTTTACCAAGGATGAAATAATTTCAGCATACACTAGGTACTTTTCTGGTAATTTGATGATACTTACTGTGATTCAGATAAATAAAACCTTTTCTTGCTGAAATCGAGGAATTGTGATCTTTGCATTCTAACTATTTAATTGGTCGAAGCGATGGAGATTGCTTTAATTATATTATGCTGGAAAAGGATGTGTTTACAGATTTTGCTTTCCTGTACTTGTAGTTGCTTGAACTGAGTATAGTGCCTTTCCAAATAAATATATCTTAGCTCACTTTGTTATTTTGAAGAAGTCGAGTTCAACAAATCACTGGTGCCACAAACAATATGCAACGGCGGTCAGGGAATGTATTACCTCCTCCACTGGATGACAATATGAATAGTTCATCTGCAAAGCCTATTGTTAAAAATTCTTCCAGTGTAAGACCTTTTTCAATCTTTCCTATAACCCCATTTTGTTTGTGTATTAGCTTTGACCATATTGATGTAAAAAGCTCATTTGAATTTTGATCTTTAATTGCTAAACTGAGTGAAGTGTATTTATGCACTCTGGAACAACACAAAGAAACTGACATTTGATGTTATTTATGAAGCAGAACTCTGTTAGCACTGTAAGAGGTTCGCCTCCAAATGGAATATATGGGAAAAATATGGCCCTTCCTGTTAGTGCTGCATGGTATGCACCATGTATAATTTTGTATTTGGCTTTGAAGATTGATCTTATCTAAAGATAATTATGGTTCCTGGCTATGTTAATGTTTGGCAGGGGTACTCAGGTCACAAATTGTCAGCCCCCTGCTGGAGGTCTATCATATCCAAATGGGCCATCCAAGCCAAAACCGGATACAGGCAGCAGCACACTAGTAATTTCTGCAGCTGTTACAGGCTCAATTCAGGCTTCTGATGTTACAAAGAGGCCATCATCGAGTGATGGGAGTCATAGTATGACACCTAGAGTGAAAAGTGAATTGTTGAAACCTGTTAAACAATATAACAATAGTGTGGACAGTCTGGTTGGTGAAGGAGAAAAAACTTCAGCTTCTGATGTTTCTCCTGTGCTCGTGAATTTGAACAGCCAGTTGTCTTCTCTACCGTTGTCCCGAGATAGTGATGGAAATTGTACTACAGCAAACACAATAAATTCTACTAACATGACTGGACAGTCTTGTAACTCTGGTCCTGAGGAAGCAATGACTGCTACCAATGAAGAGATTCAGAATTTGTCCAATGAGTTATCCTCAATTAACATTGATAGAAATGCTGAACATTGCGGTATAACCAAACCTAATAATAGCCCGCCTACTGATCATGCATTGATTAAACCTCCTCAAATTCAAGGATCACAATATAATGTTGACAGATTTAGAGATGAAAGAACTACAAATGTGGCTGTTAAAGCTACCTCGGATACTGTGGTTTGTAATTCTGGGGAACAGTGTGATTGGAAATTGGATACTCAAACTCTAGTAGCATCAGATACTGCTGAAGTTGATGATGATGTGACATCTTTTGATAATCAAAGACTCAAGGATCCAGAAGTTGTTTGTCGTTCTTATTATCCAAAGTCAACCAGTTTCCTACAAGCATCAAACCATTCTAGCCCTTGTCTTCTGCAGCATGGTGAACCTTGTACTGCCATAAATGCAGGTTCTGTATCTGCTGATGATAGAGTTCAAGATGAATCTATGTTACATGCATCCAATATATTTTGTAATGTTCACCCTGAAAAATTGGTCAGCAGCAGCTCCTATGGTCTGCTTCATGATGAAAGAAATGGGCATATCATTCAAAGATTAGTCGGTGAAGCAGTTAATTCTGGACATGATGTTGCTAGTGATAAGGGTGAAAGTAGTATAATTTCTAATATATTGTCCATGGACTTTGATACCTGGGATGACTCTCTAACATCACCTCATAATTTAGCGAAGTTGTTGGGTGACAATACTGATAACCAGCCTGGTCCTTTAAACAAATGTAGTTCTTGGAAAGGTCACAGTAACAATCAATCAAGGTTCTCTTTTGCGAGGCAGGAGGAATCCAAAATCCAAATGTTTAATCCACATGCATCTTATGGTGTCAGCCATCAACGGCCAAACCGTACAGGCTTCCAGAATTTTGCAGAAAGAGACTTGTATATGGATAAGTTGGGCATTGCAAATGGATTTTCTACCAGTAACTTTGAGGAAGCTGAAAATATGGTCAGTGGTCATTCCATTGCATCTTCTAATAAGTTTCCTGGTGAGTAACAATAACTTTCTTGAGCTGATTACATTTATAATAGCATATCTTATTATTGGTTTCTCTGCTACTATTTTCAATTTTATATTTGCATGATTGCTTTTGTGTGCCATTCTTGTTTGCTGATTAACGTGTATTTAAAAACTTCTGATATCATTATAATTTAAGTACTTTTTGGTTTTGCTTTCTTTTCCTTCACATTTTTTCCTTTGCTTCTTTGAAAATTGAAATTGTGGTTTCCTTGATTTTCTGAATTCCTGTTGCTGTATGTAAATAGTTTTTTGGTACCTGATTGTGCTGTTTGTGGTATTTGATTATGCAAGTGCTTTGAATTTGTATATGGGGAAATAAGAGAAATTGTATCTTTGTCATGACTTTTCAACAAGGTTGGAGGATTTGAGTCATTTTTTCCTGGCTTGTGATAATATACTACTTGTCTTCAACTCACAAGCTGCTCAAGCTAACAGGCCAATATCGAGTTTGTATTCAGACAGTTTGAAAAGCTTGATGAGTTCTGCCTGAAAATGTAATCAGACTGAGGGCATCTACAGGTTGAGCTGTCAACCTTGCTTTTTAAAATTAAAAAGCTATTCTTTCACTTTATAAGGGCTAAGTAACTAAATAATGAAGGCTTTCAGCTGGAAGGAATCTTTGAAACCAACTTTGCTTCTGTAAAAAATCTCAATATTGTATTGTGTAGAATAGTCTTGACTGAAAATAATTTGTTAAGAATGTAGTGTATGAAAAGTATCTGGACAACATACATTTTCAATTATGATGATTTATTGATTACTGGATATGAAAGAAAATTATGTCCACTTTATCAAAGTGGCATAACGACGGCTGGTTCTGTTGCTTGATTGTCTCTTTTCTAGTTAGAAAGTAAAAAAAGTTTTAGCTATATGTAAGTCTGCTTTCTCTGGGCAACCTGTTTGCCTTCCTCTGAATTTATGCATGGCTGTTGTGTTATATTGATTGCTGGTGTCTCATATTTTTGTATTAATCTAATCTAATGACCTTACTTTTATTTTATGGTTGACAGCCATCTCAAGAGCACAAGTTTCGGCCCCGCCAGGATTTTCCATTCCAAGCAGGCCGCCACCACCTGGTTTTTCTTCCCATGACAGAGTGGAGCAGGCTGTTGACTCCATTTCTGGTTAGTTATGGTTTCTTTAATATTTCCACGCATACTCTTTTTGATATATTGTTGAATATGTTAGTCCTTTTGACAGGGAATTCTTTGCTTGACCATTCTTCCCTCTTGAGAAATTCATATCAGACACCTTCAGCTGGAAACAACCTTGGTAGTGCAGGGGACATTGAATTTATGGACCCTGCTATTTTGGCAGTTGGCAAAGGGAGACTTCAAGGTGCACTGAACAGCCCGGCACTGGACATTCGATCTAATTTCATGCCACAATTAAATTACTTTGAAAATGATGCTAGATTACAATTATTGATGCAAAGATCTCTTGTACCACAGCAAAACCTTAGATATTCTGAAATTGGGAATACTTTTTCTCAACTTGGTGATTCCTATGCTGTTTCTTCGAGATTAGACCAATCACAAGTCAGTAATCTAGGCCCATTCCAACAGCTGTCTCTGCAGCAGTCTACAAATGCCGTCTTGTCAAATGGGCAATGGGATGGGTGGAATGAGGTGCAGAGTGGAAATGGTTTGGGTGTGGCTGAGCTTTTGAGAAATGAAAGACTTGGATTCAATAAATTTTACTCAGGATATGATGATTCAAAATTTCGGATGCCAAATTCTGGGGATCTTTACAACAGAACATTTGGGATGTGACATTTGGAAATGGTAAAACCTAGCAGAAATGGACAAACAATTTTTTGTGTTGCTGAGGATTGTGGAACTGATTCTTGCTGGCGTGTATTGGGCTACCTAATGATGAAGCTCCCAAGAAGTGTAATTTATGGCTACAGTTGGTAATTACTAATTAGTAAACTTCCTCTGTTTTCATGATTTAATTGCCAAGTCATTGCCCATCTTGCATACACATGAAAGTGTCTTCACCTACCTGTGCCAAAAACAAATTTTATATATAAAAAAGTTTTCTTTATTCATTTTTGTACTGGATTTCATATTTTCTATGTCAAGAATGACATTGGTGTTTTGCTTTTTTGGTAATTGTGCACTCATTTCCCTCTTTTTTCTTTGTAGTTCTGGATTAGCAGAAGTGAGCTGTTTTGGGATTATAAGATATCAACTGTCAGTGCTGACGTGATCAAACTGGCAGGTAGATCTTAGTTGAGTGTTTCCCTCATAGTACAGTGCATGGAAACAACAAGATCGGTGTTATTTATTGTTTGTAACTTACCTTTTAGATTAACTACCCTTGTGGGTAGAAGTAGAGGTTTGATCCGACTGGTAAAAGGGAAATTGTTTTGAAATGGATTTACATGCTACAGTTTGATACTGATAATGGGGGTATGAAATAGATCGCTTATTAACTTGAAAGGTCCATCATCCTTGTGATATGAATAAAATACCGTTGCGCTGTTATAGCTTCTAGCCAATTTTTTTCTCTTTAAATCAATGATTTTATAGTCATATTAAATTTTTCTTTTCTTTCTGTGGAAGTTTTTCTTTTAATATATTCACTGCGACACGAGTTCTGCTGCTTCTAGGTTATTTTACCTTGACTTTGTTTGTTCCCCAATGTTTGGTTCTTGTTTAGCTGTTCTTTGGGTTTTGTAGTGTTTCTCAAACTAGAATAACCAGCAGGGACGGCGTGACCCATGCCTTGATTAACTTTGGGTTATGCTTCTTACATTAAGCATGTTTTCAATACATCCAACATATTTTTTTATTTTCAATTTTAGTCTCTTATGGATTACCAATATGCATGAGACATATTGATTGTCAATCCATGTGACTTATACGGATTGGTTACGGATTGTTAATTCATATGACTCATACGGATTGGTAATATGTAAGAGGTATATGGATTGTCAATCCATGACTCAGGAGGATTTGTATAATTCATCCGGATTGATCATATGAATTGTTAATTTATATGACTCATATTGAATGGTGTATATCCGTTTTTACAAAAGGTATTTTTGAAAATTAAATGTACAATGATGGGTGTATTGAAAATATCTTGGGTGTAGGAAGCATAATCCATTAACGTTGGCCATGTCCATATTAGCCAGTCAATTTTCAGCATTTTCTGGTGCAGCTGAAAATACAAAGGTGTGTGAAATAATGTTGAGGACATTATTGCTCTAGAGCTGATTGCGGATTTGTTGAATGAGACCGATTATGTAATCTATTAAAAAGGTTTCTTTATTTTTGGGATACAAAATTCATTTTAGTGTGCCGTGCTGCATATAATTTTGTGGTAATTATTTTGTTGAGTCCGTCACTTATGGCGGTCAGAGTGTGTTCATTCCCCTCCCTTTTACCCTCCAAAAAGAAGAGTGTAAAATTTGTTTTTAATAACAAGAATTCTTTAATTTGATATTTTTAGTATAAAATATAACAATCCGTTAATATAAAACATGAATTATGACTAAAAAAATTGTTGTTTTGCTTTTGTTTTAAAATTGACTGATTTTAAGGTGGACGACTATATTTGTAGTGGGTTCACCATACACCACCATTTACAGCCTTTGAATTAATCTGTTTTATAATATAGAAGTAGATCAGATTAATGTAATTCCTGTTATAAAGAAGTTATCCGTTAAATCCACTTGAAAGATGAACGATCTTAATAGCAAATCATAACTTAATGAGAAATAGATTTAGGGGAAAGTTTGAATATTCTAAATAATTTTCCAAGGTCCAGTTTCTATTCTTCTGTAAGTTATAATTTTATTGTGCCTTAAATATTTTTTTGTTTTTGTAATTTTTGTCATTTTAGTCTTTATAAAATGTTTGTTTTGTTTTTTATCTTTAAAGTATTTTAGATAATATTTTTTATTATTCAGAATATTTTTTATCATTTAAAATATTATTTAAAATTTGTTAAGAATGAAAAATAAAATAAATATATTTTGTAAAGAATAAAAAGAGAAGAAAAAAATTATAAGTATGAAAAAAATATTTAAACTTCTATTTTTAACTAATTAACCTATTATATATATATATATATATATATATATATATATATATATATATTCACGAGTCCTGATCAATCTTTATATACTATCTCTTCTTCTTCTTTTTTTTTTTTTAAATCTACGGTATGAAAGTTGTTCTAGACCACATATTGTATTGTGTATTAATTTCATTTATTATTGATTCTGTAAGTGGCGTATATAATTATAATTGAGACTTCGAGTTCGAGAAGACAATACGACTTTACAGTTTTGAAGTCTTTACGATCAGAAATAGTCACAACACAATCATAGTCCTGGGCATATTTTGGTCAGTTGAGCTTAATCTTGAGACTAGGACATTTTAATAAACTTACTCATGCTAAATGTCCAAAAAAAAAAAAAATACTCATGCTAAATGTTGAGAATGTTTGTACTAGATTTAGGAAAAAAGACATGTAATATTGATTGACCTGAATATGATGGAATTATTCCCATAGTTTTAGATTTTATAATTTTAAATTTTTTCAAATTATTTTGCTGACATTACTAATATCTTAAATATAATTGGACGTATGTGTAAAAAGAATTATATTAATTAACGATAAAATTAAAAGCGGTTATAAACTAATATGTCCTAACTAAAAGAGCATGGATAGTGATAAATACATACATCAACATCAACAGCACCTTTAACCCAAATTAATTGGGGTCGGTGGTAGATGAATCCAATGATAAATCGAAAAAAAGAACAAAAGAGAGAAACAAAGTTAATATAAAAAAATGGTGAGAGGAGAAAAGAAAAGAAGAAGAAAAGAATTAAAACAAGGGAACAACTGGAACATAGAACTACTAAAGGGTTTAACCCTCCACCAGACTTGTAGCTTTTCTCCACTTCGTCCTAAGACATACCGTCCGCCAATCTATATCCTACTCCATTAGGTCTTGTTTAACTACCTTTTCCCAGGTAAATTTTGGTCGATCTCTACCTCTCTTTGTATTTAGCTCTTGATAACAGACTCTTGTTCTGACAGGAGCATCTAATGGCCGTCTCATAACATGCCCAAACCATCTCAATCTATGCTCCATCATCTTTTCACATATTGGTACCACTGGTACCTTTCGTCGAATATCCTCATTTCTTAGCTTATCCATCTTCGTATATCCGCACATCCACCTTAACATCCTCATTTCTGCTACTCCTATTTTATGCTCATGTTGCCTATGTGCTGGCCAGCATTCCGCTCCATAAAACATTGCCGGTCTAACAGCTGTTCTATAGAATTTTCCTTTTAGCTTAAGAGGAATCTTGCGGTCACACAAAAGCCCCGATGCACTCCGCCATTTCATCCACCCTGCTCTAATTCTATGACTTACATCCTCATCGATCTCTCCACCTTTTTGCAACATTGATCCCAAATATCTAAAAACGTCTTTCTTGGGTACCTCTTGTCCAAGTAGATGCACTGTGTCTTGATCACCGTCTTTAATCCTCGAAAACTCACACTTCATATACTCCGTCTTGCTCCTGCTTACCTTGAATCCTTTAGACTCCAAAGTGCTTCTCCACAATTCCAATTTTCTATTAACGTCATCTTTGGTTTCATCAATAAGTACGACATCATCTGCAAAGAGCATACACCACGGCACTTCTTCTTGAATATCTTTCGTTAGTTCATCCATCACTACGACAAAGAGATAAAGACTAAGAGCTGAACGTTGGTGGACACCTACCGTGATAGGAAAATACCTTGATGTTCCATTACAAGCTTTCACACATGTGGTAGCCCCATCATACATATCTTTGATTGCATTAATATACTTTAATGCTACCTTTTTCTTCTCAAGAGTCCACCATAAGACTTCCCGTGGGACTCTATCATATGCTTTCTCGAGATCTATGAACACCATATGTAAG
>PYAF01001381.1:802696-859570 GCA_007407185.1 Glycine tomentella | reverse complement strand
CTATTTAATAAATATATAAAAGATAATAATTATATTAATAGTAAATCATTGTTTTTAAAAATTAATAATTTCCATTATTTTTATATATGATTAAATCATATGAACGATTGTTGTGAAATTAAAGTTTCAATCTGATGGCTAAAAATGTTAAAGTAAAATAAGATTAATAGTTGTTATCAAGTTAAACTTTTGATTTGACTATTCTAAAAATTTCAAGTGAAGGGTAGAAAAAATAAGTATTAACAATAAAACGTAGTTATTATTGAAATTTTAATAATCACTAATCAGTAAATAATTACTACTTAATTTTCTTTAGAAGTTATGCATTCCACTCTTTTAAACTTCAAGAAGTTGATGCACACAAAAAAGAAGTATGTAACAAAAAAGCTTTTCAAGAAGTCCTCAAGTAATTATTAAATTTTTGAAAGAGTGAAGTAATCATTCATGTTACTTATTATGCTATAGGTTTAAAGTATTTATTAAATGTATTGATGATTAATTTCTATTAAAAATTTTGAATAATCACTTCTAGTAGAATTTTCTTTACTAATCATATTTTTCTTATTCATAAGATTCAAATTCAAAATACTTTTTAAAGGGTAGAGTACATCATAAGTTTTCTTTGGAACGAGTCATGTATTTTTCATATGATCTAATCCTGCTTGAGTCGGTTAAGAATATTAAGAATTACAAAAGTCTCACCTCATGTATTTAATATAATTGTGATAGAACTGGACCAAGCACAGAAATGAAAGAATGAATCTTTATTGAAGATTGTAGACTAACTCATGCAATACACTTGTGATTTTCGAGGATCACAACCTCCATATACCACTCAGGTACCCTTTTCCTCAACTGTAACTTCCTATTTATAACTTCTCCTCACTTACAGTTAGTTATTACTAATTGTCCATTAACCCACTAACTGAGAATAATAGTTAAAATGCTAATTGCACCTTCTTTTATAATATTGTCCCCACCTCCTACCCCTATCAATACCCTCCCCTTCAAGATGGACCTTGTTCTCAAGGTCCAAATCAAGAAAGACCTCAGCCGTTCTCATGATGAGGTAGACCCTTCCATTTAACAAGCACCTCTTGCCTCCCAAATTCTGTCATCCTTTGCTGCACTATCCTCTCATATTGCATTTGCAACTCCTCATTCTCTCTCAAATCTGCTGGTAGAGGTTGAGGAGAACAAGTAGCCTTGATTGATTTCTTGAGCAAGAAAACATGAAACACAGGGTGTATCATACTGCCCACTGGCATTTCCAATTTGTAAGCAACCTCTCCTACCCTTTGGATGATTTTATATGGTCCATAAAATCTAGGACTCAATTTCTCATTGGGTTTTCTGGCCAAGGATCTCATTCTGTATGGCTGCAACTTTAGGAATACCCAATCCCCCACTTGAAACACTACCTCCCTTCTATGCTTATTGGCATATTTCCTCATCTGATCTTGAGCTTTCAGCAAATTCACCCTTAACTCCTTCAACAACTCATCTCTATCTTTACTTAACTGATTCACTTCCTCCAATTTAGAAGGAATATCATCTCCCTTGATTAAAACTGGAGGTTCCTGTCCATATAAGGCCTTGAAAGGAGACATCTTAGAAGAGATACTGTAATTGGAATTGAACCAGAACTCAGCCCAAGGTAGCTGATCAGGCCATTGTTTTGGTTTGTTAAACACCTCAAATAAACTTTCAAACATCTATTATCAACTTAATTTTGTCCATCTGTTTGTGGATGATAAGCAATACTCATTTTTAATTGAGTACCTGCCTTTCTAAATAGCTTCTTCCAAAAAAAGCTCACGAATAACATATCCCTATCAGAAATTATAAAAGTAGGGAACCCATGCAATCTGACCACTTCCTTAATGAATAATTCAACCACATCCTTAGCTAAATAAGGATGACTCAAAGCAACAAAATGAGCATATTTAGTCAATATATCAACTACTACCATGATAGAATCTTTTCCTTGAGCTTTTGGCAAACCCCAATGAAATCCATAGATATATCAGACCATACCTTAGTTGGAATAGGCAATGGCTGAATCAACCCTGCTAAAACCAGAGTGCTAGCTTTGTTTTTTTGACAAACTTCACATCCAGCTACATACTCCCTTATGTACTTGTTCATTCCTTGCCAAAAAATCACACTAACCACCCTTTTAAAAGTTCTAAAGAAACCAGAATGTCATTCCAAAGGAGAATCATGCAATTCCTTTAAAAGTAAAGGAATCCTAGAAGAATTTTTGGACAGCACCAACCTCTCCTTATAATACAACTTGCCTCCATTAATAGTGTAATCTGGTTTCTTTGATGTCTTTGTCAACAAACCTTGATAAATCTCACACAATTGAGAATCATCTTGCAATTCTTCCTCCCGATCCCCCCATTCTGCTTCCTGCACCATAGAAATTGCAACAAAAGAAAATTGTCTGGAAAGTGCATCAACCACTATGTTTTCCTTTCCAGGTCTGTATTGAATTTCAAAATCACACCCAATGAGTTTAGTAGCCCATTTAAACTGTTCCTCATTCAGAAGTTTCTGTTCATTCAAGAACTTTAAGCTTTTCTGATCAATTCTAATTAAAAACCTCATTCCCAACTAATAATGCTTCTATTGCTTCATAGCTAACACCACAACCATCAACTCCCTCTCATAAACTGATTTGAGCTGTGCTCTTTCAGACAAAGCTTTACTCCAAAAGGCCAAAGGTTTGTTGTCCTGCAGTAATACTGCCCCTAGCCCTGTACTTGATGCATCAGATTCTAAGATAAACTGTTTAGAAAAATATGGCATCATCAGAATAGGCAGATCCTGCATAGCTGATTTAAGTTGTTCAAAGGAACTAGTAGCTTCCTCACTCCACTAGAAAGAATTATTCTTTAACAAGGCATTTAAAGACTGTGTTAATTTCCCATAATTCCTCACAAACCTCCTGTAGTATCCAGTTAACCTTAAGAACCCCTTTAATCCTTTGATCTTTGATATCTTTGGGCACAAGCCAATGAGCCATTGCTTCTAATTTACTAGGATATGCTTCTACTCCTTTTCCTGAAATTAAATGTCCAAAATATTCCAATGACTGCTGTCCAAAAGTGTATTTCTTTCTATTTACATGCAACTTTTGTTGTTGCAGCATTTGCAACATTGCATTTAAATGTCTATTGTGTTCCTCCAAATCAGAACTATATACCAAAAATATCATCAAAGAAAACCAACACAAATTTCCTTAGGAAAGGCCTCAACACTTCATTCATAAGTGCTTGGAATGTTGAAGGAGCATTAGTCAACCCAAAAGACATCACTAAGAACTCATAGTGACCTTCATGGGTTCTAAAAGCTATCTTATGCACATCCTCAGCTTTCATCCTAATCTGATGATATCCAGCCCTCAAATCCAATTTAGAAAACCATTTAGCCCCCCAATCTCATCCAACAGCTCTTCTATAATTGGAATTGGAAATTTATCTGGAACAATAATTTTATTTAGAGCCCCATAATCCACACAAAACATCCAGCTTCCATCTTTTTTCTTAACCAAAATTATAGGACTAGCAAAAGGACTAGTACTGGCCCTAATAATTCCAACAGTCATCATATCTATGACTAATCTTTCAATTTCATCCTTTTGATAATGAGGACATTATAGGGTCTCAAATTGAGAATAGAATTACCACATTTAAGGGTGATGACATGATCTTTTTCCCTATGTGGTGGCAATCCTAGAGGTTCCTTAAAACCCCCCTCAAACTGTTCCAGAACTTGATCCACTAAAACAGGTACTGTCTCAACACTGTTAGAACCATCCACTGCTTTCAATTCTACCCAAAACCCTTGGTCATCCTCCACTGTATGCCCTTGATCAACTTCAAACTGATGGTAACCTTAATCAGCTTAGGTTCAGCCTTCAAAACCACCTTTTTATCCTGAACCTTGACAGCCAATGTTAATTTTTCAAAATTGGCTTCCACCTCTCCTAACCCAGCCAACCATTCCACCCCTAACATAACATCAACTCCCCCTAACTCAAACAAATAACAATCTTGCTTTACTTTTAACTCTTGCAACTCAAGATGTAAAGCTTTGCACACCCCTTGGCATCTCACCTTGTGGTTATCCCCTACCTCCACAGAATAGGGATTTGTGGGGGTAACTTTCAATGTTAACTCTTTCACTAATTTCATAGAAATGAAATTGTGAGTTGCCCCACAGTCAATCAATACCACTACTTTCTTGTTTTGAATTTTCCCCACAACTTTAAAGATTTCTTGGTAGTGAAACCTTCAATGCTATACAAGGACAGTTGGTGCAATTCTTCTTCCTCCTCATCTCTCTCCTCTCCTTGATTCCTACTTAATTCCTCTTCCTCCATGATCATCAACCTCAGCTGCTTGTTCTTACATACATGGGTTGGATGATCCTTCTCTTCACAGGTGAAGTACTCTCCCTTCCTTATTTTTTCATTAACTTCCACAGGTGTTAACCTCTGGAAATTCCTCCTACCTTTCCATACTTTTGCCCCTGTTTTAGCTCCCCCTATTGTCTCCCCTCATTTACTTCTGGTCTGCTGCCACTCTCTCCCATTTCTTGGACCCAAGAAACTGAGTTTCTGAAAAGATTGAGTCCCTTTGCGAATTCATGGCAGATTTCCAGCACCCTATTTTTTTCCTTCACTTGCCTTGCCTTTAACATGATTTCCATCAAACTTCTTGGCTCATGCAACCTTACTTCAGACCCAATCTCTTCCCTCAACCCTGTAATGAAAACTTCCATCAAGAAAGTTTCCTCCAACATTTTTTCAGCTCCCACTTGTTTTTCAAACTATCCTATATAACCCTGCACTGTTTCTTATTGCTTGAGTGCGAGTAATACCTGGAAAGGAGTCCCCAAATTCACCCCCTGGAATCTCTAGGCGACAGCCAACTTGAACCCTTCACAAGATTGATTGGAATTCCAAGATTCCCACCATTGGAACCAGGCAAAAGCTTCACCCTCCATCGCCACCAGAATTGCTTCCAATTTATCCTCCCCAGCCAGTGCTTGCAACCTAAAATACCTCTCAATTTTAGCCACCCACCCAAGGGGATCCTCTCCCATGAAAATGGGTATCTCAAGGTTCCTCCACCAGTTGACACCTACACCCTCTCCCTCCTTATCTCTCCTTGCAACGCTTCCCATCGACCCAGTCTCTCCCATCTTCGACTATTCCCCCAACACAACCAGCTTCTGCAACATCAACTCAATTGAGCCCAATCACGATTTCGTCGCTTCCCGGTTTGTTTCCGCAACCTCGCGAGTCTCTTCCATGGCCCTCTCCATTGCTTCCATCGACACTTCCATTTTCTGACTATTTTTCGAACCTATTCACACCCCACAACCCTAAGAATAGAGCTCTGATACCAGTTGATAGAACTGGACCAGGCATAGAAATGAAAGAATGAATCTTTATTAAAGATTGGAGACTAGCTCCTGCAATACACTTGTGATTTTCTAGGATCACAACCTCTATATACCACTCAAGTACCCTTCCCCTCAATTGTAACCTCTTATTTATAACCTCTCCTCACTTACAGATAGTTCCATTAACCCACTAATTGAAAATAACAGCTAAAATGCTAACTGCACCTTCATTTATAATATTGTCCCCACCTTCTATCCCTATCAAATTGCATACTTAAGAATCAAACATGAGATCATTGGTTAAAATATAACAATCATGTGTCAATTGATTCACATGTTAACACAATTTTACTTAATGAATGTGCTAATCAAATATTTAAAACACTAAACAATAATCAATGAAACAGAGCACAATGTTCTTACTTATTCCTTCTTATTTTCATGTCTTGAGATTTTGTATGTCCTTTTGCTAGCTAGATTTGACTCCTGCAACTATCCAGAATGATGGCAATGGGCTGAACAACGCCAAGAATCATATGACAAATTGACTTTACCATTGTCGTATGGACTTTATTGAGGTTGAGGTGCGTGTCGTATCGTTGTCGGAACAATCCTAATGGCTAATTGAATCTCGACTTTACCATTTGGAAAAATCGACAATGGGATGAAAGCACCACATAATGGTGATTGGTGAGGCAGAGAAAGTATTTTTAGGGTAACTACTGCGAACGCAAGAATTCAAATTTTTATAATATATACTTTATTTCTTTACGGTCCCTCCGTTCTTTTTTTTATATAAAATTTAAGGTTATTTTTTAATCGTTAAAAATAGATGAATATGGTTTCAAGAATAATATTAAATCCTTCTACAAATTTTCTTAATCTATAAACATGTAATGACAATATGTTTTTTTTAGTGTGTGTTTGAAGTCTTAATCAGAAGTTTAATTATCAATGTCGCCATTGTATAAAAAAAACTTCCAGTCTAAACTATCAAGCTTCCTCGAGGAGATTAAAATACGATATGCTTCGCTGTTTTGCAAATATTAAATTTCATTAAAAACACTTTTTTTTTTCTTTTTAAATGCATCACCCTATATTTGATGATTTGAGAATCTAAGAGCAACTTCAGTTGCCATAATTTTATTATGGAATTACTTGCCTCAGTTTTGTAAGAAAGTGATTCCATCGGTTGCTTGTAAAAGCAACAGTACTTTTAAGAAAAATGTGAGCCACTAACAAACATCAGTCGTTAGAGAAAAGACGACGATGTTACACAAACATAATTAGTGGCCAATATTTACTTAAAAAGCGGGTACGGATCCAGTAAGACATGAGTTACTTCTGAAAATTGTCCAGCAAAATTAGTTACAACAACTGTAATTAATCGATTCGAGTATAATCAGACTTAAGATCACTACTTTTTTTAATAGTGTATTTTACGGGAATCAAATATAAATATTTTTTTCCCAAAAACTCAATATATATTACTGATTGAATTATACTTGTTGAGTTAAATTAGTTAATACTTAATTTGTACCTATTACATAAAAACAAATAAAATAAAAGACTATTTTTTCATACTTTGATGAATTCCATATTTATTTATTAGAGGTGGCTGAAACACTGTCTCCCCTCTTCACAGCATTGGATTGGGTATTTTTGGGGTCCCTCCCACTTGGCGTTGCTAAATGGTAAATGCCAATGGTAGTACTAAATAAAAAGTAACTGTGCACCCATCAATAGGAACAATTATAGGTCGACTGAGTTGCAGACAAGCAAATATGGGGAAACAAACAACCGTCAAACATATGTGGTTCTTGTATTCCTAACCCAACTGGGGTGTCTTCCTCGGAGCCACAAATTTTAGATGCTTTTAATGAAATATGCACAGGACATTTATGCACGTTGCAATAATAGTCTATAATAACCAAAATTGTGAAAGTATCGTGTTAAAATACATGTTAGAGGCTTGTTCAGAAATACTCAATGATTTTAATGTAATTAACAATCGGATAAACGATAAACCCAACAAATAAAGCAGTGCAGTTTACTTTGCTCAGTAAATAATACGAACCAAAGAGCTATGAAAGTCCAACTTAGGATGGCAAATTGGTTAGGACACAAATATATATACATATATATATATATATATTTGTGAGTGTGAAATCAAAACCACATTAAATTATATTTTCAAAAATTAAAAACATATTTTGCTCTCCATTTTATTGCATGTACATTTCTATTTTTCTTTCGAATTGTTATTCTTTCATGGCTTTTCATCACATTATTTATTTCTTAATTAGCTCCTTGTACAGAGGGTTAAAAGGCTCATAAGTGAAGAGCTTGGACTGGCGTAAATATTACATAGTTTTGTGGTATGCAAGTATTATTAAGAATTGATTAAGTTCTAATTTGGGTGAATGTTTGTAAAATTGGTTTTGAATGAAATTGATTTTACAAAATTATTTTTGATTTAAATTAATTTTAAAATGATACAATTTATATTTGAATGTTTTTTTGAAAAGAAATTTTTAAAGGATTTTAAAAGCAAGTTAGTAATAAAATTTGGTACAACTTTTTTTAATCTATTGTAAAAATTATTTAAAGTTGTTTCAACTTAAAATAAAATCATATTAGTATTTCAACATAAATCTAAACCATTTAATGTGAATCCAAACACACTATAAGACTCAGGCCTCATTTAGATAAATTTCTTAATAAATAGTTGTTGAAAAATAAAATAAGAAGATAAAAAGAATTAAACTTATCTCACAATTTAAAATTAGTTTATACATATATTAAAATTAACTCTTTTTCCGAAAAAAAATAAGTATCACTCCATTCATAATAATAAAATCAATACAAGAAGATGAAGGTAAGCAATCCAAAACTTAATGGCTGGTATGGAACCTAGACACCCTAGTAAGATTGTGAGTGATTGGTGGATTGTCTCCCCATAAAATCAATTTTTTGAGAAGTTAAATAAAAGAAATTCAATTTATTGAAAAATCTATCTAAACAATTCCTTGCGACTCACCGAATGAAGACATGTTAAAAGACCCTACTCAACACCAATACAGGAAACCAAAAGAAAAAACAAGAGGAAGAAAGACAATGATAAGAATCTCATATAAATTTTACTTTTTACTCACAGCTAGTATCAAATACAGTATTTTAAATGAATTAAAAAAAAAAAGATAAACTTGTGGTGCAAATTGAATTTATCATTCATGAAAATGACATGATTTGTTAGCTTAGGTTATCAGCAGCCAGAACTGGTATCATAGAGATTGAAGAAGTGGGAGAATAGTAGAAAATGGTCACCATTTGGATAAATTGCCCATACCGAGAATATATCCAATTATCCATTCACATATGAATGACCATAAATCATATTTTATTTGTTAACTTTTTTATATTCCTCCTAAAAGAAATTACGCGTCCTTAAAAAGAACTCAGGAAATTCATTCTGCATTGCGTATATAAATAGTTTGTTTTCAACTTTGCATTAAATTTTTGTAGGCGCAAAGCTTTTTGGCGTTGAGAATAATTCAAAACAAATAGAGCCGCAATTGTTTACCCGAAGAAAACAGAGCCTAAATTTATTACAAGTTTACAACCACGATACTTATGGAAATAAATTTGAGAAAAATTATAACGAAGATTGTTTTTAAACTATAATAGGAAAAAATGATAGTTTAGATTGAACGACTAACTTAGATTCCTATAATACTAGTTTACACCACTATTTTTTGTTTTTATCTTTTTCTATCATATCAATCTACTCATATTTTTTTTATTTATCTCTTAATTATATAAAATATAATTTCTATCATTGATAATTTGGGTACGAAATAAATTATGTCGAAAAAGAAATATTTTATATGTATATATAATTTTTTTAATAAATATTTATCACCCCTTTAAGTGAAAATAATTTCATATCAATATTATTGGTGAGAGAGAAAAAAAACTTATGCATTGATGTCGTTTAGCTACTAGTGAAGTATCTCTCCTCTCAGTCTCATCTCTCTTGGTTGACAAAAAATTGTCATATGCAAAATCATTGACCGGGGTGGACAGTAATGAACAATGATGCTTTCTAATAATGGTTTTTTTTTTCCTCACCTTTTTGGTTTAAAGTTCAAACTCTCTAGCTAGCACCGTAACTTGAAGCTGAAATACATAGCAAGATATTTATGCTTATTTGTGAAAATTGTTCAAGAAGGACTCTATTTTCTGGCGTGTGAATGGAGTTAGCTAGAGGAAGAAAAGGGCTGGTCCCCCACCTCATAAACACACAAAACAAAAGCTCTGTTCTGACAAGTGCCCTAATGGACCTGCCTCCCACGGCTCATGGCTCAGGTTTGCGGGGTCGTGACCTAACATTCCCGTCTCCTCCAAGGCTCAAACACCTTGACACCTGTACCCGTAAGCCCCGGAAAACAGACTCTTTCACATTGACTGATCGTTTTTTCTGACGGTACAATAAAACAGAGAGAGAGAGAGATGGCATATGAATATGAATAGTAACATCCATTATCCAATTCCATAGGTTTGGTCTGCTCCACTCATGTAATTGCTATCAATTTTGAATGAAACTTCTCTACCAATTTAGTAACATGACAACCAGACAACTGTAATGTGACTTTTGCCACCCATTGGCATTGTCATTGGACGAGGCCGATCCTCGTTGCTACAAAGTTGCAGGGTGGCTCCCTAATCATAGAGTTTAATTTTTCTTCCCCTCCTTTTTATTTTGATATGACGGGTCGGTATGTATCACCATCAACCTACAACAACGAAACTAATGGCCATTACGAAGGTAAAGAAAAAGAAAACGTGTAGTTTCCTGCTTTAAGTATAGTGTTCCATTCTAAAAATTTCTTTTCCTTTGGTCTGTTTCGTTTTCCCTGTTAAAAAAAAACCAGTAACGTTAGTGTTAGCTACCATTCGGGAAACGGCTGCAAGTGGTACTGTTGTAACCCTATCTACCGTCTTTGCCTTGTTAATCTGTTTACATACCAGGTGAAGAGATCGATGTTTTATACAATTGAAGGAAGAAATAAGCCAATGTGTTAGTCAAATCGGGTTTAGTCCTAACACAGAAAATTAAAATACTCTTTCGTTTCTCCCATTTAATGGGATGCACAATCAGGGCCTATAATCTCAAGATTGGCATGCAAACCATGAATCTTGATTGCCAACAAATTTGAGGAAAACAGAAACATCGCTGTGCTAGTGCGCACTAAAAATAGCATTTGCTTCAAAGATGATGTATCCAAACATGGGGCATTATAGTTTAAGCAACAAGAGGTAGCAATAAGGTGTAAAATCTCAGTATACACCAATCAGTGGCTGAATTATACAAAGAGTTTGGACCGAAAACACTTCTGTTTTTGTTTGCCTTTAATCTGTACTGCAAAATCAGCTATGGTGGTGCCTGTGGGGGCTTAAACTAGTAATAATATTCAGATGCATTACGAGTAGGCATGCTGGATGAAGTAAAACAGAGACTCTGGGGAATTGAGTTCATAGAACTTGCTGGAAAGATGGCAGCCGATGGAAAGGTAGCTGAAATTGAGAATCCTGATGATGCTGCAGCAGAGAACGTTTGTACTGGGGTAGCATTGACCTGGCCTTGTGTTTGCCACGCCCAGTTGGGGAGTCCTTTTGAAGGATCAATGCCGATTCTCTCTGCTGTTTCCTGCTAAATAACTAACAATCTTTAGAATTGGGTTACACTTCCAAGTTCTGTTACATAACCAAGAACCTCTAGATAGACTACAAAAATAAAATGAATGTGGTGGAAGGTCCTGTGATGGGCTTTCTTTTCAAACTTGAGTCATACTCCTTAATTGTTTTATTTTATTGATATAATGACCATGCTTTACCGACTGGGAAAAAAGAGAGACCATGCATTATCAAAGAGATTGACAGTTCCAACCAATGCTTTTGAGACACATATCGCACCAATTCATTTTGTTAAAAAATTGAATAACATGGAACAAATATTAAGTGTGAACAAAATACTGACAATTCCCTTGACTGTCCAATGACAAAAATTACAGCAAAAGCTTGTAGAAGTTAATCACTAAATTCCTGAACATAAAAAAAAAATCAACTTTTGCTGTAAAGTATGCACCCCATTTAAAAGTCAAGCATTCTTCAGTATTCTGATGGAATTGAAGACACTAGCAAGGAAATAACTGAAGGTTTTAAATAAAGTACTCAATAAAGAAACAAGCAATCAAGGAAAAATGGATTACCCCATTGGGAAAGAAATTAGGAGACATGCCATTCCATAATGAAGGACGATCTTCAGTTGCAACCATCCTTTTCAAAGATGGATTACCAATTCCAGAATTAACATTGGTTTCCATCTGCAGATAAAGAGAATCATGTTAATTATGATCACTCAATATGACATCTAGAGTTGATAAAAACAATACCAAACACCAAAAGTTCCACAAAAATCAAGGAAATCAAAGGAATACAGGTTGTAATTAGCTACAAGGAAAACCCACCGAAAGCTACAAAAATGTTACAGCCAGACAAGCATTCTCAACAGTTATCATGATATGAAGAGTTATGTTATAAATTAAGTGTCATTGTTTTATTCATCTCCCACTTTCTAATGCACTTCTAACGTCAATCCATATCTCTATGGTCATTGGTGTTAAATAGATTCAATTATACCATTGAACTTCTTCCACCATGTGTATTGAAAGGGATGGAGGGGAACTGAAGTTGCCCCCAATTTTCTTTGGGAGGTCCTGGGGTTGCTATGCCCAAATTGAGATCAAGGTTCTGACTGCCACCTGTGTTGAAAAAAATATAAACCGGATTTCACAAAATGAACGCTTTTCATTCAGAAAATCACTTAGAAATTAAAAGTAAAAGAACATATTTGCTATTAAGTATTACCTTCATTAATGACTGCAGATTTCATCTCTCCTTCATAAGTACTTGGCTCAAAGTTCGTCACTGCTTCCCTTCCGTTGCATTTGATAGCTGCCTTGTCATAAGCCCTGATTTCCAGAAAATCAAAAGGGAAATACGTGTTGGATGGAGCCTAATGAGCTTGATAATTCATGGAATAAATTCAGTGCGGGTAGAATGCAATTCATGTATCACTAGGACCTTGCAGCTTCTACTTCGCTGTCGAATAGTCCAAGATATATATACCTGCATGAAAGCATTGCAATCTCTATAACCAAAACGCATCTCTATATTACTATCTTAGACATGTTTCTCCAACCATGGAAAAAAGCATAAAGATGCATTGAGAATTAAGCTGAAACCAATTTCACTTTGCAGCCCAATAGGTGCTTAAATTCATAATATTTCATAACCACAGTAGATCACTACGTAAGTTGATATATAAAAATATGTCCTCACTTTTTGCCAAGAAATTGTCCCATTCGAGCTTCCCACCGGCCACACTTGTGGAGTGTTACTCCTCGGTATTTAGAACTTCCTCTTGAGAAACCAGTACTTTGGCGACGCAGTATATGTACGAATTCCTCCTTGGACAAATTCTGCATCTGTCCAACAGTAAGAAACTGGTGAAAAAATAAATCAATAGCACCATCTAGTTTCATATCCAACAAAGTGCTTCTGATTCTCGTAACCTGTTTAAGATCATCCTCATAATCACTCAGATTGAAATTGATATCAGCATCAACTCCCCTGAACTTAATAGCAGCTCGATCATAGGCTCTAATTAAGAAAACTTCAAGTCAGTTGAGGAACACAAGAATCAAATCCTCAAAAATAAAAAAACATAGGGACTGTTTCTTAAACCCAAAATTACGACAAAGAAAAACCAAAATAAGCACAAAGCTCTACCTGGCAGCAGCATGAGCCGTGTCAAATCCACCTACAAGCTCAAATACCAATTTCGTCAAAAGATGCTAAAAATAGTAAACCATAGAATACGATTTCAGATAGTACAAAAACTATGTACCCTAAAATAAGCACTGAAATTCATAAATTAAAAATCCATACCCAAATAGACTTGTTTCCCGCAATCCCTACACCAAATAATTACAAAAATAGACCAAAAAACAAAAAAGTCAGATGCAATTCAACCATGTATCACCAAAATCAAACTTAATATTCCCTTCCCCGTAAGACCTAAAAAGGAAAGAAAACGCAACTATATATATAAAAAAAAAAAAAGGAGATAACTTCATATATCACTACAAAAATTCACGAACCAGATATGCGATTCCCATCTTCCAGTCCTCCTGTAAAAAGTAACCCCTCTGTATTGGGAGCTTCGAGACCTCGGTCCTCTCCTACTCTTCTTCGCTGGTTGCTGAGTCTGAGTTCGCGTTTGAGTCTGATTTTGATTCTGAGGCTGAAGCATCTTCATCTCACTATTGTTCACCCCCTCACGATCGAACGAGAGATCCACAAAACTATTCCTCGCTGAAAACGACGACTTAGCGTGTCCTTTAGCTCCTTCACTCATCACCGGAAAGAGCTCCTTCGTTACGAAGCCGTTCGCGCCTTCCACTTTAAGGATATCGAAATTGAAGGTGGTGTACACGTCATCAGCAGCTCGCGTGGAGTCCGAGTCCTCGTCGCCGCCGCCGTTACTGGACCCGTCCACATTCACCACGGAGGAATTCGAAGTCCCTGACTCGGCCATTTGGTTCCTCGAACCTTCTGGAAACTTCTCTAACGGTAACGGTGAGTCGCCGTTACTAAACGAATCGGTCCACTCCGTATTGAGATTAAGATCTAACATCGTCGCGCTTCTTTTTATTTATTTATTTATATCTTTAAGCGGTTAAGTAACTAAAACCGAACTAACTACTAATTTCCGATTTTCTATTTTTATAATTTCTGAGGTTTCCAAGTAAAGTTAGCTAAAGTTGTTCCAACTAACTTCGCCGGCGACGGCGAAATGGATCCGATCGGAAACAAACGAATGAGAGAGGTAATGTAAGTGAAAGAGAAAGAGAAGTAGAAAACGAAGCGAAGAAGAAAACGGAATCGCAATGAGTTTTCCCTTTCGCTAGCACCGGTTAAGCTTTCCGGCGACCGGAGAACGGAGAAGGAGTGAGAGGAAGGAACTCACGGAACGAGGAGAGAGAAGGAATCGGCGCTTAACTCATTTCGTCGGCGATGAGTTCATCGTCGCCGGAGGGAGTGAAAGCGTAGCCGACTATTAGATTCCATTGAAGAGAGAGAGAGAAGAGAAGAAACACTTTCTTTTTTACTGATACTCGTTTTAAGAGGGGAGGAATATATATATATATATATATATATATATATATATATATATATATATATATGTTCTGTTATGTGATAACAGAGATGTCCGGTGGTATCACCGGTGTGTGTTTGTATGTAGGACCTGACTCTTCCCGGTTAGTCTATGGTGATCAGACCAACGACAGAAGACGAGATCACGGACACGGGAGCAGTGGGGGGTGCTGTGTGTGCCGTGTGAAATTGAGAGGAGGGCCAGAGTCAATTATGCGTACCTTTCACCGGTGAATCTCTTTGCCTTATAACCTTTCGTCTGGACCGGAGATGAGGCATTCTGTCTCCGTGATTGCAGCCGACGGGTCCTCTCCCCTTATGCCTGTAGCGAGGATCAAGGATTATCGGCCGATAACTGCTCCTGCGTCATAGAGGGGAATCCCTGATTGCTCGGGTTCATTAATGGGGAGGATATGGGATCACATCCGTAACAATATATATATATATATATATATATATATATATATATATATATAAACATTTTCTCTCTCATGAGTGAAGACTGGTTGGTTCGGTGACCGGTCACGGATATTGCAAAAGGGAACAGATATTTTTCGTTGTTGGTTGTCTCTATGCGAAGGTCACCGTCTCGTTGAAGGAAACTATCGGCTTCGTTGAGTTTTTTCATGATTTGGATTTGGATTTGAGGGTGTGTTACGGTCAAGTGGCTATGGTGAGGGAATTTAAAAAGGAAAAATAACGCAATTAATATGCTAAATAAGTAGTAGTATATTATTAATATGAACGTATTTATTTTGCTTTGTCGTGGATGCAATTGCAAATTTATCGGGTGAGAAATTCAAAAGAATTGTGAGCTTGTTCAGACTCGTCACTCCTCAGGTTATTTATGAGTTTCTACAGGTATCTCTCCCCAACGTTACTCAATAACTATAAATGAAGGCTGACCTTAGTACATTCATTAATCAGGCCATTTTTTTTTAATTTAATAATATAGTTGGAGAAACCTCAGGAAAATTGATAAGCTAAAATTTCCAATAGAAATTAATTAATTATCAATAAACCTAGTACATATTTTACACTAATGTTATATTAATCCAAAAAAAAATTAAAATATAAGTGTTTATTAATAAGGACTAATAGTCAGTGATTAATATCTTTTAAAGCGCACATAAATGTTGAACTATAATATCTTCTAACATTTTTGTTTCCGTACACATCATTATTATTATAGACCTAAATCCTTTAGTGGTGTCCTCATTAATTTCTATTAAGCCTTACTATTTCTATCTAATTTGTCCTTCTCTCTCCATCATCATTTGGCTTTTCCTTTATTGCGTGCATCATTCTTCTTCTTATTTTTTTCTGATTAAGGAGGAGGGTTGAAAGGGATCTAATTTTGCTATTATGCTACATGAGAAGTGTAAGATTTAATTTCTCATGTAAGATAAATGTGAGTTATCAGGAACTAATAAAAAATAACTATTAATTAAAGATTAAATTGTAAATGAATTAATTAAGTGGAGATTGTGTTATACAGTTACTATTTTTATGAGAGTAATGATTTAAGGGTTAATATCCACTTATGTAATAATGTATTCTTTAATCCTCATTGTCATGAAAGAAAGAGTAAAAGAAAGTGACAAATAAAGGAAATATTATCTTTTTCATCTCAAGCAAATCAAAACATACATGAGATTTTGTAGAACCCTCACCATGGAAAAATGTACGTGTTATTCCTTAACAATTATGAAAATCATTAATTAATTTCGAAAGTCATGTTAGTTTACTAATACGGAGTATAATTGAGAGTTCTAGAAAATTCCAACATATAAGGGTTTTTTTTCTTCTGAATTACAACATATAAGAGGTACTAGTAACTTATTATTTATTTTTTTACAGAAAGTAACTTATTTTCTAATACATTAATTCTAAGACATTTTAAATATAGGTTAAATTTATTAAAAACTAAAAGAACTCACAAATATGACATATTTTTAAGAAATGGGACTTACAAAATTATGTTGGTTAATTTCTTAAGAATATGCGTGTTTAACATTACATTAATACAAATTATCATCTTGTGAAATGTTAAATTCAATTAATAATTTGATTTGTTTTATATTGAGATTGAGATGTGCTTACAAATAATAAACTGACATGGAACTGAAACTTACACACACCGTTTTTGTTTTTGTTTTTTTATTATAAAAAAAAAGTCAACTACAGCCATTACGTTATTACGTTTTAGTTTGAATCTTTTTTATTATTATCAAAGGCCGCTAGTATCAAAATAAAAATGAATATTTTGCCATAAATTAACAAGTTTCTGTATACTGACATGGAACTGAACATTTTCTTTATATATCACCGAACATTTAATTTGTTCAAGTCAAATAAACTATTGTAAATAATTATTTCCATATTTAAGTTTTTTATTTAATGCACAGCTGAATTCTCGAAAACTAAACGTGAAATCTTTGATCAGTTTGATGTATACAAAAACTTATTAATTTATGGCAAAATATTTATTTATTTTGTGCATATGGCCTATGGGAAGCTTTTCATGGCGTGTGAATGGGCATACGTCCAAATGAGAGCCAATTAACAATTTAATACATTATTGCTTTCAATAATTTAACGGATCTAAATCCTTGTCTTTTCATTTATTGTCATTTTAAAGACATTTTAATAGAAAACTAACGATTAAGCGCGCAAATGATGGATGACGTCTAATCCATTGAGCCATACAAATTAGTAATAACTTCAAATGTATCACAAATGTAAATTTAATATAGATATTTCTTTTAGTGAGAAATTAAATCTTAATTTGTCTAGTCCCTTTTGATAGATTTAATTCTTGGTGATTTACTTTATCAAAATTTTTGTCTTTATCTTTTCAAATGTATTATACTTTTTAATAGATCACATACTATCTTTAATAAGTTATTTTATTAATTAAAGATCACATATATGACGTAATCCACTAAATTAATTAAAGACTAATTATATTTATAATATATAATTATTATTGATTCAATAAAATTTTATACACTGAAATAATCAAACACGTACTTTTCTATTAAATAAATCGTTATTTCAAAAGTAAACATAATAATGTTTTACACTATTAAATCAATTTTATAGATTTTTTAATTAACTTAAAAGAAATTTTAAATCTATTAATTCACATGGTAGATAATCAATAATAATTCCCACTAAATATAACTTAAATTATGAATGTGTTAAAATATAAATGTTTTATTTTTTTCATTAATCATTAAATCTAATTAGTTGACTTGATAAGGAAATTTATGTCAAATTGATTGGATAAAATGTGTGAGTATTATAAATCAATACGATAAATTCTTACATATCAAAAATCAAGTCCTATGGTAAATTCCTAGAGATAAAAAATATAGTTTCCTGACCCTTAATTACCACGTTTGAACCATGGCATGAACATGGAGTAATGAATAGACCAATCGTCGTGAACGTTTTGGCCATCCGCTACGGACATGCGTATCTTCTATGGGCGATATCCCAGTCAAATCACGTTTCACCCGTTTGTGTTGACTAAACGCACTCTTCTCGCGTTCAGATTCGCCAATCGCGAACCGTCTTAACTTGTACTATTACTACTTCACACGTGGTGGTCCCTAAATAAAGATGGTAGATCTCACGGTTGGGCATTCTTCAATCGCATCGAGCCAAAAGACCTTTTGTTTCTTATTTCGTACAGTGTAACAAATTTTTTATTTCTATAATAGGAAATTATTCATTTATTCTGGAAGTCTTTCTTTATAAAAAGACATCTCTTACAAAACCTAATTAATAAATGTAGTCAAATATATTTTTTATATTTACATTTAATTATAAATTGTTATTCATGAAATTTTTTCAATTTTATGATAATTATTTTAAAACTTATACAAAATTGATAGTGATTTTTTTTTACAAACAATAAATATTTATTAAACATTTTTAAAAAAATAAATTAGGATATAATTATTTTGAAATCTGCCCCTGTTGAAATTAAGATGTTCTTTAAATAAATTATAAAACAATTATATCTTTACTTGTTAATTAACTGTAGAGATAAGTTCACTTTAAATAACTTTTATCTACTATTTTTTAGATACTAATAGCTTGTATATGCTACTAATCGCGCACACTGGATAGATTTTATAGAGAATATTTTAAAATAATGATTAATAATATTTAATTACTTTCTTATGTACAGTATTTGTGAAGGAATCGAGACAACTCCCTTTTAATAGCCAACAAATGTCAAATGGCCCGATTATAGGATCCCCCCCAATGGGAGATTTATCCTTGTCCAATCTTTCCCCAAGTAAATAATGTCAAACATAATCTATTTTTGTTTACTCTTAAATGCCAAATAGGATGTATGTTTTAGTTCACTCTCTCAATTCAACATTTTTTATATATTTTCTCTATTATTTTTTCTTCTTTGAGAGTATGTTTCTTACAACTAGTTAAAAAAAATTCATCCCCATTTTATTTTTATATGTATACATCTTCTCGGCTATTTTTTTCTTCTCTCTACCAATTTGTTATTTTATATATATATTTCTTTAAGTAATTGGTTCAAATGATATTAGACTTTATCATCTTAAATAAAGTTTGAGTCTTATAAATGAAAAAAATATGATTAGGAGAAAAAATCCTACTGAAAGTGGTCAATCACGTTTTCTGTTAAAGATTAAACATTAACAAAGTTAATGAATATTTCACACTAATATTATGGATAAAATTAAAAATTAAAATATATTTATTTCTAAATCGAATTGTAATAATTCTTTTATAAAAACTATCAATAATTTAAAATAATCTTATCTATTCAAAATAATTATTTATTATGAATTTTAAATGTAATATAATCTATATATTTAAAGTATAAATTTTAATTATATATAAATGAACATTTACACCATATAATAAACTAGTTAAAATACTTTTTATAATAAATTATCAATAATTAATATTTTTATTGAATATTAGAAACTTATAAATGAATAGATTTAACTTTAAATACTATATATAATTATTGAATGTGCTAAATTATAATACAGCTTATTTATTGGAAACTATGTCTTCGATAAAAGGAAGGAGGGGGGGTGGGTGGGTCGGGTCAGTTACCGTTTATAAAACTTGCGGAAAGAATTCATTGCTCATTTCATGTCCGTATTTACCCAAACATGATTGGCACATGCTTTCCTTGCCATTTTTACCTGATTTTCATTTTTATTTTTATTTTTATTTTGTTTCAGAAGCTTCAGTTTTTGTTGTTTTTAATTTCATCTTAACTTTATGATATTTTCATTATGTAAAATAAACGAATATTTAGTAATATATTGATCTGGTCCAGATCATCTCTGGACATAACGAAATCAACTAATCAAGTCTAAATTTGTTGCTTTAGATTAAGATATTAATATCTCACTTAAAAATGCTGTGAAAAAAGCATCTCACTTTAAAATAAAATTTATTTTACTGATAAAAAATATATATTCTAGGAAACTAAAAAAATAGGATTTATTATCATTTTTGTTCCTAAATTTTTTTCTATTTTTTGTTTTTAGTATCTAAATTTTTTATTGTTATTTTTTCGTCTTTTAATATTTTTATACTTACTTTTAATTTTTTAAAGGACAAGAAGTAAGGATAAAAAAGTTTTAAAAAAAACTAAAAACAAATAAAAAAAAAAGTCTAGAGACTAAAAATAAAATAAAAAATCTTAAAAATTTAAGTACTAAATTAATAAACCCTAAAAAAAATTTATATGAAAGTGTTTTTAATTAAATGGAAGTATAATTTTTAAAAATAAAAATGCTAAATAAATTTTGAATTTTCATAGATAATCTTAAATTAATAATATTTTAAAATGAAACTACCAAACACTTTAAAAATCACGAGATATTCGTGACTTCCAGCATTAGTGCATTGCACTAGAAGAAGGGAGAAAAAGTGCAGTTGTACCATCCAAAGAAAGATTGGAATCCTAAGACCCGTCAAATGTATAATTAGTTACAGTTTTGTCTGTCGGCAACTTTATTATATTTCTATACCATGTCTTATAATGCCACGTAAGTGATAACCGTATAAAATTTGATAAATAAAGTTGAGTATAATTTTTATATATTATCGATAAAAAGATTTACACTATTAACTAAATAAAATTATAATAAAATAATTTAACGAACTTTATATATAACAATTTTTTATTAGACATAATGTAATTTTTTCCCTATTAATACATATTAATATTATTTACTCATTTTTCCAGTACAATAACCGTATAAGTTAAAATTATATTTATATCATTAAATATTTTAGATAAATCAATTAAAAATAATTATTAAATCATTTTTTACCATGCACCTTATACTAAAAATTTATTTAATACTTTCAATATATATTATACTTGATTTATTACAAAATAAATTAAGTGTGTAATCATATTTTTAAAATGTACAGAATAACGACTATTTAATTTTTTATACTTAATTTATTGCAAAGTTTAAGACAGAATTAAATAATAATATAATATTTGAATGGTTAAATAAAAAAACACAATTAAATAAAATAAAAAATGATAAAAGAATATTAAATTAATCTCTTGTTTCTTGTTTACAAGTCTGCTTTGTAATCATTTCAAATGTTCTGAAATTGGTTTATCCATTGAATATCCAACTTGGGAGAGAAAAAATTTGGAAAAAACAATGATATATACTTACACAATGCATAACATATGTGTGAGTAGTTATTCAATGTGGCTACAACCAAAAAAGGATGGCATTCATATGGTGCTTTGTGGTGTTAGAAGAACCTTTTACTTTTTTTTTTGGCGAACTTTAGGTGTTAGTACAGTATGCAGTACAGCTTTCCATTTTAACATACTTCAACTTATCAGGAAAATGTTTTCATACTTGAAATTTAAGTCCTAAGCCATTGAACGGGGAGGTTAAGGAATCTTTATAAAAGTAAAGGATGACTTGCGGTCTCACCAAAGAATTGAAAAATACTTAAATTATACTTAACTAAATTATATTCATATTGAGTATTTACATATATGTATTTTTCTTAAATGTTATTTTAGATAAATTTTATTTTTATAAATATTTAAGTAAATTATATTTATATTGAGTATTTCAAATATACAATTTCTTAAATGTTATTCTAGATAAATTATATTTTTTTATAAATTAATATATATAAATTAGTAAAATATAAAAATAAAAAATTGTAAGAAAAAATATAAAATAATTTAAAAACTTAAAAAACAATAAAATATATAAAAAAAAAACTCAATTCTGTCTGAATTGAGTTTTTTTTAATTAAAAAAATGCAGTTTAAAATCGATTCCTTACAAATCAATTTTTAAATTAGGAAAAAAGAATCTTAATTTTAGAAATTTGGTTCTTTAAAAAATATTTTTTAAGATGAACAATATTTATATTATTAAAATAAATATTTTTTGGATTGTATTATTTAAATAAATATTTTTTTTATTATTGGGATGAAAAAATCATTAATAGTGTATTGGTTAGCATGCGACTCGTGGGAGTTGGGTCTGCGTACGGCTGACCAAAGGGGAAGTGTTTTAAGTTCGTTTGGTTGCCAATATCCATTGAATTCTTCCCAGCCTTATCCATCCATTTTAATTACTTGAAGCCTATGTTTGTTCTCGAAAATAGGAAACTAGGAGTAGCATACTAGCATAGCATCACACGCCTACTCGAATAATTTGACTTTTTTGTTGCAAAAAAAGTATAACAAAATGTAAATAGGTAATTAATTATAAAAATAAAAGGAATGGAAAACATATCTTGCTTAATAGACGTACATACAAAAAGTAATTGTTAATTGAAATGTTTTTTTTTTAATTTTATCTACATGTTATTTTAAAATAAATATTCTCATGCTTTTAAATGATATTCAGATTTACATATTTTGACATAAGATGATTTGTTTTTATACAAATTATTTAAAAATACTTTTAGATTTAATGTTTAAAATAAATTTAAAAGTGCAAATCACTTGCTACTATTTTATATGCACCATGATCCACGTGCAAAGGGTCGAATTGAACCAATAATTTCAATTATAATTGATTCGCGACGGGACAGTCCATTCGGGGCGGGCAAGGGAAGCTTATACTGAACCTAAATATATATTCTAATTCACGGACAGATTTGGTTAAATAATTAATTATGGATTGAAACGTATAGTAAGTTTATTGAATTTTGTAATAATTATATTAAAAATATATTTCATAGGAACTTTAATTCATAGTGTAAAAAATATTAATAAGTATTTAATGAATCATGCAAATATTTATGTGCAAAATTCACTTTTATAATAGTAAATTAATTATATTTTGTAAAAAAAATATATTGCAAACTTTTTTACACACTTTCCTATTATTCACCCTATAAAAATAGGAGGGATTGAGGTTTTTCAATCGTTCAGGAATTCGAGGCCAAGATCAAAGTCAATATTGTAGTATTTTTAGTGATGGACTGTTGGTAAATTTATATTTTTGGTGAGTGGAAAATGGAAATGTTGACCTACATTTTAGAGGAAAAAGAGGAGGAATGTAAATACTTGATCAAACGTGCCTTGTCTGGCGCCAACTGATTCATACAAACATGTACGATTGTAGATTCGTACTCTATTAACGGTTTATGAAAGACTTGCGCATAATATTCCTGGCGTGTTGCAAATGTTGTCACTTCTCATCTTAATTATTGAGCAATGTGAGGCTAGTTATAAGGACTAACAAAATGAATACCCGTGTTTGTTTTTTATTTCAATCTCTTTAATTCATGATTTATGATTTTGATTTCTCTATTTTTTTTCTTGATAATTTACGGTTTTTACCTTTCTATTATTTTCCTGTAATTTTAATCTTCAAATTTCAAAAGATTGTAAATTTTGTCTAATTCTTAGTTTTGCATACATTGACCATTTAATTTAATTGTTGACTAATGATGTGTTAGTATTATGATGAGATAAAATTTAATAGTTAACAATTAAAATGTAAAATATATATATATATGCAAAATTTACTACTAAATAAAAAACAACAAGAGACTAAAGTTACATGAAAAAATGTGATGACCAAAATCTCGAACCAAAAATTAAAAGAAACTAAATTTAGAGATAATTTTCAATGGATAGTGAATAACTGAATGTGTAACAAGTGAAAAAAATTCCCAATTGAACAGATAACGAGAAGTTACTACTATGTTCATCCATTGTCATGTTGTTATCCCTAGCGCTAATTATTCATGAATCAAGAAGTTGTGGGGATATGAGACATCAAATTGCTAAACGATAAGATCCATTTAAAAAAATTATACACGATTGACATGAAAATGAGAGAATGCACTACAATTCATCACATAATTAAACTAACATATCAAAATTAAAATTGTAACAAAAGAGAAAATATATAGTTTACACGCACGAGTAATATAAAAAAAACATTAATTAACATTTATTTATTTTTAATGACTATCTTATAAAATTAAAAATAAAATTTTGTTAATAAGTATTTTTAGGATATTAATTAAAGAATAAAATTATTATAAAATATAAAAAAACATAAAAAAAATTGGATAACATAATTTTATAAATTCCAATATATTTTTTTAAATTCTTTAACGACCAAAGAATATTTATTAATATTTGCCTTCAAAATAAAGTTAAAATTACTATAGTGCAAGGGTCAAGCATGACCTTTCATATGATAAATTAAAGTAAAGAGGTGTCTTGTCCAAGTCCAATCATGGGACAAAAATAATAATGGCTGAAAGGTGCGTGTTGGTCCCCACCTTTTGTTCGTGAATTTTCCTCCAGCAATATTACAATACTGGCCAAAGACGAAAAAGTAAGACCTACACGTGGCAGCGGAATCACATAAAAAAGGGTAAAGCAACTTGGCAATTGGCAATAAATATTAGGGCAGAATACGAGGTTTTCGAGGCAATAATGTATTTGTTATTCGCACAATTAGTACTTCCTCTTACGGTAATCCTCCTACCTTAAAACCTTTTGGTAAACTTCGTTTTCCAATTCGGGTAGCCTTCGTATTACGGTCAACCCACCACTTCGATTTGACATTCCAAGCGGGTTATAGCCGGTCGTACAAGTATAACCCCTCCTATTATTGGAAGGAAAAAAAAAAAAAAGTGTTTCCAAATACTTTTAATTTTATTTTATCCGTATATTAACACGTTTATATTATTTTATACGTTTATAAAAAAACAAAGACAAAATATTAATGCACTGTTTTTTCTACTTTAAAAATATAAAATGTAATGTATTTTTTATAAAATAATAATATATTTAGTTATACCAAAATTTACTAACTTATCAAAGAGAGTTTTCCTTTTTTATATACATGAAAGTATATAAAAGTTATGTGATTTAAAAAAAAAAAGACACACTTGAATCACCACGGAGAAACTAGAGAATCAAATAAACATTTTTGAAAGCTTGAATAAAAATGTGATTTATATATGATATTAATATGCAAAATAAACTTGGTGTGCCACCTGAACCTGAAATCGGGCTTGAATGCCAAAAATTTTCACCTTACAATCCAAAATTAAAATTTTACTACACTAGTTAAACTTTTACACGTGTAGTTTATGAGAAAAAAATAAAAAAAAGGAGAGGAAAAAAGAGAGAAAAAAATCATTAAGACGATTGTTCAATGATTTAATAGAGAAGTAAGAAAAAAAATAACATGAAAGAAATAAGTATATTTATACTTTATAGCATGACATAAATATTACTAAATTAAAAGAAATATAATAATTTTGTTTCAGGTATCATAATTATAAAGATAACGGTGGTATTTTTCATTGTTTTTCTTTCTTTTACTTATTCTTTATTCTCAATTTGGGAGAAATATTTAGATTCTGGTTAAGGTGTAATAATTAGTCACACCTTCAATATAAAAATATCATTTTTAAATGTCAAGCTATTGATTCAGGAACAACAAGATGGACTAAAAAGTGTTTTTTATTATTAATATTTCTTATTATATATAAATAAATAAATACAAAAACAAATATATGTATAAAGATAATAACTTTAAAAACAAAATTATATAAATCAAAATAATACTATACATGTCTGATAGAGAGTTATTTTAACATAAATCAATGTTGGTAATTATTTGTACATTTTTAAAATATTTTTATACATATTTTCTAAAGCCAAAAAAGAAGAAACAATTAATTATTTCAAATATGCAATGTGAATAATTTCAAAACTGAAATGAAACCCATTTTATCAAATAATTTTTATTCTTTAATTTGTTTTTGAAAATGAAAAAAATTGTTTTTTTAAACAGATTTAAAACCATTTACCTTGATTTCAAGACACTTTTGTATGATTCAGGATTACTGTATATCTATTATATCCATTAAAGCTCACGTGACTCTTAATTAAACTAACTCTTTCTCTTTAATTAAAAAATTCACCAACATACCACATATAAATTGGCCGAAAACCAGATTCATAATAAACTACTGTATAAAATAACTTTTCATATATGTGTTCCGTTTTCTCTCTTACACACTTAATTTATTTATTTGGCAAATCTCTCACACATGTATAGACGCTCTAGTAGCTTATGGACGACCGTGCTAACATTTTGTGAAAAAAATTTGTGGTTTAGAATGCAAAAATAAAAGAGAAATTAGGTTATATACTAATAATATAAAACAATTTTACCGTTATTTATAATTATAAATCCTAATTTCAAAATCTCAATCCTAAATCGTAAGCAATTATATATAATAAATTTGTTATTTTTATAATAATTATCTTATTATTTATTCTTATCTCTAATTCACATTGTTAGGATCCTTCTAATTTATAACCACCGAATTTCATATCGTTTAAGAATTGAAAGGATAGGTCATTTATAAATATCATCTTTTTTCAATCCAACGAGACATTTTTTTTCAACGATCATCAAATATCTAAACGAACAATATCTCATGTAAGAGGATAATTGTAATCATGTATGCAAATTTGAGGTTGAAATATTAATTATATTAATCATCTTTTATAATTATTTGACGGTGAAAAAATATTTTACATTGTAACCGTATAACCATTTTTTCTCAAACTTTTTGATAACATATTACAATTAATCTCAAAATAAGTGAACAATAGAGACAGGTTTATATAGGACATGTTTGTGACTTTGTTATGTTGTTTGAATGGCAATTTGAGGAGTCTGATATGGAAATTAAGACTATGTTTGAAAAAATATTTTAATTATTTTAATTTTTTATAAATTGAAAAGTTTATTTGTTTGTTTAATAAATAATTTTTTAATAATTTATAATGTGTTTTGAAATGTTACTTTAAGTAATATTTTTTGAAATATTCTTAATTTTTTATATTTTCTTTCACTTTTATCTTTAATATATTTAATCATTTTTTTGTTATTTTTTAAAAATAAATTGTAATTTAAATATTTTTTGTTTTATATTTTTCAATGATTAATTTTATTAAATATTTTTAATTTAATAAACTAATTTTTTAACTTCCAACTATCAATTAACTTTACAATTTTCAACTAACTTTTTAACTCATGTAGAAAATGACTTTTGAGGCAAAAAATACTTTTATAAAAGAAACAAAATCCTTACTTTATTTTTCATTTTACTTTTATCACTTGAATCTACATTAAAAAACATGTCACTGATAATTTTAATTTTAATTGCAAACCAAACATGCACTCGTACATTAAAACAAACACACACATAATTAATGACAAGTTGTCGTTTCTAGTTGCGGATACAAATATTACACTATTATTTATACACACTTAAGAACATCGGTTTAAAAAATTAAAAATTAAAATATTTTTCTTAAAATATGTAAAATTATATTATTGTAACTTTTTTACACTTTCTTATAATTTTATAATAATATTTTTTTAACTAATATTCTAACTACACCAATTAACAACTCCCTTATTTATAATTTTCATTTAGGAATAAACAATGTAAATGGGAAGAAAGTTGAGTTGAGTTTAAAGGTAAATAAGAGGTATTGCTTTCTTGATCGGTACATTGTCGGCAAGAGGTACTAGGTTTAAGGCCGGGCAGACGTGGATGCTTCTCTTCCATTCATTGAAAGTATATTCAATTAACATCTTATCATGTAGTTAATTTTGTCAAAGTTTTAATTTTTATAATTTATTATTACTGTAATTTTCTCCCACTTCCGTCTTTTCTTTTTTAAATTCTTTAACGTTTTTTTCTCTTCAAATTCGACCATCCTTGTAGACCACGGATTAACTTTTTATGGTAATAAAAATTTAAGGAAGAAGAATATGGTACTCTACTCTAACGGACAAGGAAGGAAAGAGCAAAGAAGTGAAGGAATGGTGGAAATTGCGCCTGGTTTACATGTGAAGAAGGGAAGAAATAAAAAGTTCAAAACCCACATTTTTTATTATATTTTTTTTTTCACAACAATGCAAAAATAGATGCAAGAAGACGTTAATGACAAAACATAATCGATGATCTTCTTCTTCTGTAACCGATTATGCTCCCCCCCTCACCTAATCGATTACGACCTTTATTGGTTATGTATATTAAGTATTACCATATATTAAGTAAAAAATAATTAAATTATTATTTATTTATTTATTTATTTTTATTTTATTTTATTTTTTTTGGCATGTATAATTGCATACTTTTCTTTAAAAAAAATCTTTATTGGTGTTTTTTTCTGCACGTGACAAGTAAGCGGCTGAGTTTCATAAATACCATTATTTGCAGGAACCTAACAAGATATGCAAGTTGCAGTAAAAAAAAAAACATATGCAAGTTGCCAACTCTTTATCATATATGGTTTTAAATATGTCAAAATATACACAGTTACACAGGTGTAGTTGAAATTAACGAGAAAAAATCATTGCATGTGGCTATCTAAACTTAAAGCATGAAAATATTTCAAATTTCATTTTTTTGCCCTTATAAATTTTAATAGATTATTCAACTGCCGTATGAATCATATTACAATATTTTAAAACTTCAACATAAATCAAGTTTCGAGAACAACCATCTGTTCCTTTTTTTTTTTTTTTCTCTCGTTCCAGACATGAATTACATACATGTGCCGATTAGCATAAATGTAAAAAAAGTGGAAAGGTGATGGAATAAAACAGGACAAAAAGTAAAGGGTTAATTTTTTAAATGAGGGGGTAGCTAGGGGGGAGGAGGGGGGTAATACAATTCTTGTTATTTTTAGATTCAAAATTATAATATTGAGTTTGTTATTATTTTATTGGAGAAGCCAACCACACTACACTGATATTTAAAGAGCAGGACTGATAAAAAAATATATTTAAAGAGCAGGAAAAAGAGAAAAAAAAAAAAAAGAGGTGTCCCCAATGGAATGTTATATATCTACCTTTGTTTTTGTGACTCTCTCTCTCTGTCTCCCTGTCTTTAAATTTCCTTCACAAAGGAAAGGAAAAAAATTTTCATGTTAAAAAATTCCATGAAGTCTCACCTTAGGCTTAGATGCTTATTATAGGTGATTTGCGTAAGGGGAATAAATTAGATAAAGGGTAGCTCAGTAGTTAGAAGTAGAAAACGATCGAAAAAGACTGCCACAGAAACAATTATATAAGAAGGAGTGATAAGTTAATAATTTATTTATAAAAATAATTTAAGATAAAACCTTATAGCATTATTGAAGAATAAAAAAATTACAGGGTTAGTTCCGGTTAATGTTTCAATTTCTCTTTGAAAAAAAGTTTAAGTAGGTAAATTGAAAGAATTAATAAGGTTAAACAATTTTTTAGTTAAATAAAAAAGTTACAAATTAAGTGAAATGACATGTCAAAGTCGATTTATATAAATTTAGAAAAGTAATATATTTTTCTTGTTTTAATTCATGATTTTTACTTTTTAATAAATAATTTTCAAACATGTCAGTATACAGAGATAAACCGTAAGAATATTTTTAATTTGTTGTGACCGTGCACTCTGCAAAAAATGTCCAACGAGCTGAAGCGGATACTTTGTTAGTCAATAATAATAACAATAATATTAATAATAATAATTATTTTTCATTTGCAGTCATCTTAAAAATTTCAACTTCACGTGAACCACGCCGTACAAATAACTCAAGTCTATAGCTCCGTATGCCCCACCTCATTGAAGGTGGATTCTAATATGACAATTCCTCAGTGGTGGGGAAGTGTTTTTTAACTGTTATAATAGGTTCGTCAAAAAAAAATCAAAAAACATTTTTTATTTAAGAAACCAAATTATATAAAAATATTATAAAATATTGTTTTTATGTTCTCATCCTTTCTCTTTTGTTTTATTTTTTTTTTAATTTGAATTCTCTAACGACATTCACCCCATCATGCCAACGACCTTCCTTCTATCGTCGTCAACTATGCCTTCTACTACCGTTGTCCTTCCTCCAGCTTATCTGCATCGGAACCCTCCCAACCTCTACTACGAGAAAGGCAGCATAAAAAAGAGATCTTGTGTTATTTACACCGACGACGTGCAAAAGAAAGAAAAATTGACATTTATTTTACAAAAAAAATCGTGACCTTGGTTTCATGTTTGAACTTTCATTTGGTTACGGATCTGTGAAAGGGAGAAAAAAAGTTAAGATATTATGTTCTGGTTGGTTGATTCGTGTTTTATGTGAAAGGGAGAAATTTAATGAGATCTTGTTGGAAAAGATAAATAATAAAAAAAAGCCACTGCTGTTTGATGTTGGTGTTTTTGTTGTTGGCGAAGGAAAGGGAGAAAAGGGATAGTTGTTTGATGTTGGTGTTTGTGTTGTTGGCGAAGGAAAGGGAGAAAAGGGATAGTAGCGACAGTGCTACAACATAGAGCAAATGGAAAATAAAAAGTCATCGCTGAACTTCACGGTGGAGGACATGAGGTAATCAGTGTGGTGACTAATTGCGATACCACAACTTCCATGGAGAACTCACTAATGTAGGCGGATTCTAATATGAAGCAGTAAGATTTCCCCCTCACCCGTGAAGCATTGAGTTATACCATTAGATATATTTATAAAATATTCAATGGCTGAGATTTAAGAAGGGGAACCGGATGAGCAGGTCATTTTTCATTTATCTGTTAATTTTTTTTTCTTCTTTTTCTATTCAACGCTTACATCGTCGTTCTCATCGTTCTTTTGCAACTCCCACCACCACCACACCAAACCTCCTCACCGTTGTGTCGCCATTGTTGCGTCTTCGTTGTCTATGACTTCTCCTCCTTGGTCAAGCTTGCTAACCTCACCAAATGTAGAAGAGTGGCAGTGGTGCAGGGAGGTTACATTTGGTGCATCCTGGAAAGTCTTCTCACGCGGCTGTAACATACAAAGCAAATGAAGTTTGTGACAATAATTAACCATTATTTTTCTCTAAAATGTGAAATGGTACATGTCCCTTGCTTGCAGCTTCTATATAACTTCATTAACTTGTATCAGCTCTTGTTATTGGTTTCAGACTTTAATTCTTCAAGCCCTTTTAAAACACAACTTAATTTGTTTCAATATAGCCTCCCCTTAAATTTTAGGATTGTTGGTTCTTCACGGCACACACAATCAAGGAAGTAGATATTATATTCAATGGGGGCTGCTCTGGCAATTTTTAAAAAAATTTAAGAAACAACCATGCCATCTCAATGGCATGCAAAACTTGGAATTCCAATTAGAGGAAATATTGGCGTGGTGGTGGGAGTTGCCACCAGCAAGGAGGCGGACGACAGCGGTGCTCTGCTACTAGTAGTATGAGTTCCAAGTCGACGGAGGGAGAGTCACACAATATGGGCTTTCTGCTATGGAGGTGGCCTTGTCGATGACGGCGATGGTGCAATGAGGCCGACAACCTTGACCGGAGAACAGTGATCGAAGAGGACAAAGCGCAACAAGTAAGGAGAATGTTGAAGAATGCTTTTTATTTTTAAAATAAACTTTTTTTAAAATTTTTTCATCCGGTAACCAACCTCTTATTATGGGTAGTTTTCCTCTCTCACCCATGAGGGAGACAATTTTATACTTCATAGTAGAATTCATCCACTAGTGCATATCTTAAATAATTCCAGATCTAAAAAACATCCAATTGTGAAGACTTGGATGAATTTCGTGTCCAGGTGAAGTGGAATAGGGCAACAAAACTGTTTCAAATTAATTAATTAATAAATTTAAATTTACCAATCATTTCCAAGTATTAATTAAATTTATAAAATATAATTTAATTATTAATAAATTTAGATTTAACAATTGTATCTTACCGGTAAATGGTAATCAATCTGAATCGTAGAATTTTAAAATATTGTATCCCACTGTCACTTGTAGTTACTCACGAGTGAAAAAGTGTTTCACGACTTCATATTAGAATATACCCTCATTGAAAGCTTAGGATTTCCCAATATAAATTCAGCCGGCCCATTGTGACTCATTAGGATGCGAACACGTATACTTGAAATTACGTATATTTATTATCCTTGTTTTTTATTTTCTTGTCCTCATTTTTTACTTTTCTACAAGTTTTTTTTTTTATCTTGAGTTGGAAATCACGAGTTTCTTTAATTTATTGGGTCAAAAATTAATTATATTTGAGATGTATGATAATAATTGTCGATCTAAATTTTTTATACAAAATATAATAAAATACCAATTATCATGTTACTATAAGTTTATGTGTGATACTGAAATGATATTAATTAAAACTCTTAAAAAAATAGAAGGAATGCTAAGAAAAATTATGGCAATACTCAACGTAATATTTTGCATATACTGTATTAGATGACGACTCCCACCCCAAGAAAAGAGAAAAATAATAGTTTAAAACGTAGTAATTCGTTGATGGCAAATGTTTAACTCGAGTAGTGAACTTGCGACAATCATAATCATAATGTGGTAGAAGAAAAATTATTAGATAATTTAAGATCATTATGATTTTAACCAATTTTATACATTAATATATTATTTAACTAAAATTAAAATATATAATAATGTATTCCTTAAAAATTAGCCAGGACTACATAGTACCTAAGCATATACTAATATAATTTCTTGAAGCAGAGAGAAGATATACAATGAGGCTTGAATGTCAAAAACAATGAGGCTTGAATGTCAAAAACAAATATACAGTGAGGTAAAAAGCAAGTGGAGTCCACAAAATGAGTGAGGTTAAACTTTTAAACGCTTGGTGATAGAGAAATTTTAGAGGGAAAGGAAGCGAAGATAAAGGTTTAAGTAGTAATATTTTTTTGTTTGGGAGTTTTAACTTTTGAAAAAAAGGATTTGAGAATTTTTAAAACTTATTTAAAATCTTCTAAAGTTTAAAAATTGTTGTTCCCCTAATTTGAGGATTTTTAGAATGAAAAGTAATAAAATATTATCCTAATCTAACCGTTGTTAATAAAATTATTATCCTACCCTAATCAGTGTTAATAAAATACCAAAATACAAGGCATTGAATCACAATTCCAGGACAAAATTATAAAAATATCTTATTAACTCTCTATTTTTCTCTCTTAATATATTTTTAACTCTCAAACAAGGGAGAAGAAACTTCTGTTATTTTCCTCCCTTTCCTTCCCGTCCCTTCTCCTTGAATCTCTTTCCTTCTCTTTCTCTCCTTATCTCTCAAATAAAATCTAAGGCTTTGTTTGGAAGTTAGGAGGGGAGGGGAAGGAAAGAGATTCAAGGGGAAGGGAGGGGAAGGAAAGGGAGGAAAATAAGGGAAGTTCCTTTCTCCTTGTTTGGGAGTTAAAAATATATTAAGAGAGGGAAATAGAGAGTTAATAAGATTTTTTTACAATTTTTTCCTTATTTAAAAAATTAATACATTATATATTTTACACTGACTAAATTAGGATAGTAACTTTATTAACACTGACTGGTATAATAATAATTTTAGTTACTTTTCCTTCTAAAAACCCCCCAAATAGGGGAGACAACAATTTTAAGGCTTTGGAGGATTAAAGAGGAGTTTTGAAAATCCTCAAATCCTTTTCCTCAAAAATTAAAACTCCCAAATAAGGAGATGCCTCTACATAAACCTTTCCCTTCCTTCTCTTCCCCTCCAAAATCCCTCTCCCAAACAAAGCCTAGGCTTTGGCAAACTGTAGAAGAGTCCATTTCTGCCGAGTCCCAATTGGACGTAACTCCGGCTTTGGCATCCAAATTTGCTTGGGTGACTCATGAAGTCCTTCGAACTCTCTCCACCCTTGACCTTCCTAGCATAGTATCCACCCCGGTGGGGAAACAAGATGGGTTTGTCATCCGGGCTCCCTTCTTAGGTGAGCCCGTCTGTGCTCAACGGGAAGGGAATGACCCCAATTTTTTCTTCTTTTATCAGAATGTAGTTACCCAAATAGGCATTATCTTTCCTTTTTCTTCCTTCGAGGTCGAGGTTTTAACTCACCTCGGAGTAGCTCCTTCTCAACTTCACCCGAACAGTTGGGGTTTTATCCGTACCTTTGAATTGTTTTGTGAAGATTTAGGAATTCCATGTACTGTCCCTCTTTTCTTCTATTACTACTTCCCTCATACTCCCAGGACAGGTAAGGACCCCCCTAACCGGAAAGGGTGGATCTCCTTTCAAAGTCAAAGCAAAAGAAAGCTATTTAAACCGTTCACCGACTCCTTTAGGGGTTTCAAGGACAAGTACTTCAAGGTAGTCGCTAAGCCTGGTCGACAACCGTTCTTCTTGTCCGGCCCCGAATCATCCGAGGTGGAGTGGGCATTTCCTCTATATTGGTCTGAGGATCATTATAAATAGGCTCGATCGAATTACTGATTTACCGAGGAGGAGTTATGCGACTCCGATGCTTCCTCAGTTTTTGTAATCTCTGAATATGTGGATACTCATGGTCAGCCTAACATAGCCAATTATATTGGCGACGGCCGTCAAACTGGTTTGCCTTGATAATTACATTATCTTCTAAGTTATGTTAATTATATTTGTACGTATTGGCTGACGTTGTTGTTTCTTTCTTATTGTAGCCGACATGGGACCGCAACCAACTCCCCCTACCAAGACCAAATCCGACGCTGCTCCCAACCCCAAACCGGCCGAGACCAAGGGTAAGGGGCCAGCTTCCGAGAAGCCCTTTGCTCCCACCAAGTCACATAAACGTCCCCCGCCTTCCTACAGGACGATCTTTGATGGTGAGAACAAGAGGGCAAAAGTGGTGCCGGATACACCTGCGGCCCCCCGTCCACCTGTGGCTCCCCGTCCCCCAACTTCATGTACTCCGGTGTCCGCAGTCGAGACCGTGGATCTCACTGTGGCGACCTCCCAGGGGCGCACTGCTCCCACTGCTGATTCCAGGCGTCCCGACTCTCGGGCGGCTTCGGATAATGTATGGAGAAAGGGGGTAAATGAGGATTTGGTCAGATTGACTAAGCCCCCTTCTCGTATGCTTGAACCCAGTGCCCCCGTAGGTGAGGAACTAGCCGAGCTCGTCCGCGTCGAGGAGTATGCCTTTCGATGTGCTTCCTTGGTGAGAGCACTTGCTACAGTGCGGGACAGGTATGTATCTTCGACTTGAACCCTTAAGCTTTTATTTATATTCTGCTCGTGAGTTAAACTTGTATATAACAGGTATGGCGTCGCGCTGGAAGAAAAGAAAACAGCTTATGAGGAGCTTCTTTCCACTAAGGCCGGGCACGAGAAGGTGCGGGCCCAACTTACCGCGGAAATTCGGCAGCTAAAAGAAGAGATGCTTACGTCCCAGGCTACTTCTGCTTCTTTGTGGAGTGACTTGGGTCGGGCTCAAGGCTCTCTTGAGGTTGCCGAGTAGCAGGTAGCCCTCCTGACGTCGTCGCTCGATTCTTTAAAAGCCGATCATGAAGGAAAAGTCCGGGCTTATGAGGATCGGCTGGCCTCCATGAAGACCTCTCTTGTTGCGGCTGCCGAGGAGGGTTTTACCAATGCCATCAAGCAAATACATCATTTGAACCCGGGAGTGGTACTATCTACTTCCGGGATGCATTATATGGCTTATGTTGACGACGGTCATTTGGTTCCTCCCACCGGAGCTGAGAATTCTTCCACAGCGGCTGTTGAGGACCCCGCCCACATGGAAGAGATTTCCTCTGCCGCCCCGACTACCAATGCTTTTGCTGACGAACAATCCAAAGCCGTCGACGACCAGCAGCCCGCTGCCAAAAATTGAAGAACCGAGATGCTGATTTTATTTGTATTTATTTTATTAATGTTGATTTTCGAAACCTGAACATATTTAACGTTCGGCTTTGAGCCTAGAACATATATTTTAGATTTTCAATGATAATCGTTTATTATATATGCTGGCTTCTTTTACCCGGTGAACAAATATTGTACGCACGTATTCTTTGGTTCCAACGACCAAGTATCATATTCGCATTTCTTATGGGGGACTTAAATTTTCACTATGAACAACTTCGCTAAGGGATAGTTTCCACTGCCGATTTGATTAGAACCGGCTAGCGTATCATTCACAGCTCTTAAGTCGTATCACGTTTTAAAAGAACCATATGAATCATGGTTTACCGAGATCCATACCCTATAAAACACCATGATACTGAATATTATTTTATTGAAATTGTAGCCGTCATATTACAATGTTTATTGAGAACCATATGTTCCGAGCTGAACTATCATTCTCGGCCCATACTCTCAAGAATAAAACACTTGGAATTTACAACGGTATAACTGATACTACTAAAAGAAAATAATTGTGCCCGAAAACATGAATTCTGAATTCCTATGGTGCCTTCTCCAATAAAGAGGACCATATGTACCCGGGAATATACCCTCCGAGTTCATACCCTCAATAAAAGAGAAACCTGCCTCCCTTCATTCGGCTGTGTGCTCTCAATGAAAGAGAACCATATGAACTCGGATAAAGCAACCTTCGAGTTCATACTCTCGATAAAAGAGAAATCCACACCCTTTTGCCATGCGTTGACGAGTGTTAGCTGTAATATTTTTTAAGTTTATCGGCATTCCACGTCCACTTGATTGGTCTGCCCTCTAACGTTTCCAACATGTAAGCCCCCTTGTCCAACTTGTGAGTTATCCGATACGGGCCTTCCCAATTGGCAGCGAATTTTTCGTCTCGAGCATTCTTGTTCCCGATGTCGGCTCGTCGCAAGACTAACTCGGCCAACTCGAATTGTCGTGGGACCACTTTCCTGTTGTAGGCGTGTGCCATTTGCTGTTTCGCCTGGAGGTCCTGAGCATGGGCGGTTACTCGGATTTTGTCGATAAGCGCCGACTCCAGCGTCAGGGCTTCATTATTTGATTCCTCTCCTTCTCGTAGAACCTGTGTCTGCCGCCACGATTGTTGTCCGACCTCAACTGGTATCATGGCTTCGCTTCCATAGGTCATCCGGAATGGAGTCTCACCTGTTGACGATTGGACAGTGGTCCGAATGCCCTAGAGCGCATAGTACAACTGCTTTACCCAATTAGATCCGGCGTCATACATTCTTTTTCGCAGAGCTTCTAGAATTGTTTTGTTCGCGGCCTCCGCTTGCCCATTGGATTAGGGATGCTCAACTGACGCAAATCTGTGCCGGATATGGAAGCCGGCCATGATTTCTTGGAACCCTTTGTCCGTGAACTGCGTGCCATTGTCAGTAACGACCTCCCCGAGGATTCCAAACCTTGAAATGATATTCCTTTCAAAGAATTGTTGTATCCGAGCAGATGTGATCGTGGCCAGTGGTGCCGCCTCTATCCATTTGGTAAAGTAATCTACCGTGACTATCAGCCACTTCATTTGTCCCTCTGTTGGCTTGAATGGGCCCAGTAAATCCATGCCCCATTTGTAGAATGGCCATGGCGTTGAAATAGATTGCAATGTCTCGGGTGGCGACAAAATTCGGGATGCATGCATCTGACAATTTTCGCACTTCTTTACGTGTTCGGCCGCGTCTGCTCCCATGGTCGGCCAATAATATCCAGCCCGGAGCGCCTTCCTTACCAATGCTCTGGCGCCCATGTGTTGTCCATTGATACCCTCGTGTATTTCAGTCAACACATATTCTACTCGGTCTGGTGGCACACAAACCAACAGCGGGCTATGCAAACCCTTGCGATATAGCTCATTGCTGACAATTGTGTACATGGCTGATGTCCTCGTCAGCCTTCGGGCTTCCACAACGTCATCTGGTAATATTCCCTTCTCCAAATAATCCATTATTGGACGCCTCCAGTCCTAGTCGGTTGTGATCATCATTATGCACGACGGCTGCAAAACTTGTTGTTGGATCACCGTTCGATTATTACCAGGGTTCTTGGTGCTAGCTAATTTTGACAAGATGTCAGCCCGGATATTTTCCTCCTGAGGAATATGACTAACCTCTACTTCGTCGAATTTAGCTATGATTTCCTTTAGCCGGCCCAAATATTTTGACAATAATGGTCCTTTCACTTGATAACGACCATCAATTTGAGCTGCCACCAGCTGTGAATCCGTGAACACCTTCACTTTTCCAGCTTCTTGTTCCTTCGCTTGTATTAACCCGGCAATCAGCGCTTCGTACTCGGCTTGATTATTCGACGTTGGGAAGTTAAGCTGTAATGAGAATTCTGTAGCGACTCCATCCGGGTTCTCAATTATGATTCCGGCTCCACTGCCTTTCCTGTTGGATGAGCCGTCCACATATAACGTCCACCAACCCCCTATTCCCGAGGCGTGGGGAGTAAGTTCTCGTACGAAGTCTTCTAGTGCCTGAGACTTGATTGCTTGTCGAGCTTCAAACCTTAAATCGAACTCGGACAATTGGACTGCCCAATTCGTCATTCTTCCTGCCAGATCCGGATTATGAAGCACCTGTCGAATTGGTTGGTCTGTCCGGATTACAATGGTGTGGCTTTGAGAATATGGGCGCAACTTCTTGGCGGCTACGATCAATGCGAACACCAACTTTTCCAGTTTCTGGTAGCGCAACTCGGAATCGCGCAGAGCCCGACTGACAAAGTACACTGGTTTTTGTGCCCCCTTGACTTCTCGCGCCAACATAGCACTGATAGCCTCTTCGCCTACCGATAAATACATAAACCAATATTTCTCCTTCTTCTGGTCTTGATAACACCGGGGGGGATGCTAAAGATTTTTTCATGTCGTCGAAGGCGGCATCACACTCCAAGTTCCACTGTATGATGGATTGCTTCTTAAACATCTTAAAAAATGGGAGAGCCTTTTCCGCTGACTTCGGCATGAAACGCGTCAGTGCGGCTATCCTTCCCGTCAGCTGTTGTATTTCCTTCTTGCTAGTCGGAAAGTGCATATCCAACACGGCTCGACACTTATCTGGATTAGCTTCTATCCCTCTGCGTGTCAGCATGAACCCCAAGAATTTTCCGGCTCCGACTCCAAAGGTGCACTTCAGGGGGTTTAGCCGAATATTAAATTTTCGTAATCGGCTAAACGTCTCTTCAAGGTCTACGTGTTTACTGATTTCTGCAGTTTTGACTATCATGTCATCGATATATACTTCAATGTTACGTTCGAGCTGCGGTTCGAACACCCTGTTCATCATCCTCTGATATGTGGCCCCCACGTTCTTTAACCCAAACAGCATAACATTATAACAGTAGTTTGCCTTATCGCCGATAAACGCCATTTTCTCTTGATCTTCCGGGTGCATTTCAATTTGATTGTACCCGGAGAATGCATCCATAAAGGACAAAATGTTGTACCCGGAAGAGTTATCTACTAACTGGTCTATATTCGGCATAGGGTACGCGTCTTTTGGGCATGTCTTATTCAAGTCTGTGTAGTCCATGCAGACTCTCTATTTCCCATTCGGCTTGCGAACCATCACCACATTTGAAAGACAGGTGGTGTATTGGATCTCCCGTATGAAACCGGCCTGTAGTAGTTCCTCAATATGAGCTCGCAACGCCTGCATTTTTTCGGGGCCCAACTTCCTCTTCTTCTGTTCCACCGGCTTCGATCCCGAATATATGGATAATTTATGACAACAAAATGTCGGATCTATCCCGACTATTTCAGATGCCTTCCATGCGAACACGTCACGATTTTTCCTCAAACATTCAATGAGCATTTCTCTGTGTCCGGGCTCCATTACTTGCCCGATATTGGTAGTTTGACCGGCTTGATTGCCTATCTGGACATGCTCCACTTTTTCTGTCAGCTCCGGTCTCCATTCATCTGGCTCTTCTCGCATATCCAATTCCACCATGTTTACTTGCTGTCCTCGGCTACAACCATCGTTTTCCCGGATTTTCTGGATTCTGCTTGATTCCCGGGATACTGGTCCAAATTTACTTTTGCTTTCTCGAACTGTGTCATAATAACGTTGCCTAGAATCCTTTTGGTCGCCACATACCGTCACCACCTGTCCGTTACCGCCCGCAAACTTGAGCTTCTGATGCTTCGTAGACATCAAAATGTCCCATCTATGAATAGTGGGTCTTCCCAATATCATATTGTATTGGGACGGGAAATCAGCGACCACAAACTTCACCCTTTCTGACTTGAAGCTTCTTTCGTACCCAGAGTCAGACGTAAGGAGATGGATCCTTTAACATTCGTGTTCCCGCCATTGAAACCAATTAACATGATTTTGCATGGTCTCAAATCTTCAACATCGAGGTTCATCTTCTTGAACGCGCTCCAAAGGATTATATCAGCGGAACTTCCATTATCTAGAAACATCTTTCGTACCCAGCAATTGCCCACTGTTCCCGTGATGACCAATCCATCTTCATGCCCAGGAAATACTCCTTCCATATCCTGCTTTGTGAAGTATAGGAGTGGAGGTTCCTGGTCATCAGCACGGTTCTTGAACTTTAGCTATGTTCGGATCGATAATACCTCCTTCAAGTATTTCTTTCTTTGATTGGCGGTGTCGCCTCCGCCTCCCATGGCCCCTGAAATCACGTTACATTCGAACTCGGGTTCTGGGAACGTGTCATCCTCTTCTCGCGCTTTCTTGCTTTCATCTTTCTTATCTGGCCGATCCTCATCTCCCTTTCGTTTATTCTTTCTTCCTTGCATTTTGATCACATACTGTCTCAGTCTGCCTTCTCGAATAAACTTCTCGATTGCATCACGCAAATCCCAACACTGGTTCGTAGTATGTTCGGGTCCGTTATGGAACTCGTAAAACCGTGACTTATCCAACCCGGCTTTGTTGAAAATGGGACGAGGTCGTTCTACTTTTTTCATATCCGTAAGCGCTACCTCTTTCCAAATCTGAGAACGGGAGACATTTAGCGAAGTGTACTTGTCGTACTTATTATCATATCTGCCCGGCCTGAATTTCACTTCGTTATTCCGAGCACGATTCTCTGCGTGGCCCCTATGTTTTGGGGGCGGACTTCTTCTCTTATCGCTTCGTTCCTTCTCACGTCCTGAACTGTTAGCTATCTCCATCTGCTCGAACTCCAAATATTTCTTTGCCCGGGCATGAAACTCCGTTAACGACTTCACCGAATCTTTATAGATGGACTTGGCAAATCGTGAAGAACCATTCAGCCCGACAGAGATAAGGTAAACATGAACCTTCTCCTCCAGCCCGTGCACCTGTAAAGTTGCTTCTTTGAATCTGTCCAAGTAGCTTTGCAACGTCTCGCCAGGTAACTATCTTACTTTCCCCAAAGTGAACTCGGACTTTGGCTACTTCTTACTAGTCGCAAAGTTTAATAAGAATTTCTGCCCAAAATCTTCAAAGTTCCTTATCGACCGCGGTGGTAATGTGTGGAACCATGTTTGTGCCGGTCCAGTCAACGTAGTAACGAAAATCCTCTAAATGATGGGCTCATCAATGCCCCGGACGCACATTTGCAAATCAAACTCGTCAATATGCACTTGTGGATCCTGGGTACCATCGTATTTCGACAGGAATGACCCATCAAAGTCGTCCAAGTATCGAGCGTTCACGATTTCGTCCACGAAGGGACTGTTGTTTTGTTGTCCTCTACTGTATTTCCTGCGATAAACGGGTCTTTCCTTCCCACGTGGGACCGGCTCCCCCGCCTTATCATTTTCAATCAATCTTTGATTGGTTCGCGGGACATCCACGTTATCTACTCGGCAAATGGGATTTGCGTCATTCTCTACTCGGGTATACGTCTATTCCTCCCTGTTGACTCTATCCCTTGTTGATTCGGGCACTTGGATCTTCTCACGTGGTGGTCCCACAGTTCGTACCTGATCTCCTTCTTGCTCGGTATTCCTCAATTGATTCAAGTGCACCCTCAAATCGCGTGACTCCTCGTCGTGGTTTGAAACATGTACTCGTTCCCCTATTCTCTGCAGTTTCTGTTCCAACTGTGCTATTCGTTGCATCTCAGCGTGCCTCCATTCTTCGTTACGTTCCTCCATCTGACGTGTTATGCTCCGAATATCTTCCTGTCTCTGAAGAGTCTGTCTTCTCTCCATACTTTCAATCCTACTCAAAATTGAATTGAGAGCATTGTTGACGAACTGCCCTTCTAATTCCTCCTCCTGCACCATCCTCCTCGGCGGAATATCTCTCCGTTGATCAGTCTGGGCTGGAGAAGAAGCTGCGTCGGAGACAGCTTCTGTGATATGCACTTCTTCTCGCTGCACCATGTTTCGATTCTCCAGTATGAGTACTTCTCGGTTTGGCATCTCGGAGCGTGGTACAAATTGATTGTTTCTCGTATTCACCATTGCTGAAGCGTGGGACTCAAAATTTATCATTTTCCCCACAGACGGCGCCAATGTTCTGTCTATTTCCAGAACTCAAATGTGTAACACAAAGGTGCTATGTATTTGCTATTTGATCACTCTATCTCTGTAACTTCAAGGATACCAATGGGGAATGATACCTCGAAGCAGAAGATCACAGAGATACACCAATTGACGTGGGGTGTGTGCTCTGTGTAATGGAAAGAGAGAGAGACAGAAAGTGCGTACCTTTTTAGCTGCAAATATCAAGTATTTATAAGCACATTACCTTGCAGTTATCACACGAACTGCTTCCGAGATTTCCGACCTCAATCCACACGTCTCTAACTGCCGTTATGGACTAAGTCATACCCACATTCCAGGAATTGAACGCATGATTCTTAAACAATAATTGGGCCTGCAATTAGGCCCAGACTATTATTTCCATAACAACATGAGTTCTTTAAGAGATGGAAGTTCCTCTTCCCATCGTGAAAACCAATTCGAACCCTCTTCCCTTGTTTTGTTCAATTGGAGGAATTGGTGTAACGATGCATTGTGATGGAGGAGACAAGGATTTTATTTGATTTGTTTGCGGAGGGGAATTTTTATTGAGAGTGATGGTGGTGCTGGAGAAAGCTATATGATATGTAGGGTGTATGATATTATTATGAACCTTAAATTAATTTAAGGGTTAAAAAATTATATATACACCATACACAAAATTGCACCTACATTTGATATTGAATAATGAAAGACACTAATATTTTATAATATGATGAATCAAGATTTTAGTCCCATATAAATTTATTAACAAATTGGAATAATAGGAAGAAAAAATTGAAGCAGATAATTATCAAATTCTTCTAGAAAAGTCAAACATTTAATAATTTTGACTAATAAATCAATTTTTTTAAAAGTAATATGCTTATAATCCTATAAAAGATACTAATAATACTAAAAAAAAATAATTGACTTTAATACGTTATTCTCAACAATCGGACGGCAAGACATACATATCCACGTATATATCTCGAACAGGATTATCAGAAGAAACGTGGGCGAAAAAAAATCAATAGACAAACTTCTACTATGCAGTTATCTGCAGCCTTCTCATGGGTAAAACGATACTGATAAGGTTTATCCTAGATTATTACCAACTTTTGCACAATAAATAAACAATATATAGAAAACAGTTTGATCGTATCCAAAGTTAAAATCTCGATGTATGTTTTTAGGCCAATTTTAGACTTTTAGCAGGACAAATTGAAGTTTACCTTAGAACACACCATCTTGCGTAACCTAGTGTGCTTAACGCACTGTTTAAAAGTTAAAACTGGATCGGACATGCAAATTGGGGAAAGTTGGATCCATTGGATTGGTTTTGTAAATATATAACTAAAAAAAATAAGAATATATATATTTACGATTTTCTTTCTTTATATATTACTAATTCTTGCACGCACAATTGATATCAAAATTTTAGTACCAATTTCACTGGTCATTTGATTAATCGAGTTTGAGTCTCTAATGTTTTTTGTTTTTATCCTTTTTCAGTACCAATTAACCTATTTTCTTTTAATTCTTAAGCAAGTCAAACTCGTGAACCCACTCTAACCACTCTAAATCAGGATGAGTTGATAATCCAACTTATTTTCTACAGGTCATTGATGGACAAAATAATTGACCCACTTTGCAATTCCTATTTTTCATAATAGATTCCCCCACATCCACATGCCATAAAATGAATATTAATGATAAACAGCCAAAGGCTAAAAGAGCAATTTTGGCAAGGGTAGAAATTTATCATGCGCTCACAATTTATAGTAATGAATAACAGCTGCATAGTGTTGATCTGGATCATATAAAATACTTTGTTAGAGCGTGTTTCAGTAAAGTTCTTTTTTTTAGAAGAAAGTTCTTAAAAATTACTTATTCAATAAAATCTTTTCAAATCATTATCTATTTTTTTTTTACACAAGAGAGCTTTATCATCCATAATTATTCTGTCATGTTTAAACAAGATTGTCTAAAATGAATAACACATGTGATCTCTAAAAAAACCAGGAATATTTATTTGTAAGATTAACTGTTAAATTGCTAAAACAAGTTAAAAATAATTTATTTCATTAAGTTTTTCTATGAAATTAACTTGATATAATTTATAAGATTAATTGTTAAACTTATTAAAGCAAATTAAAGTAATTTGTTTTAAGTTTTTCAATGAAACTTTAAAATATTAGTTAAAAAGAGCTTAAAGAAAAAGTCTATATATATATATATATATATATATATATATATATATATATATATATCACTTACATTAATGGAAATAGGTTCTTCCCAATAACTCCTAAATCTGGTACCTATCTAGGCATTATGAATTGTCTTTACGTGTTGTCCACCACATTGAAAAAATATATATTCTAACCTAACAGCCAAGTTATGATAAATCTAGAAGACTGGAAATAATATTTGAGTGGTAATGCGAGGTTGACATCTCCTAACAATCTACATTAGCAACCAATCTAGAAATAAAGAAGGTTCACAATTGGAAATAGTATAGCTTATCCATTCTAACAATCTTTAAATAATAAAAAATAAAGTCATTTTCACACAATTGTATATGTAGAAATGGAGTGTATTATTATCTAAAGGTAGATGCTAACCATTAGCCCACATGCTTCTATCTAGTGACTTCCAATTCCAATAGTTGGATACTTTAATATTTTAATTAATTTAAAATAAATTATGGTTAAGATGTTTCTCCATGAACTAAAATGGTTCCATTTTTTAAGTTCAATTGAACATTTGTCAATGTAAGGAATAGATACCCTCCATTATCCATTGAGTTTTCTTGGTAAAATAATATCGGAAAAAGAAGAGAGGAAGAGAGAAGTATAGGAAATCTCTAAAAAATTTCACATGATTAACATCAATTAAGTACTTTTTTTTGTTAATCATGGTAATCATAATCTTGTTGATAAAGCCGACCAGTCATTTCAACATTGTCGCTGAAAAGATACAGCGTAGACATGGTGTGTTTCTTAGGAGGAGTTTTTTCAGAACGGACATCATGGTTTTTATTAGTTGACATGAGGAATATGAGACTTTTTAGATGGGCTGCTATTTGTACTACTCTTTTTATATTTGCACTGATTGATAATAATTTTTTTTAGTAAATTACATTCGTACCCCCTGTATTTTTCTTAAATTTCACCTGATACTCCTTCCTTTTTGCACCCTATAAAAAATTCCTTAATTATTTAACTCACATTACACCCAGGCTCCCTTCGTCCTAAATATCATTTAATAATTTAACAGAAAATAAGCACATGCTAGTCATACGACTTTTAATAAAATTTTATATCTAAAATACCCTCATCTTCTTCCTCTCAACCTGAAAATATTTTAAGACTCTTGTTTCTTTTTGTTTTTTTCTCTACTCATGTGCATCAAACATTCCAAACTGATCTCAGGATCAATATTGCATATCTCACTTGGTTTGTCCCGTTGGTCCGTAAAGTGGACCAAAATATCCACGTTGCTTGATTTAGGATCAATGTATTTCAGTTCATCCGTTATGTTCCTGTGGTCCTAAACATCAACACTATTTTAATCAACAATAATAAACAAATGATTTTTAGTTCATCCATTGTGTTTCATGTGGTCCCAAATATCAACATTATTTTAATCAGCAGTAATAAACAAATGATTTTAAATATAGTGGTCCCAAACTGGTCCCCCATTGAAACCCCATTGAGAAATAGACAATAATAAACAATCAAAATTAAATAAATATTATTAAAAAGTAATCTATATACAAGGTCCAATAGTCACTTACAAGCAAAACCCTAATGTGAACAGAAATCATGGAACAGGAAGAGAAATAGAGGAACAATGGAGAACTCGCGAACTGAAAGAGAAATAATGGAAAACTCGTGAATTGGAAGAGGAACGGTGAAGAACGAAGAAGAACTCGCGAATAGTGAAGAGGAATGGAACGTGAATGTCGTGAGAGGAAGAGGAACTCGCATCCCGTGGACACTAAAAAAGAACTCGCCAACAAGAGGAAGATGAACAATACTCATGAATGAGAAAGAGGAATGAAACGTGAATCCTAATTTCTGAAACTAATTGGAATGAGATAATTTGGATTTTACAATTAAAATATAATGACAATTTCGTCTGCTCACATATTTTAATTGATGTTAATTAACAGCGTTAATAGAATGGGTAAAAATAATGTGAAAAAAAAGAGGAATATCAAGTGAAATTTGAGAAAACACAAGATGCGAGTGTAATTTACTCTAATGTTTTTTTTTTTTATAAAAGTAGTCTTAACAAAATTTAGTTTTTTTTTTTAAAACCGACTTGGTGACTGAACCGGTCAAGGTACTGTGTCACTGGGTTAATGGTTGAATTAGTGGGTCGCTGATTGACCCGCATGACCCGGTCAGTGGTCGAACCGGTGGGTCACTGATTGACTCGCATGATCTGGTCAGTCGTCAAACCGATAAATCATTGATTGACCTGCATGATAATATCTTAAAATATTTTAAAAAATCACAAATTAATATTGTCTTCATAACATAGATAATTAGATATTAAAATGTTAAAAAAATATCATTGTCTAAATTCAAACAAACAAATAATAAATATCACAAACATAAACTAAATAAAATAAGTGTAAGTTTAACATATGTTTCTAACAATGAGATTTACTAATAAGTGTGGATGGTTATTTCTACTACGTTCATACTTAACAAAATTTAACAGTAAACTTATTTGATTCTTTCAATTCAAATATTCAATTATAGCATAAGAGAAAAGAAGAATTGAGAAAACGTAAAATTTATTATTTTATGAATTGTGGTTTTAGTAAATCAAGTAGTTTTGCTTTTCTCTTTCCAAAGTAATAGTTTGAATTAAAAGTTCCTATTTTTATAGCAAATTACCCCAACACGAGTTCTCTTTCTCCATAGAGAAAAATTATTTTTTGTTTTAGTGATAAAACTAAAGCAAAAAATATCACAGTACTTCACTTCCCCCCTTCCTTCTTTCTCTCCTCATGCCCTCTGCTCTTCTCTTCTTCCTCTCACGCTTTCTTTTCTTCTTTCTCTCCCCTTCCCTTTCACCTTCCTTGGTCGCTCCATGGTTGTCGTTGACGGCCACCGCGCTCGTAACCGCCGCACCTCCCTCTTCATTACAGATTTGGCCCTCCATGGACGCCGCATTCGAAGTCGTCTGGCCTCCCTCTTTGTTCTTTTCTCCTTTTTTATGAATTGGCCAGGGAGTGTGGCTTATTGAGGCTTGTTTGAATTAAAAGTTCCTATTTTTATAGCAAATAACTCCAATTCCCTTTATCTTTTTTTTTCTTTAATATTTTTTTTTATTGAGGCTTGTTTGCTTCTTCATCGCAAGTGTGGCTTATCGTCATCGTCGCGGTTGGTTCCTTCGGTGGTGACGGAGCGGTAGTTGCGGAGGCGGTGCTCGCCGCCGATGATGCTGAAGCCGGTGACGTGGCGGATGTCGTTGAGGAGGTCGAGGTGCTCGGCCCTGGTGGAGAGGGGTACTATTCCTAAATGACGTGAAAGGACGCCGTTTCGAGTGGTGAAAACTAAAAAAAGTATTGACCCGGTTCGAGTTGGTAGGTCAGCGGGTCGACCACAACCCGACCAGGTCGAACGGGCTAGAGCGATCTGATAGCATGGACGATCCAATTAAGCACCCGACCTGATCCAATTCCCGGTTTCCGATCGATCTGAGTCTGAAATCTATGGTTGTATATAATATTATAATTGGACAACAGAAGTTTCGTGTAGTCATACCCAACGGAAATCAATTGCCATCAAATTGGCACATCCCTCACCGATTAAATTTATGTTAAGGAAATTAGATTTTTTGGTGTATACAAAAACAATTATACTACATAAACTAGCTTTAATAATATAATTTTTTACATTAAAGAAATTGTATTCTTTGTAAAAAAAATTACATTATATTCTATGAAAGGTATGTTCATAAAAAAATATGAGAAAGGGATAATAAGATTTCGATTGTGCCTCTTTTGTTTTATTGGTCTATAGCATTTGGGCTTGTAGATATAAAACATAAGAAGTGCAGTGCTTTACAATGAGTTGTTGCTTTCTGCACTTTTTTGGGAGTGTTTTTTTTAACTTTTGGATTGGTCATTCTGGAGGGAAAAAAAAGTATTCCTGAAGGAAAAGGAAGTGCAAGAAGCAATATCCTTTACAATGATGTAATGGGCCAACATGAAAGCCCAAAACGCTACCCAATGGTGTGTTTTATTTAGAGAATAAAAATAAAAAATAATTATTTATAATTAAGATAAAGCGTAAAAAATGTGAATTCCACATAAAAAATATAAAATTTCTCTCAAATATTATTTCTCTTCTCTCTACCAAACATATCATTAGTGACATACACGAATAAATCACCTCACGTTATTTTTTTTACATAAATTTTGTGTTTTATTTTCATAAATTATGATATAATTACTCGTATTCAATATTTATAAAGAGAAAAAAAATATAATCTATTTTATATATATCCATCACATAAATTTTTTACTCAGTACTATTGTAAAGCTTCTCGATAGAATTGACACTTGGTACTCATCTAAAGAAAGTCAATGGTATTTGTTAAGAAAATCTGGGGAAGCTGCATTATCTATCTGGTAACGTTGCAGTCGCTTCTCCAAATCATCAATCATATTGAGCCGCCATAACTTGTGTGCCGAAAGAGAATATATTCTACTACAGTATATAATTTTATTTAATCTATTAGTCCCATGAATATGGATCCATCGACCTGATATAGGATTTTGCTAATAATTGTCCCAAATTTCTGATTTTTAATTTTGCGGTCGATTTACAAATACGAAAATACTTATATCAACATTAATAATGCTTTTTTCATTTGAATTTTAAAATACTAAAGTATTTTTGTCCTCCTTTTTAATTTAATTCGATCTGTCTCCAAAAAATATAATTTTTGAAAATTAATTAATTTAAATTTTTTAAAATATTAAAAATAAGTACTTTTAGTCTTTGGTGAATGACTTAAAAGATATACTTTTATCAAAAATAAACACTCTCTTTTAAAATTCGGTCTTACAAGCAACCAAGTAAAGTAATCGCCTATGTATGCGAAGAGCTAGCAACACCACGAAAGCCACATATAGGTCTATCATTACTAAATTAATAATGTTATTTCTATGCACCATGTTGATATATTTTTTTATACTGTTATGAGAAAAATGAAAAAAGAAAGGGGTAAAAATGTTATTAATTTTTCCTTTTTATTAAAGTTAAATTAAAAAAAACAAATTAATTTCAATTTTATATTACTTTTTTAATCTTTCCGGAATAAGTTAAAAAATAATTTTCTTTAAAAAAAGTTAAATTATACTACCGATTAAATTCATAATACAAGGACCTTAATGCTCTAATCTATCTAGAAGTGCATAAATGGCGTAAATGTCAGTGGGAAAAGCTCATACTTTTGACGGCTACATGGTAGTATGAAGAAAACCAAATTACACGAAATAAAATCATAAACAAAGTACGAAATTTCCTGGTCATAACTTGCAATATGCCGCGAGGGAGAGCACTTCCCTAACACCACCTTCCACGTAATTTTGGATATACCCACGTATCTTTTCTTTTTAAATAATGTATTTCTTATAGTACTTTATATGAAGTTTGGTACACTTTTTTTGTAATAAAAATATATATTAAAATAACACTTTTTCAGACCATAAATACCAACACAACTGAACAAAGAATCAAAAATCCTAAAACTACTCTAAAAAATCTTCCCCCTCCTCCCTCTTTCGCTTCTTCCCATTCCCCTCTTTCTAATCGTTATTACGCACAGAGGCTTCTTAATTTTCGCATATTTTTATATTCTTGACTACTCTTTGTTTATTTCTTCATTTTCTTTTCGCAGCTACCAAAACAAAACGCATAGAATATATGGCAACAAATAATTCCACAGTTCACAACCAGAAAACAAGCTTTCCACAAAGAAGAAGAGGCCAAATTAAAGCTCAGATATTTAGCAGCTTGGTCGAATTTGTTGCCTCTATATTCTCAAAGGATGAAAAAGACAAGGATGACAACAATAATGATGGCGGTTCTGCTATATCAACCCCACCATCAAGTGCTTACAATCCGATGGAGTCTAGTCTCAATTCTTTCGATTAAACTCTCAAATTAATCATTGAAATTGGATGAGTAAGATATTTTTTTTTCACCCTAAAACTTTTTAAGTTCTTTTGCTAGTTTCAACTTTACTTAAAACTTCCATTTTATTTTTATCATTTTTTTTAAAAAATAGAATGGATGGTTTTTGGAAAGTCAAACCTAAATGGAGAACTTTAAAATTTTAGAGACTAAAATATTGGCCTCGATCATGCAAGGTTACTTTGAAGGTTTATTCCTGGAATTATGACACTTGTTTCTACCACGTTCCCTTCTCAACTCGTGCTCTCTATCGTGCTGGTTCTCTTACAATGTTTTCGCTAAGAGAAATCATCATCAACTTAAAAAAGCATTCGCTTCTGTTCCTTTTTATTCGCAGACAGAAGCTGCTACTATTGCCTCTGATTAAGTAACGTTGTCTACGTCTTCTCGTACAAATAGAAGATGCAGTGTAATGTGAATTTTAGTGTGCATAATAAAATCCTGAAAAAACAGATGTTTTTATATGGTTGATCAGGATTGTAATTTACAGGGCGGTTGTTGTAGTTGTTGTTAAATGTTATGATGGTTTGCTATGTAGTTGGGTTTGTTTTGGAATTGTCCTTAACCTCTGGCTAGTGTTTTTAGAGTCATGACCAGAGGGAGGGAGTTTGTAATCTTTGTACTTTTGCTTTCAGTTTGGAGTGTAATTTTCTTTCAAGTACTACATATGAGAACTCAATATTGCTTGTCTGTCATTTTTTATCTATAAATTGGTTGTTAACTTTTTTGTATAGAGTATAGACCTAGCATGTTATCTACGAGAAACAATGACATTTAAGTCATGAGAGATTATTTTGGAAGATAAACTCTTTCTTAGAGTATTTAACTTAACTTTATATTCAAGACTTGAATTTGAAATCTCCAGTTAATTTAGAACAATCCTGTGTGAGTTAATCTACTCGTTTGGTGGTTGGTTGTTAACTTAATAAGATATGTTTCAGATTGAGATTTTGAAAGAAAACAAAAGAAAATTAAACTTTTTTTAATTTTAATGTAATAATTTGTAATATATAAAAAGCAAAGGCTTATGTTCTCTTAGATATTTCAATTGTGGATTTTTGGTCTCACAAGTTTCAATTGTGTTGGGTATTAATTTAATATGGATTTTGCTAATGTGACAACTGAAAGTTGCTTATTGCACAAGCTGGCATGAGTTAATTTTATTTTTTATCACTCAATTTTCATATTTAAGGGATAAAAAGTGTAATTAAGTGGTGTTAGCATATGTTAGACAACACATTAATTATCATGTCAAAAGGATCTAACTTACTTGATTAAGTATGATATGTGAATCATTATAAATTTTTTGACATTCTCTTTGATTCCTACCAATACAAAAAACACATTAATTGTCATATTATCATCTAGTATTACAAAGTAAAATTTATTAAATATTTAGTAGAAGACCAATAGATGAACTAAAATCATAGAATTACAATGTATAGAGAACCAAAAATATAGTTAAGCAAAAAATAAACTAATGCATTGACATAAATTAAATATCTTAATTTTAGTTTATTCTTATAAATATCATTTAACTTTCTTAATTTGAAAATTAGAAAAATAATTAAAATCCATTTAATTTATCTTTTACTTTGAATCAAGGAAAAATTGCTAAATTTTTTCATTAAAATTGTGTCATTTCACATTTACTTTAGCCCAAGTAAAACCATTAACTTTTCCATCAAAGTGAGATCTGCTGTGTGAAATCTTGACTTTTATAGTTTTATTTGAAAACAACCTTTTTTGGCACCAATTACCTCCTCCTTTTCAAAATTATTAATGTTTAAGGTTACAATCCTTTTTTAAAAATATATTAAGTGTAAAAGATAAATGCATGGAGTATATGTAAGATATGAATGTGGTATTTTTTCATTAAAATTGTGTCATTTCACATTTACTTTAGCCCAAGTAAAACCATTAACTTTTCCATCAAAGTGACATCTGCTGTGTGAAATCTTGACTTTTATAGTTTTATTTGAAAACAACCTTTTTTGGCACCAATTACCTCCTCCTTTTCAAAATTATTAATGTTTAAGGTTACAATCCTTTTTTAAAAATATATTAAGTGTAAAAGATAAATGCATGGAGTATATGTAAGATATGAATGTGGTTTGTTTTTGTTGAAGTAGTTTTTTTAATAGGTTGCAAGTATAGTGTGTGTTTATAAAGATCAATATAGTTATTTTACATTGATATATATATATATATATATATATATATATATATATATATAATGAGACTTGAAATTAGTTAAGCAAGTTCATAAGCAACCTAATTTATGTTACCTTAATTTAAACAACTCAATTAATTTTCTCTACAATGAGACGAAAAACACTATACTAGTTTATTTTAACAAGTTATTTAACGCACAAATATTATATTTCTCTCTCCTTTATTTAATACAAAGTTACATAACTTATAAGCAATAATTAATTATATAAGCAACTTAAAATTACATGTGAAACATTAAAATAATATTTTTTTGTTAAGACCCTCTCATTATAAATGCTTTAAGAGAACGTTAAATCTAAATAATGATCTAAAACAAAAAAATATCTCACCCATTTCAATCATCATTTTAATAATTATTCCAATATTAAAGTAAATTTCCATTTTAGTCATTAAATTGTAAGCGTCATTCATTTTATTCTTTAACTTTACAAAATCTTTATTATTATAGTTAGTATATCTATGTCTATAAAAAGTCATTTATTTAAATCTTCTTCATGCAAAAGCACAATGAAATTAAATAAAATAGAAAAAGATTAAATAATGAATAACTTTTTATAAAGTCAAAAGTTAAAGTAAATATTTGTAAAATTAATAGTTAAAGTGACTAAATCTTACAATTTCTATGGCTAAAATGAAAATTTTCTCATGAAATTTGTTTGGTGCTTTCCCCTTCCATCACCAAATATAACCAAGGAATACTCCTCATCCTCACTTTTAAACGCGTAGTCTCGAAAACATTTTTCATTAATTCAAAGTTTCAAACTCCTCATCTAGAAATAAAGTCAATTCACACATTAATTAGTTGCCCTAGTTTTCAACGAGAGAATCATTTTATGGAACAAACACATAGGAAAATGTCTTTTTTATAAGAGCACAGAGTGCCGTCGTACTTCTTAGTACGTAGTACAAGCTGATTGATCTCAGTTTTGACACAGGCTTTTCCTTAATCCCAAGATCATCTTGGTTGGGGCGTGCAATATTGCCCTAAGCATTTAGTTATCGAGTAATGTCATTTATGTAATTTTTTTTGTTTTGTAATAATCTTTACATAAGAGTTAAGAAGAGGAGAAACATATAAAACAAGTGATATTACTAAGAGGAATAAACAAATACATAATAAAATATATTGTTTAAATAAAATTATTATGATAGTGATTTGAATATTTTGCTTGATATAACCTGAGAAGTATAGTTACCTAAGCATTTTGAATTTTGATTTTCCTGTCTGGTTGAGTTTAATATTCTTGTAACGTTGTTCCTTCATATTGAAACCGAGGGCCCCAGATCACGGACATGACAAAATTTTGGTAGTGATAATACTTGACCAACATCAATCTACAGAGTACGTACCATCGTACGAAATTCGATATTATAATTTATACACGCATTAACCCTGCAAAATATTCTTGACTTTGAATTTGTTGGATGAGTGAACAAAATTTGCAAAAAAAGTGGTATTTATTCATTTTTCATAAACTAATATTATAGATAATAACAAAGTGTATTTTAAAACCATATCACATATTTATTGGGAGTGTAGTTGTTCTTGCTGAGTTCCAACGAGATCTAACCCAATTGTCTGACCCTTTTATTCTCAGTGAAATCTTCGATCTTTGATGTTGAAGGGGTGGGAGAGGTGGGGGGGGGGGGGGGGGGGGGTACCTGAAAAAGAGACTCCGACAAACAAGTCAGTGGTGCTCTGAAATGTTTATGTGTCTATATCTGGGATTAGTAAAACGTACCTGGAGGTATCTCCCCTGGGTCTATATATACATGTTCGAGGTTGAGAAGGTTGTGTCATACTCGGAGTCACGTTGGTCAATCGCTCCTCTATGTGTCGTGCCGAGTTTGTTAGGGTCGAACAAATGTCGAGTATGTGTTGTTGGGTTACGGGGGCCATGACGTGCCAAGCTAGCGTCGAGCCTATGGGTTGTATGGTACATAAGCCATTTACCTCTGAATTGATGATGAATGATAGGGTTTCATGTGCTCTCTGACTACCTATTTTTTATGAGCTCGGGTCGAGTTCGTGACCTTTACGATGCAAAAGCCCCTCAGGCCTGTGTGAGCGGCTAGGCCAAGGTGCTTAAGGAGGTCAGATTTTGTTGAGTGGGTTCAACCCGAATTTTTGTAGATTGTAGATTGGCACCATCGCCATGTGTGTCTATTTTCGGACAACAATTTTCTTTTCAAATGTTGAGTGACTCATGGCTGAATTTGTGTGGTTGACCCTTGGGTGAGCGAAGGGGTAGGGGTTCCTAAGGTGATGACAGAGGGAGACGGCCAAGTGGGGGAGAATGTTGTAGGGGGTGGTAAGAGGGCTAAGAAGGGTAGGGAGAGCAAGTTTGCCCTAATCTCCATTTCTAGGTATGGGTGGGTTTTCGCGGAAGTCGACTCGCACCCTAGTCGGTTCTAAACCCTTAAGTCTGTGGAAAATAAGAACCACTCACACTTAACCAAGAGGGGGGTGAATTGGTTAACCTTGGTAAATTAAAATTTTCTTTCAACAATATCAGAGTTTAAAATCAGAGTTTAATTCCCTTTGGATCTTTATCACAAAATCAATTGAAAAAACTTTATCCAAAATCAATCCAAGATTTGTAATACCTCAAGAATCAACTTCACAAAGAAGAAAATACAATACACAAGATATCATTCACACAAGATATGATGTAAACTGCAGAATATAAATCAAGAGATAAGATTTATACTGGTTCACCTCAAAACCTATGAGACTACATCCAGTTTCTTCTACTCAACACTAGAATAGAGTTCCACTATTTCAATTATGTTTCTTACAAGCAATTACAAGCTTCTCTTCCTCAACCCTAGAGGAAGTTCAGAGATCTAAAACCCTATTAGATCCTTAGAAGCTAAACCCACACTGAGAAACCTACTCAGTTGTCTTTAGAGAAAACCTATCTCCCTTGGAGAAACACTATCCCCTCTTGCAAGAAACCCCAATATAATAGAATCAACAAAATACAAAGTTACTGCAGAAAACTTAATATCCACAAAGAGTTAGGAAAGAATTCACCTGATGATCCAAGATTGAAATGCAAATGAATGACAAAACTCAGGTTGAATGCAAGTCAAATATGCAGAACAGTTTTCCTAGACCTTTGTGAAAAAGTAGTTTGCTTCACTAACAAAACTAGTAACCCATGGATGGCTTAATGGAAGCAAAGCTCAAATAACCCAGAAGAATGCCTTATTGATTTCTTAGAAAGCTCAGAACATCGAAAATTTTTAATATCAATCTCAATCTCTGTTGTGTTGAATCACAAAAGGCAAGGGTTATATATATAGTTATTTTCGTAACTAAAATAATCGATTAAATAAGCTCCAGACGCTCCTGTAATCGATTAAAAACGACCTTTGGATTTCCAGAATTTCAACAAACGGGTCAAATAATCTATTAACCCGTGGTGTAATTGATTACATCAGTTTAAGCAAAATTTTCGTTTAAGTAAAATAATCGATTGCATTACATGGTAATCGATTAAGCCAGAGCAAGCCTAAATCTGGATAGTGTTGATTAATCGATTACAATCCACCGTAATCGATTAAGCCAGCGTGAGTGCAAAACATGATTTAAACTATATAATCGATTACAATGAGTGGTAATCGATTAAGCCAAAGTGACTATATTTTTCTAAACAAGCATGTAATCGATTACAATATCATGGTAATCGATTAAACCAGTCACAAGGCTAAATCCTAAGTATGCTAATTTTCATGTAATCGATTAATACGATGGAATAATCGATTAAAGTGTTCATGTTTGATTTTCCAAAAAACTTATGAACAAAATAATCGATTCATTCAATTCAATAATCGATTAAAGCAGTGCTAGGCTATTTTTCCAAAGTATTTAGCTTTTCCTTCAGTTTCAAATCAATTACTTAAAGACTTATATGATGCAATGCTTGTATGATGTATGAATGATATGTAACTAAAACTTGGATCATCACAATGCCTTCAGACCTTTTACA
>PYAF01001381.1:780479-796105 GCA_007407185.1 Glycine tomentella | reverse complement strand
CTTTCTGACTTGTTGACTGCGTAGTTTGCTACAGGTGGTAGCGAACTACGTGGACCATTGCGCTGTCGCCACGTCAGCAACCGTACATCGCTTCTGGGCCTAGCGAACTTGTCCGCGTGGCAGTTTGGTATTTATTTTTGATCGTGTGGCATTTAGGTATTATTTTTTTCAAAATGTGGCAGACTGGTCATTGTCTCTGCCTTGCCCTTAGCATTTAGTTATCGAGTAATGTCATTTATGTAATTTTTTTTTTTGCAGTAGTCTTTACATAAGAGTTAAGAAGAGGAGAAACATATAAAACAAGTGATATTACTAAGAGGAATAAACAAATTCATAATAAATTATATTGTTTAAATAAAATTATAATTATAGTGATTTGAATATTTTGCTTGATATAACCTGACAATTATAATTACCTAAGCATTTTGAATTTTGATTTTCCTGTCTGGTTGAGTTTAATATTGTTGTAACGTTGTTCCTTCATATTGAAACCGAGGGCCCTAAATCACAGACATGCCTAAAGTTTGGTAGTGATAATACTTGACCAACATCAATCTACATAGTACCATCGTACGAAATTTGATGTCAAGTTTGTGATTTATACACGCATTAACCCTGCAGAGCTTGACTTTGATTTTGTTGCACGGGTGAACAAAATTTGCAAAAAATATGGTGTTTATTTATTTTTCATAAACAAATATCATAGATATTAACAAAGTGTCTTCTGAAACCATATCACATATTTTTTGGGAGTGTAGTTGTTCTTGCTAAGTTCTGATGAGATTCATCAATCTAGTTGTCTGGTCCTTTCATTCTCAATGGAATCTCCGATGTTGAAATGGGGGGGAATGTACCTGAAAAAGGAACTCCAACGAGTAAGTCAGTGGTACTCTAAAATGTTTGTGTGTCTATATCTGGAATTAGTAAAACGTACCAAGAGGTATCTCCCCTGGATGTATATATACATGTTCGAGGTTGAGAAGGTTGTTTCATACTCATAGTCACGATGGTCATCGCCCCTCTATGTGTCGTGCCGAGTTTCTAGGGGACCATTGGGGTTGAACACGTGTTGAGTACGTGTTGTTGGATTACAAGGGCGATGACGTGCCGAGCTCACGCCAAGCCTATGGGCTGTATGGTACATAAGCCCCCAACCTTTGAATTCATGATGAATGATATGCTTTCATATGGTCTTCGGCTACCTGTGTTTTATGAGCTCAAGTCGTGTTTGTGGCTCGTACGGTGCATAAGCCCCCCAGGCCTATGAGAGCGGCTAGGCCAAGGTGCTTAAGGAGGCCATGTGTGTCTATTTTAGGACAACAATTTTGTTTCAAATGTTGATTGACTTATGGCTGAATCTGTGTGGTTGACCCTTGGATGAGCGAAGGGGTTGGGGTTCTTAAGGAGATGACGAAGGGAGATGGCCAAGCAGGGGAGGATATTGCATGGGGTGGTAAGGGGGCTAAGAAGGGTAGGGGAGCAAGTTTGCCCCAATCGCCATTTCTGGGTATAGGTGGGTTTCCGCAGAAGTCGACTCGTACCCCAGTCGATTCTAAACCCTTAAGTCCATAGAGGAATTGAAGAGGAAGGTCGACATGAGAATGTTGAAGGGAGAGGCCAACTTTATGTACATGTACAAAGATGTCTTTAAGGAGTCAAACGTTCAACTTCCCTTTTTGGATTTTGAATGCGAGATGTTGAATCTGATTAATGTTGCCCCTGTGCCATTGCATCCTAATAATTGGACCTTTTTGTATGCCTCTCAAATTTTGTGTTAAGAGTTTGAAAATCAAGCCCACTTTTAGTAAGTTCATGTACTTTTATCAGTTGGAGATGGGTGTCAAGGTCGGTTGGGCTTACTTGAATGCGTTTAAGTTCAGAAAATTGTTTCAGTTGTATACCAAGTCTTGGAAAAAGTTCAAGTCGGGATTTTTCTGAATTTGTCCCAATCCTGCTTACGGAGACTCAAAAGAGTTGTTCTTTAGGGTGGATGGAAGAACTCCCAAGTTTCCTTTTTATTGGCAACATTTTCCTTTTAAATTCAAATCCCATCCCCACCAACTATTATTGGCCCAAGAAGTCAAAGATATTTAAATTATAAAAGAATGGCCATAAGAAATGTCGTGTAATTTCCTTATGGCTGTTCCAAATTTACGTTTTCTTGATCCCGTTATAAGTAGTGAGTAATTTTATGCCGCTATCTTTTTTCAGTAAAAATGGAGAAGTACTGATCGGCTTTATGTTGTGTTTTTTGCAGAAATCATGAAGGGCTATGACTACAAGAATTTGAAGAGCTTGGTGGCCGATGACCAAACAAATGTTGGGAAGACGAAGAAGAGGAAGAAAGTCAAGGATGCATCCAAATCCGACCCCACGAAGAAATTGGCGAAGCCTATGGAAAAGCAAGTTGAAGCTAGTGGTGCCGAGGTTGAGGTCGTCCATCTGGATGGTCTCGAGGTGGCGAATAAGGGAGTTGGGGGAAGGCAAATGCAGTCAAGAGGCCTACTGAGTTGTTATAGAAAGAACAAGGAGAAGAAAAGTTAACAAAGGTGAATGTGGCCAAGATGTCAATCGCGTTCGAGAAGGAAAAGGCAGTGAAGGTTGCTTAGAAATCAACCTTAATTGGGTTCAAGGATAGTCCGAGTGTAGGCATACCTCTGCCGCTTAGATCATGTATCGGTGGCCCCAACATTGTTTCCTCGTGGAATGCTGACTCGATCGGTGTGCAATTCGTCCAATTTCCTACTTTTTTGAGTCAAACCGATCGTGACATGATGGACTGGGCAGGATCAGTGGAGATCTTGGATGCTATCAAGATCTTGCTTGGTTGATCTCTTGCTACCATGTGCCATTGAAAAAAGACGATATGAAAGGCTAATGAAAAGACCAAGGCGATGGCACAGTTAAAGGCAATGAATGTCAAGGTTGGCAAAACCAAGAAGCTTGGTTTGGAATTGTCTAAGAGTAGAGGGCACTGAAGAAATTGCAAGAGGACCTTGACAAGCGTGTTGCCTCCTGGTTAGTCCTGATGAGGTCTGACTGAGTTGTCTGATCCTCTCTTTCTCAATTGAATCTCTGATCTTCGATGTTGAAGTGGGTAGTAGGTACTTGAAAAAGGAACTCCGATGAGCAAGTCAGTGGTGCATTGAAATGTTATGTGTCTATATTTGGGATTTTAGTAAAATGTACCTGGAGGTACCTCCCCTGGGTCTATATATACATGTTCGAGGTTGAGGAGGCTACGCCATACTCAGAGTCACGTTACACAATCGTCCCTCTATATGTAGTGCCGAGTTTGTAGGGGATTGTTAGGGTCGAACATGTGTCGAGTACGTGTCGGGTTTGACGTGCATTACAGGGGCCATGATGTGTTGAGCTCGTGCTAAGCCTATTGGCTATATGGTACAGTAGTAATGCACATGAGGTGTGGGCGGGGCTGTAATGTTCTGTTGCCTATGGATGTAAGCATGGAGGCGGGGTGGGTTAGGTGGGCTAGAGATAATGAAGAGGTATTTTAGAAAAATAGAGTCCTTCCTTATACCGTTATTGAAAGCGTGCATGACTTGCTTAAGGGTAACTTTTGTGCTGACTTCATGGCTAAACTCCATGGTTCACTTAGGTGGGGGTTCCCCTACCTTATTAGCTTACTTGAAAGCCAAGTTTTTGCTTCTAGTTTGCTATTCTTTTCTTTAATTACCAAAAAAAAAAATCTTAATATCATCATTATCAAAATTGTCATGTTGTGAAGAAAATTATAACACCTCATTCATTCGTCACTAATTAAACATTTTTCTATACGCGCATGCTTTTGCAAAGTCTTTTTAGTTAGTTTTTAACTTTCGTTTTATTAGTTAACAAATTTATTTTTGGTTCATTAGTTAAGAAATTTATTTAACCATATTTACCGTATTTCATATACAAATTTTTCTAATAGTTTGTAGTATTTTTTATATAATACTATAAGATTTTTTTAAATGCTAATTTTTAACTTTTAATTTTTTAATTATTTCATGTTTTACTTAATTTTCTGTGGTCCTTGTTCTCTGTTTTGGATGCTTCACAGGAAATGTTTTAATTTTCTTTAGTTAGGTTATATTTGACAAAACTAGTTGGAAGTTGAAAAGTTAACTAGTACCTGAAAACTAAAAAATTAACTTATTAAATTATAAAAATATTTGATAAAACTAGTTATTAAAGTGACTCAAAAGTATAAAATGACATAAAAATAATAAACCATGATTTATTTTAAAAAGATAACAAAAAAAATAAATAAATATATCAAAAATAAAAGTGAAAAAATAAAAAGAAAGTTAGAAGATAGAAACTAATATTTTAAAAAATACTATTAGAAGTAGCATTTCAAAAAATACTAAAAATTATTATTATTTTTAGTTATCGAACTGAGTTTTTCAATTAATAAAAAAATTAAAAATTAATTGAAATAACTTGTCAACCATAACCTTAATTATTTGATATTTGACATATATTTTCAATTAAATGATTATAAGATTGACACCACACTTTGAAACCAATTTTCTCAATTTATATCTTCATTTAATTTCATATTACAAAATCTATTAAGCCCTTATAATTCTCATTTTGCTCTCACACACACAAATATATCAAGTTTTTTCGGTATTTAAGTTTTTTCCCTCCATATTTAGGTTTCATCATTACATTTTCGATCAAAATTTTAACAAGTAAATTTTAAATTCAAAAAATGTCATGTCACGTCACTTATACTCAAGAATAATGAAGAATAAAAAAATTTAAAAATAATACATAATTAATCTTTTAAAAATGTTATTTATATATAAAATTAATAAATAAATACATTATTATCACTTTTCAAAAAATTATTTTTATTTAATTATATTTTTTTATTTATAAAGCTTGAATTCAAAATTTTACTTATAAAGGATAAAATCTATATACCTTGGACCAACTGATTGTGTTGATACTATCACTAACTTTGAACAGTCCGGAAACAAAAAATTAGAATCTTTTTACTGTCATTACCAATGGCAATCTCGTATTTCTAGAGAGTGTTCTCCCACTTTATTGCACTACCAGGTATTTTCTTTGGGCCATCTATTACTGGGCCTATGTTCCTTTCCTCGTGATCTACTACTTTGTGCGCTCTTCTCTCCTTGTGTATTGGCACGCAATATTCATGGGCCAATTGTTTCTGTGTAGGAAATTGCTTCCTGTAGTCCTCAAATTACTTGCCGCACTCCTCATATTGCTTCCGAAACCATACCCGTCCGTGTACTTGGTACTGCGTCCAACACCACGTTAAAATGAGTTAGACGCAAAAGTAAGTGAGTTAGATCCATGTTCAAAGCTGAAGCAAATATTTATAGTTTCTCTTTTCTTTTTGTAATGTTAATGAGAAATGACATGCATAACATGGTCCTTAATGCCAATCCAAACATTATTGGGTAGCATTCATTTATCCTGGGTTTAGGGATATTTGTAGGTTGATTTGGTTCCAATTTAAGATCAAATAAACTTTGAAAATCATATTTAACTATATTGGTTTAATTCAGATTTGAAAACTTTTTGAGTTAATCCAAACTAAATTAATCTGATTAAAATCAAATCAGTTTAGTTTTAGTCACCGAGTTAGCTAGTAATAAATAATATATGTTTGGAGTCGCTATAAAATTTAAAAAATACTAATTTCGTCCTTATAATTTTTTTTGTATTAATTAGTCCCTGTAAAAATAAAAACAGATTTTTATTGGTCATCGGTGGTAACTCTGTTAAACGATAATATGACATTGTTAATAGACTTTATACATGTAATTTAATTACAAATGAATAAAACAATTTGTGTTCGTTGAAATCCTCCAAAATGAATTAAACATTTTCAAATGGCTAAAATCTTCCCAAAAATTATAATTTTTCATCATTTTTCTAGTTGATTTTCTCACACCTTCTAACGAGATTAAGAGAAAAATAAAACAATAGTGAATTCTGGTATCTTTTTAGTGTGTGTGGAAAAGTAAAAAGACAAAATAATTGAATTCGTTAGTTATTTCAAGAACAGTTTAATGGAGTTATATTACCACCAAGAACGAAAAAAATATATTTTATTTTTCTAGGAACTAAATTAATACAAATTTTTTTATGAAGATAAAATTAATATTTTTCAAACTTTAGAACCCAAACATATTTTACTCTCATAACTTTTATGTTTTTATTTTTATTTATTTTCTATTTAGTATAAGCTTTTATTTTATACATTTAAGATAAAAATATATTTTATTCTTTAATGAACAATTTTTATTTTAATTAATATTTAGTTTTTCTCTGTCGTTTTACATTTTATACATTTCATTTTCTTGGTACAAATTAATCGCATGTATAATGTATGCTACACGAGAAACATTTATATACCTCATGTACAAATCACGAATATTTTTTATTAAAAGATAATCTCATTTAAGTTAAACAATATTATTATAAGCGACAAAAAATTCTATTTAAGTATTAACACAATTTCATATCAAAACTTGAATTAAGATTATTAATTAAGCTGATTTGCTGAAATAAATTTATTTAGTTAATTCTTGTAGAGCCTATTATGTAATAACAAAAAAATTACATCACAAATACAATAAAATAAGGACACTTGGAGCATATTTGTTTCTTTGATGGACTTAACAACACAAAGTCGAACACTACTTTAACATACCCTCAATATTTATTGTGATTGAGTATGCGAATATTGCTTTCCAATCACACATGAGGAGAGGGGCAGCATTGTCTATAACCATCCATCCTCAAATGAATCTTCTTGGGCAAGTTCTTGGGATTCCTGTAGCGTACTGTCTCCTCTTAAACTCACACCCTCCCTCCCTCTCAAGCCAAAAAAGTTGAGATGCCTCATATAGAGCGCACCGTTACCAGAACTAACAGCAGGGCTAAAACGCCCCCACGAACGCTTCCACCCCCGAGGGGGCTGGTCAAGATTAGGGTTTTCAAAACTCTCGTCAAGTCTGCAAGGGCATTTGCGTCTTTGACCACCTCTACTACTACTGGAGATGCTACTTCTCACACTACTACTCATACCTCCCCTTCTACTACCTCACCCATTCCAAGTGGCTACAACTCCGACGACTGATCCTACCATACAGAAAAAGAAATCAATCATGTGCTAGTCTCTGCGGGGCGTTTTAACTTAGGAATTAGGATGTTTCTCTTGTGTTTTTTGTTTTTGTTGTTGAATTCTTTGACACCGTACAGAAAAAAAAAAAGGGATGGCCACATGCGTATAGCAGTTCCTTCTCTTAAAGATGTTTACTGATTCTGTATTGGAATATTTGCGGAGACTTTGATATGTCTTTATGTATGATAATTGGTGTATAAAATTTTCATATTTATTTCTCTTTGCTCGCATCTTCTTCTTCTTCTAATTAATTAACCAAAAATTTCTGAGATTTTCATGGATTTGTAAGTTTGGCGGGTAATCGTCCTCAATTGCGATGATGTAGACACACAGTGACACTGACACAGATTTACTCTACACCTCTTTCAGCAAATGAATGGGACCCACTAGTGGGTTTCTATTAAGTACTACTATTTACCATTCCTCACTTCCTAGAGATAATAATAATTCTCTATGGCTGGAAATTAGGAGGAAAATGACAAGAAAAAAGATTCAAAGGAATAGAGGGGAAGGAAAGAAAGAAAAATGAGTGAGTTTTTTTTTTTATTTGGGAGTTAAAAATATATTAAGAAAGAAAAATAAAAAGTTAATAAGATATTTTTACAATATTGTCTTTGAATTGTGATTCAATGCTTTATATTTTGGTGTTTTATTAATAATGGTTGGGATATGATAGTAATTTTATTAATATTGACTGAGGTAAAATAGTAATTTTATTATTTTTCCTTCTAAAAACCCCAAATGGGAGGACAACAATTTTTAGACTTTGGAGGAATTTAGAGGAATTTTAAAAATCTTCAAATTATTTTCCTCAAAAATTAAAACTCTCAAATAAGAAGATATTACTACTCAAACCTTTCTTTTCTCTTCTTTTCCCTCTAAAACTCTTCTTTCAAACAAAGCCTTAAGAGTCTAAGTTATCTTGAGCCTGTGCTTGTCTCTTGTTCTTATTATTAATTTTTGTTTGAGGAGTTGTTTCTTATTTGAGTTAATTTTCATGCTTGATGCACTTTTTTCCAAATCGCTATCTGTTTTGTGTCCACTAATTAATGACCAGTGACTAGACATTTATCCATTCATGGAATGGAAAAAGGATAGGGAAATGGCTGCCAGAGGGTAATGAATCACTAATCACTAGTCATTAGTCAATTTCTGTTATGGTATTTATTCGTTAAAAAAATAATAATAAATGTTATTTCAAGCATAAAGGGAAAATTTGCCCAATATTCGATTTCTTCTTCTTCTCCGGGAAGAATTCAACTTTTGTTTAGGTTCTGATCTTATTGTTGATTAAGTACCTTTTTTAAACCTTCAATAAGAGCAAAGAACATATTTGAACTACCTATAATAAGATTTTTGTCGAGTACGAAGACATGCATATATTTGAGCTATCTTCGGGGACCATAAAAAAATCCATATACGATTTGCTTCCCGAAATTAGTAGTCTCGTGCCACATGATATCTCTATGGCTTTCTCAATGTGTGCTAATACATTATACATCAAGCATTGAATCGGTTAAAAGGTGCCAAAAAACATCTTTCTTCAAATGATTAGATTCGGGAATATAAAATGTGGCTGACAAAGAACGGATTTAAGAACGAAAAAGAAGCTTTGATTAATCGAGCACGCACTGAAAAGAATCCACTATGATTGTTTGGATTAGGAAAATAATTATAGATGAAAACACTAGCACCTGGCAAGTGGATTCTTTGTTCAAAGAACGGCAGCACTTTTTTGACAATGAGTGAGTAGCTTGAAAAATTTGTTGATAGCCGAATAATCGGGTCAGATTTAAAGGAAGCAATATAGTTTAAATTTATTAAAATGGAGTAATTTATTTGGATCATTTTTTTTCAAAAGGAAAATTTTGTTTAGTACGAATTTGACACAAAGTTAATTTGATAGTGATGAGTTGTTTTTTTTTTTCTCTCTTTTCTCTTTCTTTATGTTGTGCCTGTGAGAAAAAAAAAATGACTAATTTCTTTTATGTACATGTTGGTCAACGTTTTTTATTATACTATTTTTTTATTAATGAAAATCGAAGATATATATCAAAAAATTTATAACAACTTAGTATCTTATTCGATCAATTAAATTATATTTCATTAGTAAATCAACCTATTTGTATTGAATATCATGATTAATAACATCTCTTTAAAATTAAGTGAGATTCTTTGGATTTATATTTGTTTTTAAAAATGAGAAAACATTGGGAAAAAAAATCTAAACATGAGGGTGATTGTGAGTAAAGAATAAATGGGTAAGAAACAAATCACGATTGAACAATGAGGTGGCGATTAAAGCATTATCTATTCAGCAGAAAAAAAAAATCTTTTCTGAGAACAAGAATATCATAATTCTTCAATTAAAAAATCTCATAAGGAAAAAAAATGGTTTAGGATGCATTTTTTCCATGACAAATCAAATAGAGATTTCAAGAAATAAAATATATTTTAGGCCTTTCATTTTTTATTATCAATATTAATTTTAGTTCTTATACTTTAAAAATGATAATTTTGGTTCTCACCTTTTCAAGAATATGTGAACTTCATGTCTCTTTAGTTAACTTGAAATAGTATGGTGGAAGACGAAGTTAACCGGATGTAAAAAAAAAAAAAAATACCAGGATCATAATTGTTATTTTTAAAATATATGAATTAAAATCGATTTAATCGAAAATTAAACAACATACATTATGTTTTATCCGTGAAAGAAAAACATAACCCAAGAAGAAACATAACTATACAAACATCCGTGAAATATTTATTTTAAAATTTCAAATTTTAATAGTTTTTATTTTTTATTTAATGAATTTCTCCCATTATTTATATGTGAGATCCACTAAAACCTGCGTTTTTTAATACATTTTATCTAATAATAATAAAAGGTTGAAAAAAGAATATTAGAGAGTGTTACTATATTTATGGTGTGTTTATAATCTAACTTTCTACATTCAGAACAATTCAAATTGATACTTTCACCTGTTGGCGAACATTGTTGTGGGACCTACACAAATTGAAAGTTTAGCTGCAGCACCCGGTAACGTGGTAGGCGAATAACAAAAATAATAAAAATGGGATATATTATGGGGTTCATTAAAAAAAAAATTTAGTGAGTTTCTGGGTTGAAATAAAAATTGATTGGGTGATTGAAAGTAAGAAATGTGATGTAACAAGGATGTGTGAAATATAATTACGATTTTTTAAACCTATACAACTTTGCACAGGTTAAACTTTATTAATGATTCACTTTTAATCAATTTTAATTAACTAATTAATTGTATTATTCTTTTGGAAAGAGTAATTATTTCCTTCTTATTTATTTTATAAGACTCGGTTTAATGTAATCTCTCTTTTTCCATTAAACTAATAATAATTATTAACAGTTTTTAAGTAAACTAATAAAATAAATAACAAAAATAATTATTTTTAAAGAAGAATCATGATTAATATTTGTTTCATAAAATGAAGAAAGCAAATTTTAGATAAATTTTATGTATAACATCGTAATTATTAATCAAATTGTTATAAAAATAGTATAACAAAAAAATAGAATAACATTGGTGGTATTATAAAAATCGAAAGAGAAGAAGAAAGAAAGCATAACAATCGTAATATATTAAGCACCATCATCCTTTTTTTTTTGCTGAATTTTTGAAAACATACTTTCTTAGTAAAAAAAAAAGACACTTTATGTAACAAATATTAACTGAGGCCTCTTATGCAACGGTTGTTACACTTCAGTTGAGGTAAAAAAAAAAGTACAGTATTATATATAAATTTTATCTATAATTTGCTTTCTGCATTTTATGTAACAAATATTAATGATGATTTATCATACAAAAAATGATTATTTTTGTCATTTATTTTGTAAATTTACTTAAAAACTGTTAGTAATTATTATTAGTTTAATGGGAAGAGAGAAATTATATTAAAGTGGCTCTATAATATAAATACGAGACAAATAATAATTCTTTTCAATGAATTGTACAACTTTACACGTGTTAGAAAAATCAATATAATTAAAAAAGTAAAAGAGAAACATGAGTTTTTTGGTTGGAGATGCTTTAAGACATTTGTTTCCTCGAGTAGCACCATCATTGGCATAGCATCAAGGTGGCTATATCCCAAAACGAATGTCTTCATGTAGTTGGGAAATATCCCCTTGCATGGTGTTTCAATTGTTTTTGCTACCATGTTCATGATTCAGGATCTACTATAGCCATTATCCAATTTGCTATTTAGATTACTAAGTTATGTGAAATTTCTCTTTTGTCCACTCATCAAATAAATTCCCACACCCTATCCTTTCCCCTTCCATTGGGACTTCCCCCTTCCCTTTGTGTTGCGCTGTGTCATCCCACCCCATCCAAGTCGTGTTGCCCCATCTCACCCTATTGTCGAGTACTAATCAATGTTGTCACCACCGCACCTCCATTAGCACCATCGTGACCTAAATGACCCAAACACCATCACTTAAATATGTGTGCGACCCAAACACCATTATCCAGATCCCTGCATGACCTTAATCTTCGAGCCCCTCTGCATGCGTGCAACAATGAGGAAGATTGTGGACAAAGTCGGATGCTCAAGGAAGGTCAGAGCCAAACCATTGAGGCCCTCAATTATAGCTTGGGGTGTTGGGTGGATTTTTGTGTGCTTGTGGTGTCGAGGAAGGTGGTTTTCGATGAGATTTTGATGTTGTTGACACAGGCAACGACCACTGCGGGAGTGGAGGGTGGATCATGCAATGAGGAGTGTTCTTGCCTTATGGGTGTGCATGGCTAAACAATGATCTCAACGAAAACACGATTTCATGTATATGCAATACACCATAATTGTTTTTCTATTACATTTTGTTTTACACCTTCTTTATTTCAATAATGTGAACGTGATTCCATAGTAGATTTTTTCACACCCCCTAACAATGCAATGTAAACATGTTTCCACTATATATGTTTTACCATCGAATCATGTTTCTGTATGATAATTTTGGAATAACAATTTTTTTACCAACATGGGTAGTGTCAATAGCAATAATGGTATTGACAATAGTAGTTCTCTCATGACTGGCGGGGAGTTAGGCATTGTTTAGGGATCCTAGGTTATGAGAAGACATCAATTTACATGCGTAACTTTAATAATTATTAAATTATTTTTATAATTTGATATAAAATGTAATTTTTATTAATCCAACTATGAAATTATATTTACTTATTATCAAAATCGTTTATATCAAGATTTTATTAAAATTCAACAACAATAATAAGATAATTAAATGACTCATATTTTAGTATATTTTGAAATGTTTATATATATCAAATCATATATAAATTTATTATAAATAATTGAATTATTATATAGTATATAGTAGTTGTTACAAAAATAAATTATCATAATTAGTTATAATTTGATCTTAAAATCGATAAAAATAAATAAATTATATATATGATTTTTCGTGTATATATCGATTAAACTAATAAAAAACATATTTCATATAAAACGTGTAATGTGTAAAGCATGAGTGTGAGTGTGTCTCCCTAAAAAAAAGTGTGTCGGCAAGCTAGACGTGTCTGTGTGAAGCGTGACAAGATGTTGGTTTGGGTGTGGGGGCGTGTGGGATGATGTTGGTTTTCATATACAAAAAATAAATGTTTATATTATATTTATTGAATTTGTGATTGTTTTTATTATATATATAAATTTTAGGGTAAATTTAAGTCTAGTTTAAAATCAGGAAAACTTTTCAATTCAAGAAATACTTTTTTTCTGAAAGGAGAATTTAAGAAATACTTTCAAGTTAAAAAAAAAAACGCATAAATGAACCTTTTTTTTCATTCTAAAAATCGAAAAGAGGTTAAATTGTTAAATTAATCATTCTGAAGTATTTGGATCTTCGTTTTTTCTAACATGCTAATTTTATTTCGTACCCTGAAATTACTCAATTGAATTCAGGCCAAGTGAAGTGGATAAACCATGTCCAACTGTCATGCATAACAGGCAGCTAACTGGAAAAGGAAAGAAATTTAAGTAGGACAAAATAATTAAAATTGACCATACATTTTTTTGGATAAATAAATTGACCTCACATTAAATATTAGGATGCATTCATATATGTCATATCATGTATATATTGGGTTTCCCTAGCATTTATCATTACCTTACGCGTATTTTATATTATTTTTTACATAAAAGATACGTATATCATTTCATTCATAATCAATTATTCAACACATAGAATAACTTGATAATACCATAATAGCATAAAGATTAGGGGAAAATAGAGCAACTCTATCAAATTCATGAAGAACCTCATTGACTTATCTCTTTAAAAAGCTAAACCTATAAGTATTATAGTGATTACATTCTTGATTTTAACTTTCTAATAAGACTAATCTCATGGACAAAAAGTGACACTCTACTTCACATCATGTCCAAATTCATCTCATCATCAAATAAAATATATATTATATCGATCATTGTTTGAGCGAATTAACTTACCTGAAATTGTTTAAATTTAATAAGTGATTTCAAACTTGAATCTTAAAAAAACAACTTGTTAAATATTCAAAATTTGTTTTAATGACATCCTCTTCCTCCCATTTACCCATCCCCTATCCTATGCCACTCTAACTCAAAGCCTTTGAATCCCAAGGTTCCTCCACCCAAATCGCAGAGCCATAGATGCAATAATCAAGTGGTAACAGCGGTTTGGATTTATCCATCTGTTAAATTCTATCCCAACTAATAATTAAAAAAAAAATACCCCGGTAAAAAAGCCCCTACCAATCACTCTCCCCTCTCTTTTCTCTTTAATTTCTCACTTTCTTTCCTCTCCCTTCCGAAATCACCGCCGAAAGCAATAAAAAGTTGGGTCCCTTTTGCCTCTCTATTCCTTTGAGTTCTCACCTCGTTTTTTGCGATTCCTCGTACCCCAGCTGTCTGAAATATGGACCTCACAGCAACCCGATCCAACACCAATCAAACGCTTCCTCCGAAGAGGGGCCTCGTCACGATCATGGCTGTCAAAAGTGTCGTCAAGTCCGTCACGGAGTTTGTGTCTTTCGTTGCGGCTGCCTTTCCTCCGGGAAACGGTAACGGAGAAGAAGAAAACGGAACTTCTCTCGCTACCCCCAACACTCCAAGTAGCAACAACTCCGATGCCTGACCCTAACCGGGTCGGACCGATCCGGTTACCGCATTCGGATCCACATGTTAAATAAAAATAGTCAGCCATGTGCTAGTCTCTGCTGTGCGTGTTAACTTAGAATGCTCCTCTTACTATTTTTTATTTCAAATTCTTTGATATAAAATAGAAAAAGGGTTATAGTATTAGGTTCTTATGCATAGGTTGTATTCATTGATTCTGTATGGGAATATTTGCAGAGACGCTGATGTGTGTATTTGTGAATTGTGATTATTATTATTGTATGTTCATATTTATTTCGCTTCCCTCTCTTTTCGCATTTTCTTTTTTCTTCTTCTTCTTCTTCTTCTTCCGATTATCTCACTACTTTTTTATGAGATATTTGATAAAATTGTAGTTTTGGTGGGTAGTAATTGTCCTCAATTGCAATTATTAGGACAGAGATTTTTCCCTCCACGGCTGAGTTACTACCTCGTTGTACGTGGCTGTTTTTCTATGCCTTTCTTTCAGCAAATGAGTGGGACCCACTTCTTGGTTGCTGTTTACTACAAACTTCTGGCGGGGGCTAATAATTCAAGTATGTGATTGTTCTTTTTGTTTTCACCCCTTTTTTGAGGAATTGTTTCTTTTTGATAATTCCCATGCTTGATGCACATTTCTCTGGAACAGTGGCCCAAATGCCACAGATTTGAAAAAATTTTGTTCAAATGCCACGCGATCCGTATATTTTGTCGGAATGCCACGCAGGAAAAATCGCTGGGAAATGGGGCGGGTTACGAGTGACACATGGCACGCGGAGATTGGGCGTCCTGGGCGGGCAGGCCACGTGGAATCCGCTACAGGTGTCAGCGAGTTCCGTAAGCTGTTGACACGGCGCCACCGAAATCGCCAGCTGGTCCAGCGGGTAAGGAACACAAGACGCTGAGTGGTCCAGCGTTTTTGGACCATATGGCTGACGTGGCGACACCTTATTCGCCGTCTGGTGCAGCGGGTTCAGGTGAGGAAAACGCCACTGGGCCAAGCGTTTTATGCATCCGTGGCCCACTATATATACCCCCACTTTCACCACTCCCTCACTTCAGCTGTCCCTTTCAGCAATATTTTTAATCTTCCCTCTCTCAATTTAACTCTCTTAGCTTTTGTGAAGTTACTGAGGTTAGTAAAAAAAATTTAAAATATTTTGTTTAATTTTTTATTGTTTCATATAATTTTGATGTAAGTAATTGTAAATATTACAGTATATTAAGTTAGAAATTGTAAACATTAGGGTAGAAGATATGGATATTTTGTAAACATTAGGTTAGA